>ML685928.1:256852-280075 GCA_007922175.1 Pelusios castaneus | reverse complement strand
CCACTCTGTAACTTTCCTATCTTCAAAGCGTCTGATGAAGTGGGATTTTCTCCCACGAAAGCTCATGCGATTAATAAATCTGTTAGTCTTTAAAAGTGCCACAAGACTCTTTTGTCTGTTATGTAAAAAGTTAGGAATACTGAGATGTGAAAATTTTATGAACACTGTACGTGACGTGATCAGTGCAGGGACGTTTGTAAGGTTATAAGACTTTCCTGTATGAATGCACTGATTTAGACTAATTGAGGTTATGGGAAAACAACAGGAAGATGACAAAGGTCTCAGATAAGGACAGCCCAGCACACACTATTACCTTAGTTTGAAGAGCTTACATCCTGTTTCCAACAAGTTTCAGGCCCTGTTTTGGCATGGCCGGGAACTAACAGATCGAAGAGTTAAAAAGTAACAGTGCTGGAGAGATGGGGTGACTGAAGGGACAAGCAGCTTCCAAAGGACTCTCTCACTTAGGTGTGGAGAGATAAATGGTTTGTGAGGCAAGGAAATGGACTATCCCAGTCAGACCCTAGAGGTCTCAGCAATACTTGTAGGAAACTCAGACCTCCCAGGGTCTCCAAGTAGAAGATGGTTTTATTATTGTAAGGTTTGTTTTTCCTCTCAAGTGTTTTTGTTCTAACAAATAATGCTTTGCTCTCAAAAGACTGTTTGATCCCTGGGTACCAGTGTCATTCCTTGTGGTGTAAACAGAACTGCAAGGTCTGACCTGCTGAGACAATTCTGCTCAGTACCCAGGAACTGCAGCGCAAGGCCCCGTCTAAGAATAGGAGAATTGTGGGATTCCACACAGAGAGAGGTGGCAGTTTGAGGCCGGAGAGCTGAGTGGAGGTGCACTCGGAGAGACTAGAAGGGGTGCGATCAATCCGGTAACTGTGACAACCTATGTGTAAGGGAGCAACACCATGACTCCCTGGAAACATTCGTATCACCAGTGTTGGCCCAGAGTCCACTTGCAGTTGTTAACTGAGGTCACAACACAGAGAATAGCAAACAGCAATCTTCACTGGCCAGCAATCTTCCTCCACGTTTCATGGTCTTCACAAAGCACGGCATACAGCAGCCCATTCAGGCAGCCCCACTGTTGAACCACTCTCGCCATGGGTAACCCTTGCCCCAGCACCCGTCCTTGCAAAAGCTGCTTCGGTGTTCTTCCTCAGCTCATCCGACCCATGTCCCCCCAAACATCATTTTCTTCATTAGAGCATCTCGATGATTTCAGGTTTAACTCTGGATATGTCGTAATTCTGGGTGATAACCTCATCGTTAGTCATGTGCAAGATAGAGCTAATGCACCGCAGTCACATCCTGTGGCACTTTGAGATTGAAGGCAAAAAGCCTCCTACGGACTTGTTTCCTGAGTGTTCGTGCCTTGCACTCACATAGCGAGATGCTGAAATCAAGACACAGCAACAATTTCGTTTTATACTTTTTGATAAAACCTTTGGTTCTCCAAATGTGGCTAAGCACTGCTGGACGAGCACTTGAGAGTCCAGTGCAATTTCAGATTTAATGGCGTCCCTTATAGACATGTCACCCAGATTTCGTAAGAGCTCACTGCACTACAGTGCCTTCTCAGATTTGGGAATAATATAAAATATAATATAATAATTAATAACAGTGGTGTAAATGAGCAACTCCATTGCAACCCACGGGAATCTGCCCAGATAAGGACTTCCGGATTTGACCCTCCAGAACTAAACACCTAGGCTATGTCTACACTGGCAAGTTAGTTCGAATTAAGGAGGTTTAATTCGAACTAACTAAAGCCATGGCTACACTAATAAGTTCGAATAGGGTATTCGAACTAAAGGGTTAATTCAAACTAACTACAATTAGTTTGAATTAGTTAGTTCGAACTAACTAATTCGAACTAATTTTAGCAAGTGTAGACATAGCCCTAGAGCCCAGTTTGACTGTCCTCCACACCAGTTTTGCACTGATGTAATGCTGTTTACTTCAATGGAGATACTCCTGATTTGTTCCTGTGTACGTGAAATCTGACTCATGCACTCACAGTGACTCCTGAAGCATTATATTTGCCAATACAGCAAGAGCAAAACAGAGCAAACTTCAGCTGACAATTCAAAGCAGAGGCAGAAGGACCGAGGAAGGGGTAAAGTAAAGGGGTAAAACCTGCAGTCTCTTTCCACCCCCCATTACAGGGTCTGGAGCAGGGCTCTTGAACTGCAACAAATTTGGCAGGTGAAAGAAAAAAGATCATGGTCAGCTCTCATGCTGGTGTAAATCAGGATTAGCTGCACTGACATCAGAGGGCCTGATTCTGATTTCACACTTTCCCAGGTGCACTAAGTTCAGAGGTGTTACTCCAGTGAGATCAGAACCAGGGCCCAGGCAGTCACATCAGCATGCGTGGAAAAGCTGGCTTCCTGTGTCTAATTGGAAACACACAGTAAAATCCTCCAGCACTGGCTTTAAAAACTGCCCCAAATGTGTGACTCTCCATCCAAATGAAAGGGATCGGACATGCCTGCCAGAACACTGGAGGCAAAGCTTTCCCCCCCGTACAGAGGCAATGCATCATTTCCTAGAGCAAAGTATGTTCTCTCTTGAACTAATAGACTTACTGAGATGCGTCAAAACCCCCGATAGAGACACTGAACAGCACAGTCTGCCACAGAAAGATTTACAGTCTCTCTGGCGTACTGTGGGGAGCAGGGCAGTGTGTGTGCATACAGAGACAGAGCAAGAGGAAGGTGAGTCCAACCCCCCACAGCAGAGCCATCCTTCTGTTGCTGGATTTTTCCAGCCGAAGCATCTTATCGCCAGTCTCTGCTGCAATTTATGGAAATCTGTTTCTGACGTGGGGCTTTTTCTGCTACAGCAGGGACCCACCGGGTGGAGGAGGCAGAGCTGCAGTCAGGGCAGGGGAAGGGAGGAAGGAGAGGAGCTGGGGACAGTGAGAAAGCCAGAAAGAGAGAAGGGCACCTAGATACTACAGAGATGGGGGAGTTATAACAGATAGACAGAGAGAAGGGGCAAGGGAGAGCAGAAATCCCGAGTGAGTTACAGGAGGGCAGACTGGCACAGAGAGCGCTCTGCCATCCCAAGGAGGACCTGTCCAGCTGGACTCTTCACCATGAGCACAAGGAAGACCTGCACCCAGGAAGTAGAGCCAAAGGCTGGGGAGAAAAAGCAGAGTGAAGGCACTCGAGATCTGGATGGGAGGCAGCACGAGGGGGAGCTGCGGGATAAAGCCATCCTGCAACAGAAGAGGCACCTGAAACAGGCCACCCAGTTTGTGCACAAAGATTCTGCTGACTTGCTGCCCCTGGATGGTTTAAAGAGGCTGGGCACCTCCAAGGATCTGGTGAGTCAAGTGGGACCCAGTTCAGAACTGGCTGCCCATCTCCTCCTAGTGATTCCAGGGAATTCCCCTCCCTTGGAAAGGAAATGTCCCCCATGCCCTGTATCCGTCTTCCCATCCATCTCTGTAGGTCTAATCCCCTCCACAGCCAGGAGGAAGCAGAAGGTAGGGGATTTCCTCCAGCTCTCTGATCCAGCTCCCAGCCCATACAGTACAAACACATGTAACTTGTATGGGAATTCTGTGTCTGTTTGACCTATGTGTTTACATGCTGGACTGATGTGAACCCATACATTGACTCCTGCATGATCTAGTATGGAAGTAGTCCTTGTATTCTGCAGTGTACAGACCGACCACCCACCCACACACCCAAACAGTGCCTGAAACTTGGGGTCTTGTATTGACTCTTTTCATTTTTCTGCACAGTTCCCCAGTCAGAGGCAGCCTTAGGCAAAGCCCCATTCCAGGGCCCCCTATACGACCCCTACTGCTGACCCCAGCCTCCCTGGGGCCCTGGAACCCTGGCCCTGACCACTTCCCTATGGCTGGCCACAGGTTGCCACAGCCAACCCTCCCAGGCCCCAAAACACCCCCATGCCCCTGGCACCCCACTGAGGGCCCCAAACCTCCACTGTGGGCCCCAGGTCCTGGATCTCTACCATGTGTCCTGCAGGGGTGGGAGACAGACACGGCTTTTGGGATAGGCGAAGGGGCCACTTACTGCTTGGGGCCTGAGGCGGGCACCTGCTTCGCGTACCCCAAAAGCCGCCTCTGTCCCCAGTTTTGGATTTGCTTTGATACATTTCCCCAGAGGATGTGTGCGTGCTAGTACAAGGGTTAGGGGATCTGCCTCAGCAGTTTGGGGGGAAGCTGGGGGCCAGGGCATGATTTCCAGGGGGATGTATAACAAAGAAAGGGAATGACTTCCTCTGGAATTCCTCCAAGTTCATCTTCCCCCTCCCATTGCACTGTCAGTTTTCCCCTGAACCCCATCCTCTTCACAGTGTAGTACACCTGATCCAGGATTTGGGTTTGAATCCAGTTTCCCAATGCAGTGCATACCTTTGCTTCCAGTCCCTTTCCCCTGCTCACTCCAGGTTGCATTGTCAAACTGATAAAGGCAAAAAAGGTGGGTTGATTTGCCAGGAGTCACTGACCAGCCCAAAAGAAATCAAAGGCTCAGAGGTGACCTGATTGCTCGTCCCGTGGGGCAAGTGTGGGGCACTACGTCCACCATCTCCATTGTAGGGTATTTCCCTCTGAGTTCCTCACTCTCTTTTTAAGCCTCAGTGCTGTTAGCGATGGTGTCGTCTTGCCTGGGAGCCAGGGCATTAGGGGGAACCCAGTTCCTGGCCATTCCAGGCTGCATGGAAATCAATCTTGAAGGTTTATACTGATTTCTTTGCTGATTTCTGATTGCCTTGGGCTTAACCATCTTGCCTCATGCTGGCTGGGGATCAGCACCATGCCAGACTCAGCTATGTCTCTGCTTTGGGGCTAGCCCTCACCACCTTCACACACAGGCTGGGTCTGTTGCACAGCTCTTCCTAGCACGCACACTCAGAACACACCAGCCTTGGTATCCACTCTGCTACTGCCTCTAGGATGTTAATCGCCTTCTTGCTCCCAAAGCACTCTCATCACAAATGTATTTAACTGAGCTGCCCCAGCTCTATCATTATGAACAAATGAAATTCCACTGTTGGGAAGCAACAGGCTTGCCTCTTTGAGGTCCGGGTTTGTGCTCTTCCAGCCCCAGTCAGAGGCTCACAGAGGGTACGTCTACACTGGAAACTCTGTTAAGTCAACTTAACCAAGGTAGACTTTAAGTCGACTTAGAGAGTCCACAGCCCTGTGTCCACACTGGCAGGTGCTAGGTCAACAGAGGAGTGGCCAGGAACTCTGCGAGGGGGCCTGGAGGCCGATTAGATCGACTTAAGGGCTATCCCTCAACTACCCTGGCTTACGTCGACTTAATAAGGTTGACTGAAGCCCTGGGACGATCTTCAGAGGTAGTGTTATTAAGTTGATTTAAAGCGCTTAAGTCGACTTAATAAAAGCCCAGTGTGGACGCAGGAGTCTGTAGGTCGACTTAACCTTCCCTAAGTCGACCTAAGGCTCCAGTGTGGACGCACCCTCTAGAGAGCCTGCTTTACAAGCTCAGCTGGTGTTGCCCTAAATCACAGACTGCAGTGCACTCTGATAGCGGGAGTTACAGCTGAGACTCTTCAGTGGGGGATTTCCTGACAGCTCCAGCCCATGGAAGAGTAGACTAGAGGGATCATCGCTGATTCTCCTCGAAACCTAGAGATCTCACAGTCAGTTTCAGGGAACTGTACTTGTATTTCCTCTCTGTGGTCCACTCTTAGAGTGCCCAATCAGGTCTCCAGACATCATCTGTCTCTGGTCGGGATCCATGTCCCACTCCCTTCTGTCTGGGGGTTTCAAGGCTGCACAGCTTCCTGCCTCATTCTGTGATATCCCTAGGAGCCAGCCTGCATAAAGGCCAGCTCCTGTTCTATTCTTTCTTCCCAAGGGCTAAGAACAGTGTCAGCCACTACATGTTACCATCCAGCTCTTATTCAGCAGGATGTAACTTTAGTGCCCTTGTGGCCAAGATTGAGTCTGCTTTCCAGGAAAAAGGCCAAGAAAAGGCATGCACAGGAACATAGCAGGGAAGTTATTTTTACCCCAGACCCCCTTGTTTCAAACTCTCTGGCATGAACACACATCCACCAGGATAGTACAGTGAGTATAGGAAAGGGAAATATTTATTTACAGAGCGATGAATGGAGAAAAACAACAGAAGGAAAGAGAGGAGGAGCAGTAAAACAGGCTTACATTTAACACTGGGCCTGTGGGGCGTTGTGGTGCTACAGAATAAAAGGACAGAAACCGTGCGATGCATCTACACTTAAGAGTTTAGAAGTTCGACGCAAGATCTTAGTTTGGTGGTGAGTTTTGGGTGCTTCTAGCTGTCTTTAGCAAGAGTGAACTTTTTCAGCAAACCCCTTTGGTGCCCTTTTTTGCAAAATTACAGGCCCCAGTACTTACAGCCTCCTACAGCTTTGGGCACCAGTGATACTGAGTTTAGCTTTGGTTTGTTTTTAGGGGCAATTTTTTTTCCATGGTGCTCCTTCTGGCTCCAGTTCTGGGGGTTCCTGGTTAGTGGCTTTGTCCCACCCAGGCTTTGACTAGGCTTTCAGCTGCTTCATTTTTGTGAAGGCCTGTTTGGCTTTCTGCAGTCTTCCCTCCAGTTTTAGACACAGAGCCTGTTACTTTCCCTCCTTCTCTCCTACAGCCTCCCCCAAACACACTTTCTCCTTTTGGAACCATTAGCATTTTCCCTCACAGGGCAAAGATGTAAAGGCTTTCTAAAACCCTAAAGGGATTACAAGGACAAAAGCACCATAGAGTAAACATAGAAAGAAAATGTTCCTATGCACTTACTAACAAACATACCAGGAATTGCCCATCTTCCTTATGGAGTTCAACATCCCTTTCCAATCCTTCTGCAAGTGCTAGGGTCACCCTTTGGACAGAGGGTCCTGTCCATTTGCTGAAGCAAAAGGAAGACCCTGTGTTAACTCAAGCTCAGCTATTTACACGAAAAGCCATTTCTTTGTTTGAGTCTCTGGTAAATCCACCTTGCACCAGTCTATGTCAAAACTCCAGGAGAGTGGTGCTTCTCTGGAGCCATTTCCAATCGCCCACCCCACTGCTTTAGTTCCTGGAGGAGCTGTGGCAACCCCCTCCCACTCAGAAAACAGTCATGCATTTAATATAATAGTCCCCAAAGACCCTGCATGGAGTTGCACTTGCAATATGTCACACTCACCCCGCTGGGCTGCGTACAAGTACCAAGCTGACTGGATCTGCTGACAGCCTAAGCTCAGGGAGCAGTATCTAGTTATCACCTACCCCTCCTTTTTCCTTTTAGTCCTGTATCTCTTCAACCTCCCACTGCTGAGAAGGATAGGGAGGGGTCACTCTTGGACCACTCAGGGCAGCTTCTCGCAGAGTCAGCAGAGGTAGAAACCATAGGGAAACATGTCTCATACCATCCATCAGACCATACCCCAGACATGATTATTTATTGTGGTAGCATCCAGAGGGCCCTATAAAGATTGAGGCTTCATTGTGCTGCGTGATATACAAACAGATAGGAAGATACAAAACCTGGCTCTGAAAAACCTATGCCCTAATGTGAGACTTTAGCTGTAGTCTCACGTCTGGGAACTTGTAACGTTGCCTAGGGAGGGGACCCATCCTGGCTGGCTGTGTATTGTACAGTTGCTTGACTCATTTATTATGAACAGTTCATCTGACAAATATAGGCTTAAATTAGCTGTTACCACTTAAGAAAGATCTTGGAGTCATTCTGAACAGTTCTCTGAAAACTTCTGCTCAGTGTGCAGCAGCCATCAAAAAATCCTACAGAATGTTGGGAACCATTAGGAAAGGGCTAGATAATGAGACAGAAAATATCATAACACCACTATATAAATCCATGGTTCGCCCATCCCTTGAATACTGCGTGCAGGTCTGGTCATCTCAAAAAAGGTATATCAGGAACGGAAAAAGTACAAAGAGCAACAAAAATGATTAGGGGTATGGAACAGCTTCCATATTAGAGATTAAAAAGACTGGGACTATTCAGACTGGAAAAGAGATGATTAAGGTGTGATATGATTGAGTTCTATACCGGTGGTTCCCAACCAGTGGTCCATGGACTACTGGTGGTCCACTAGATTACTGCAGGTGGTTTGTGGAAAAAAAAAAAAAAAAAAAAGATAATTACTGCAGGTAAATGTACTGTGATGAGGGCAATATGTTTGTGAGTGACCATAATAAAGGATTAGAGATAGCTGTGTTTTTAATACCCCTTGATATACAAGTTTGACTCCCATCAGTCATAGGCTATGTTAAAAAATTTAAAATGGCTTGCTTATGTGGTAGTCCACAAAAGCTTTTAATGATGATGTAATGGTCCACATAAAGGAAAAGGTTGGGAACTGCTGCTCTATACAATCATGAATGGTGTGGAGAAAGTGAATTATAAAGTATTATTTATCACATGACACATGTACCAGAGGTCACCCAATTAAATAAATGGCTGCAGGTTTAAAACAAACAAAAGGAATTGCTACTTAATACAATGCCCTGTCAACCTGTGGAACTCATTGCCAGGGGATAGTTTGAAGGCCAAAAGTAGAACAGGTTTCAAAAGAGAAATAGGTAAGTTCATGGAGGATAAGTCCACCAATGGCTATCAGCCAAGGTTGCCAGAGATACATCCCCATGCTCTGGGTATCCTTAAACCTCTGACTGCTAGAAGCTGGGACTGGATGATGGGATGGATCCCTCAAGAATTGCCCTGTTCTCTCTCTCTCTGAAGCATCTGGCACTAGCCACTGCTGGAAGACAGGATAAGGAATAGCTGGACCATTGGTCTTACCTGGTATGACCATTCTCATGCAGGTTTCAGTATGACTGATCCCAAGCACTTAAAAATCAAGATTAGCTTAAAATTCCTGAGATTTCTTTAAGTAATAAAGATTGGAATGTTTATCTTTGCCTTCTAGTTCTGGGTCTTTATGGTGCACTTACTTGATGTTTGCCAGCTTTTCTCCAGAAGTGTGAGAACTAAAAACTTCCTTTAAAACAGAGGGGAAAAAAGCTGAAATTCTCAAGAAATCACATGACTTCAGGAGCTGAAAAACAGCACCTCTCATGAGATGTGCAATGAAGTTGTGAGAGTTGGCCACATGCAATGGATTTACATTATTGCTAGCAATCAAAATTCCCAGCTACGTTGTGTTTACTAGGAAAGGCAGAGCTGCTAGTTCCTACGGCTGGGATTCTGGTGGAACTCTCAGGCTATGTTTGCAGGGGCATAGCTGCACTGATGCAGTTCCAACAGTGTAAGCTCTGTGTAGCTGCTCTGAGTCAATGGGAGAGAGCTCTCCCGTCAGCGTAACTATTCCAGCCTCCACGAGTGGTGGTAGCTACGTTGGTGGGAGAAGCTTTCCCGCCAACATAGCGCTGTCCACATTGGCGCATAAGGCATATTAAGTTATGTCGCTTAGGAGGTGGCTAATTCACATCCCTGAGTGACATACTGTACGTCGACTTATGCTGTAGTGTAGCCATAGTCTCACTTCAGGAGGCGCAGAGGCAAAGGACTACGGCATAATACAGTCTAGTTTCAACCTCTACGGGCTGACTAAGGAACACCACTGATGGACCCAAGAAGGAACCCAGCCCAACCTCCCCAGGTGCCGAAAGCTTCCCTGACAGGGCCTTCTTCCTTCCTCACCACACCTCCCAACTCACGATCACTCCTGTTCATCTTCTTTCTCGTGGCATATTTCTTGGCCTGTCTCCTCTTCATTCCCATCTCTCACCAGTGACACAGGAGACAGAGAAGAACATGTTCTCTGCTCTCAGAAGAGATGCCCTTGCTGTCCCAAAGGTGAGCATCCCATCTTAGTGCTTGACCCTCTCCTGGCATGATAGACAGAGGTAGCAGCTGGAGAGGGCTTGCTCTTTCTGTGGGAAAGTTCCCTGTGAGGGAGAGAAAAGCTGGTTGCATGCCAGACTCTGTGAGTCCAGGGGGAAGAGAGGATGGGAACACTGAGACCTGCTGTTGACCTCTTGCCCTTTTCCCATGGCTCCCATCTTAGCTGGCAGCCTGACTGGCACTGGGTTATAGTCTACAGCCTCATTACACTGAGCTTGGACTATTTAGAGAATAAAATAAAATAAAATAAAATAAGCAGACCTTCCTGTAGACAGGGGTGCAGGGGGTGGATAGACAGAAGGGTGTAATAACTATCATTCTTTGAGCTTAGATGGTGCTTTTCATCCCAAAGCACTTTACAAAGCTATTATCCTTCCCATTTTATGGGTAAGAAAACTGAGGCACGGGGGTTAAATGCGTTGTCCTACATCCTATTGCATTATCAGCAGAGCTGAGAACAGAAAGCAGCTCTAATCACTGGGGAAGCTGATAGTCCAGAGCTACAGTGGGCTACATTTAAGGTTTAAACTTTACATTTAGATGGCCTTACACTCAAGATCAAATAAACAACTAATGGGATGCAGGGGGACGTATCCTCCGTAAGGGTATTACAGAGTATCTTGCACTTGTCAGTAGAGGGACCTGGTAGGCCTTTTCTCTCTCAGATATTTACATTCTCTTTTGCTCTAAGCTACTACCAGAGAGTTGGATATTTCAGAGGAAGGTGGAGGCAACTGGTTATTAGGCAGCCTGTCCAGATCCAGTAGCCCTTCTTTTTCTCTTTCTCTGCAGCTTTGACTGAGATCTCCCAAACCAGGTCTGAATAAGCAGATCCCAAGTTGAAGGGTTATTATGGAAAGTGGGCAGAACCACAGATTAATTTCCCTGGTTACTGGATTTTACTCAGTCCTTATAGTCCCCTGTATAGGGACTAACCCAACACTGGGTAAGGGTGTTAGTAACTGGATGATGGTGACAGGAGCTCACTTTGAAAGCAGTAATCAGCACCTCCTACCTAGGAGTTAAATGCTGTATGACAAGGAGATCCTCACCTTTCCTTCCTCCCCCATCCCCAGGATATCTTTCTTTAGCACCCCTGCCAACAGGCTCTCTGGCCCTACAGTGCTCTTCCTTCCAGCCACGTTATGTTTAGTCCCACCCATCCCCCAGGGTGGGCAGAGTCCACTGAACTGAACCCAAACCTCACTTCACCTCTAGTCAGCTTTACTCTGCCACAGCCTCCTCACCCCTTTCTGGGACCTACAGGGCTGCCTGCCCACTCTGGGATGGAGCAATGCCTTCCTGGAGACCCAGCTCCAAACTCAGCAGTCTTGCCCTTTATCAGGGTATTTCCACACCACATTTTTCAGTGGACCAGTTGTGGGTGGAGCCCAGGCCCTCCCACGCCATCTCCTGTGGCTTCCTCTAGTTCAGGGATCCCTAAGCAAACAGCAAAGGGTTGCTGCCTCCTTGCACTTCTTCCTGCAGGCCCCTCCTGGGGCTTACTGCATATTTGCCCCACTTTCTTTAGGTCCTTCCTCCACACATTAGCAACAAGGCACAAACAAGAGTTTTTCCCATCACTCAGGGCTTTCCTCCTTTGTGGGCAGCACCCAGCTCCTCTCCCTGCTGGGCTTCACCTTCTCTTAGGCCCGGCCCATGCTCCAGGTGCAGCCCAGTACTCAAAGTGTGTTCTCCCTCCCATTAACTCTTGCATTGCCTGCAGGGCTGGATTAATACCCTTGTGATTCTGTGGGGCCCCTGGCTGGCCACCAGTAAGCTCGGGGGTAGGAGAGTGGGGTTTCTGGCACCCAGGGGGCCATACTTACATTGGCACTCCCCCCATCAGCAGCAGCACACCATGGGAGGGGTCTGTGGGCCAGGGTTGGATTAACCGGCCTGGGGCCATGGGCTGCCCCTCACCACAGGGCCCCCCTGGCCTGGGCCCCAACCCCCTGTTGGTGGGGGGACCCAGGGGCCAGAGGGCATTCCCTCCCCAGTCCCGGTCTGGCCAGTCTGCCTGGGGAAGTGGGGACTGGCTAGGATGTGGCACAGCAGCCCTTGCTGCAGCCCCCCCAGGGCCATGGGCCCTGGAGAGCTGTGCCAGGCCAAAGCGGAGGCCGTACTAGCCAGCCCAAGGATGGGGCAGGTCTGGGACCAGGGCCTCCCCATAGTACCAGCAGGGCAGGAGCTCTCTGACTGCTGCCAGCACTGAGCAGGGTGGGGGCACCAGATTATCATAGGAGTTTTAGGGGCTGGTGCCCAGGCCCCCCTTTTCAGCCAGGACCCAGGGTGTAAACCCCTTTAGCCCCTGCAATAATCCAGCCTTGCTGTGGGCCCATGTCCCATTCTCTCCCCACCCCCCATCAATGGCAGCAGTAGCTCCCCACAGGGTTGGAGGGAGTCTGTGGGTCCCTGTCCCACTCTCCCCCTGCTGTGGGGGCAGTGAGGCAGCTGTGACAGGTTCTCAATGGGTCCCTTCTTATGCCCAGGTCAGGGTTGGAGGATACCCTGGTTGTCTGTGAGCTGTGACAGTCTGGGCAGTGGGGCTCCCCTTTTTCCCTCCAACCTCCCCTCCCCACATCCTCCCTTCCCTCAGAATGTCCATCCCCCCCACCCACATCTGCCTCTGGTCCAGCCTCCTTCCTCCAGCTCCTAATCTCCCCATCCCCTAATTCTCTTGTCCCTTGATTTACCTGGATTGTCTCATCTCCACCCTCCAACCACCCCCTGCCCTGCCTCCTACACCTCCTCTGGTCTCTCACAACCCTGTTGGCCCTCTAGCCCCATCCCTCCCTACCCTTCTCCAGCCTCCTTACAGCTCTGGCTCCCAGAGTAGAGCCTGGGAGCAGGCTGCATCCTGTAGGCTGCAAAGGAAGGTAGTGTCAGCAGCTTGGGGAGTGGGTGGAGGAATTGCAGCCAGTTCAATTGGGAGCAGCCTGGAGCCAATCCTCCCCCTGCAGCTGGAGGGTGTGTCCAGAAAGCTAGGCTACTTGAAGCAGGGGGGTGAGAAGGTCTCTCCTACATTCCCTCCAAGCCAAGCAGTGCCTGCCCAGGAGTAGGAACAGCCAGCTGGGGCTGGATTTTTGGGCTCTCCTTCCCATAGCCATAGCTTCAGCCCCTAAAGCCCATCCCCTAGTCTGTCCCTGATTGCCTGTGTGAAGGACACACCCCATCACAAAGGGGGATAGTGCTGGGTTGTGTGTGCCTGGTAGAGTATGTGTCTGAGGCCACATGTTGGGAGAATGGTGTTAGGGTAAATGGGCAGGAGGTGTGACTGTGGGATGGGATATGTATTTTTATAGGGTTTATCGGGGAGGCTGTTCAGAGCTGTCCAGGCACAAGGCTGCGCTGGGGAGAATGTAGCCCAGCCAGTCAACTGCTTTTGATTGTAAATCAGAGGTTACTGTATGAGATGCACTGGGAGTTGACAAACCACAGGGAGATGCTACTGTGTGGAAGACCCAGTGGGGTTGGGGTGAGATTGAGAATGATCCTTCAGACACTCATGCCCTGTGTTGGTTCTGAAAGGAGATGGATCATGCAGGCCCAAAGAACATTTGCAGACTGCTTCCCCAGGTCAATGGAGCCACTGGCAGAAATGGTGGTTTTTCTGGATCTTGACAAAGCGTCTGACGAAGTGGGATTTTCTCCCACGAAAGCTCATGCGATAAATAAATCTGTTAGTCTTTAAAAGTGCCACAGGACTCTGTTGTCTTGCTGAGAGTGTTCTCTTTCTTTGTGGTGGAGACAGCAGCCCCACAGTGTGGTACAACGGCGCCTCCTGGAGGGAAACCTGACCAAGCTGAAGGGTGAGAGTAAGGCACATACTACATGGGTTCAGTCCCCACTGGTGAAGGACAAGGATGACTGGGCAGAAAAGAAAGAGAATGACAGAAGAAAAGAGACTATATCCCTGCTCATATATTGCAAGGTAAGGACTTCTGCAATTATACAGTGCCACTTTTATACACTCACTGCTATTAGTGATAGAAGATATTCACTGGGTCCCCTCTGTTCCACTCTCAGGGAGCCACTGACAGCGTTAACTACAAGCTGTCCTCTGAAGTTTGTGTGTAGTTTCATTTCAAATGACCCAAGCAGTGGAGATGTTGCTTTTCTGTTCGCCCACCTTTTCTGTCATTCCTCATCCCTCTTTGTGTGTGTCTGTCTGTCTCATAGTGATTGCCAGACTGGATCAGACACAGAGTCCATCAAGTTCAGGATCCTCCACTCATCAGAACAGCTGTGTGTGTATCCCTCTCTTGTTCCCTGCTTGAATATACTTTATTTTGGTTTCTCCCATGGAGCAGTGGGTTCACCTATTGCTGTATTTTGACTGATGTATGTGAGCAATAAAGATTTAGATTTCTTCATTCCCTGGAACCCACAATTAAACAGCTCCACTGTCTTTTGATCTCCTTCATTTCCCCCCACTCCTGGTCTGGAGTGGTATGGCCTGTATTCAGTCCTACTTTAACAGGACATATGATGATTCTTAGATAGGAAGTGCTACTTTTTTTCCCTTTCCAGATACAGATAAATTCCTTGCCCCCAGCTACTCACAATCTAATGCAAGACTACTACACACAAGAGTGGAAGGAGAGAGGGAGAATAGAAAGAGGATGCTATGTTTATGTGGTCCCTGGGGAGCTTTGTGTGTGTCTTGAAGGTGATAAAGGTTTTACAAAAATGTTCATATTTTAAATCATCAATGATGTCTGAACCATTCTTTTTAGGTGACATATATGAAGAACTGTCCCAGATAGAGTTGGCAGTAGAGGAGGTTTCAGAACAAACTGATAAATTAAACAGTAATAAGTCACCAGGGCCAGGTGGTATTCACTCAAGTGTTCTGAAAGAACTCAGTTATGAAACTACAGAACTATTAACCTATTGCTTAAATCAGCCTCTGCATCAGAGGATAGGAAGATAGCTAATGTGATGCGGAATTTTAAAAAGGGGCTCCAGTGTTGCTCCTGGCAACTACAGGCTGGTAAGATTAGCTTCAGCAGCAGGCAGATTGGTTGAAATTATGGTTTTTTTAAAAAAAAAAAGATCAGACACATAGATGAAACACAGTATGTTGGGGAAGACTCAAGGTGGCTTTTATAAAAGGGAAATCATGCCTCGTCAAGCTATTAGAAGTCTTTGAGGGGAGGATCAAACAAAATGGAAACAAGGGTGATCCAATGGTGATAGTGTACTTGGACTTTCAGAAAGCCTTTGATAAGGTCCCTCAATTAAAGGTCTCAAGCGAAGTAAGGAGTCATTGAATAAGAGGGAAGCTTCTCTCATGGTTTAGTAACTGCTTAAAAGATAGATAGGAAACAGAAGGGTAGGAGTAAACAATCAATTTTCACTATGGAAAGAAGTAAATAGTGGTGTGCCCCAGGGATCTGTACTGGGAGCACTGCTGTTCAGCATATTAATAAATGATTTGGGAAAAGGACAGTGAGGTGGCTAAGTTAGCAGATCATACAAAACTACTCAAGATAGTTAAGTTGCAAAGAGTACAAAGAGACCTCACAAAACTGGGTGACTGGGCAAGAATATGGAAGATGAAATTCAGTGTTGATAAATGCAAAGTGATGCACTTTGGAAAACATAATCCCAACTATACATACAAAATGATGAGGTCTAAATTAGATGTTACTATTGTAATCCCTTTGGGGTTTAAGAGAGCGTGGTCCCATTAACCCTTTGCCCTGTAGGGGGAGGCACTGATGATGCTGGAAGGAGAGAGTGCTGTTTGGGGGGATAGGATGAGAGTGAGGGTGTGGCTGAAGCTGGAGGAGAAGGGCTGCAGCGAGAGGCACAGTGAGGAGAGAAGCAGCAGAAGCCCTGCCCAAAAGCTGGAGAGGGACAGAGAGCTGACCGGTGACACCCAGGACAGGAGCCAGAGGACACTGTGCCAGGGAGCAGTTGCCCGAGGACAGACTGGAGCTGGACCAGTGACACGGCTGCCCAGAGCTGTGGGGCCGTGAGTACGAGGCCTGGGACTTGGGGGAGGCTCTAGGTAGTTAAGTGGGGCGGGCGTCGCTCTGTGGTCATAGAGAGCGGCGGAAGAGGCACCGGAGGCTTTGCTGGAGACACTTGCTGGTGCCGAAGACGACCAGGAGCAACCAGGACTCAGCCCAGACTGGAACTGTGCTGGGATCACTGAACTCAGAGCGCAGACACTGCTCGCTCACTGTCTGCCCTCAGCCTGCAGCACCCCTGGTCCTGCAAGGCCCTGTGCTAATTGTTAGCCTGCTTTCCTGCTGCCCCATCTCCCCTGTTGTTCTCTCCTTCCTCCCTCTGTAAATAAATCTTCCCCCTTCCCATATTCACTGTGCTGTCCCAGCATGTGTGTGATCACTCCGGGGGGTTTGGAACAGGTGCCCCTGGGGTGGAAGGGGACTGTCCCTGCTGCGTTCCTGCGCGCACCTTTCCTTGGCCAGAGCTGCCTGCAGAGAAGACTCCATCTTGGCCACAAGGGCGCTACACTTGGTGGCCCGTACGGGGATAGTGCAGTAAACAAACCTCTATGTCACACACCCTGGGTCTTCCTTCACAGTGAAGAGAGAGACTACCTGAGTGATTGTCCTCTGAGTTAAATAAAAGAATGGAGACAGGATTACTGGAAGACCTTTGCCGAGGAGCATGGATCTCAGTAACCCAGGCTGTGCTGGTGTCAGGGTTCCCAGAAGATATGGAACCCAATGAAATTGAGGAGAGCCTAGATGCAGATGCCTTGTCTCGTCAGCCTCACTCTAAGGACTTATCACCCAGTGATTGGATGCATGTGGGTACCCCTGAATTGAGAGCTTTATGCCAACAGGTCTCTGTTGTGGAGGAACACTCCACAGCCAATGGAGAGCGAGCAATTGACTGCCTGGGTGCGCCCCCAGAAGCCATACCCATAGTCTACTCAAATTTTACTAGAGTACAGGATACTCAGCTGCCCAGACTAAAGGATCGAGATGTGGCGCATGCTCAGAGAGCTGATCCATGGATGAAGGATGTCCTTTATGGATTGGAAAGGGGAAAAGATCCCAAGAATATCCAGCCAAGTCACCCAGAGGAGGTCCTTTTGCTAAAGGAATGGGACTGCCTATTGGTTCGAGGTGGACGACTTTATCGAGGGCAGAAGCATTCCCAAAGACCTCACCCAAAGCAGTTAGTACTACCGCAAAAGTACCGACAAGGTGTGTTGGAGGCCTGCCACGATCGAATGGGGCACCTGGGAGTAGAGCGGTTGGAGGCCTTAGTTAAGGCCAGATTCTATTGGCCCCAAATGGCGCATGACATCACCCATCATGTTCACACCTGTACTAGGTGCATCCAACGAAAGACACTGCCTAAGCAGGCAGCTCCACTTGTCAACATCACAAGTTCAGCACCCATGGAGCTTGTCTGTATGGACTTTCTGTCACTAGAGCCTGACCGCCGGGGTACTGCAAATATCTTGGTGGTAACGGACCATTTTACTCGCTATGCTCAGGCTTATCCCACAAAAAATCAGAAAGCTTCCACAGTTGCCAAGATCCTGTGGGAAAAGTTCCTGTTCACTACGGGTTGCCTGCGAGACTACATTCAGACCAAGGGCGGGATTTTGAGAGTCGATTAATAAAAGAACTTTGCAAGATCATGGGAATCAAAAAATCACACACCACCCCTTATCATCCACAAGGGGATCCGCTGCCAGAATGATTCAACCGCACGCTGCTCAACATGCTGGGAACCTTGGAGCCTCAGCAGAAAAAATCTTGGAGTCATCACGTGGAGCACTTGGTACATGCCTATAACTGCACTCGCCATGATGCAACTGGATACACACCATACATGTTGATGTTTGGTCGAGAGGCCCGACTGCTGGTTGACCTCTGTTTTGGCGTGTCTTCAGATGGGGCACTCCCCGAAACATATTTGGAGTAGGTGGCTCGCCTAAAGGATCAACTGAAGGAGGCGTATCGAATAGCAACGCAAGTCTCCGGTCACCAAAATCAAAGGAACAAATCACGCTATGATCAACGAGTGAGGCAACAGGAACTTCCGATTGGTGATCGAGTGTTGGTCCGAAATCTTGGATTACAGGGAAAGCACAAAATTGCAGATCGTTGGGAATCAAACCCATATGTCATTGAGGAGAAACTGGGGGATCTACCAGTGTACCGGATACGTCCGGAGGGCAGTCGTGGCTCTACCAAAACTCTACCACCGAAATCACCTGTTACCTGGACAAGTACTGTTCCCCCATGAGGATGTTTCCACAGATTCTGAGTGCCCCGGCCCTGCGAGTCGGACACGATCCCAATGACAAAAATATACTAGGTCCTTGCGAAAACCCAGCTCCTTAGAGAGTGAGGATGAACTAGGGTTCAGCAGATGTCCTGTAGGGGAGGTTTCAACCATACCAGATCTTCCTGTCATTGCACAAATCAATGGGGAACGGGAAGAACCCACAGTAAATGTCCCAGAGGCCCCACTGGCCAAATCTGCAGGGACCCCCAAAGACAGGAGGAAGACAAAACCCTGGCTGGGGTGATTTAGGGGGAGTGGTCCTGCTTTTTAGCAGGGGGTTGGACTAGATGACCTCGTGAGGTCCCTTCCAACCCTATTATTCTATGATTCTATGAAGAGGACCCTATACCCCAGAGAGCCACTTTAAATCCAGATGCCCTTGATTTTATACCTCAAGAGTCCGTCATCATGCCCCCATGTTCAGTGGCGCCACCTCAATCAATACCTGACAGCCAGCCTAGACGTTCCCCCAGGGAAGGGAGGCCCAGGTGTGTGCTGACATATGATTGTTTAGGGGAACCCAGTGACCTACAAATCTCTGGGGTACCCCGGAGAGTGAGCTGCCTCATGGGAAACCTGTTTCACCCCTCGGGGTCCAGTGGGTTGGATGATGATGATGCTTCTGACCAATGGGGTCCTTGGGTTTCCTGCTGGGAATCCCTGGACTAAAAATACCCACCTTGCTGGGGACATCAAGGATGCTTTCTTTTGGAGGAGGGAGAGTGTAACCCCTTTGGGGTTTAAGAGAGCGTGGTCCCATTAACCCTTTGCCCTGTAGGGGGAGGCACTGATGATGCTGGAAGGAGAGAGTGCTGTTTGGGGGGAGAGGATGAGAGTGAGGGTGTGGCTGAAGCTGGAGGAGAGGCACGGTGAGGAAAGAAGCAGCAGGGGCCCTGCCCAAAAGCTGGAGAGGGACAGAGAGCTGACCGGTGACACCCAGGACAGGAGCCAGAGGACACTGTGCCAGGGAGCAGTTGCCTGAGGACAGTCTGGAGCTGGACCAGTGACACGGCTGCCCAGAGCTGTGGGGCCGTGAGTACGAGGCCTGGGACTTGGCCTGGGACTTGGGGGAGGCTCTAGGTAGTTAAGTGGGGAGGGCGTCGCTCTGTGGTCGCAGAGAGCGGCGGAAGAGGCACAGGAGGCCTTGCTGGGGACAGTTGCTGGCGCCGAAGATGACCAGGAGCAACCAGGACTCAGCCCGGACTGGAACTGTGCTGGGATCACTGAACTCAGAGCGCAGACGCTGTGCTCGCTCACTGTCTGCCCTCAGCCTGCAGCACCCCTGGTCCTGCAAGGCCTGTGCTAATTGTTAGCCTGCTTTCCTGCTGCCCCATCTCCCCTGTTGTTCTCTCCTTCATCCCTCTGTGAATAAATATTCCCCGTTCCCATATTCACTGTGCTGTCCCAGCGCGTGTGTGTGTGTGTGTGTGATATCACTCTGGGGGGTTTGGAACAGGTGCCCCTGGGGTGGAAGGGGACTGTCCCTGCTGCGTTCCTGCACGCACCTTTCCTTGGCCAGAGCTGTCTGCAGAGCAGACTCCATCTTGGCCACAAGGGCGTTACACTATTCAAGAAAGATTTTGGAGTCATTATGGGTAGTTCTCTGAAAACATCTGCTCAGTGTGCAGTGGCAGTTAAAAAAAAACCCTCTTAGGAACCATGAGGAAAGGGAGATAAGACAGAAAATATCATAAGCCACTATATAGATCCATGCTGGAGGGGAGGTGGGCCGCTTCACCTCCCCCCCAAGGGAGCCAGCCCGGCCGGGGAGGGTGAGGCTGCCGGTGGGGAGCCAGCTCCAGCCCCAGACCCGGAAGCGGGGGCCACCAGTGGGGGGAGCCGGCCACAGCCGGGACTCCAGGCTGCTGCGGCCAGTGCCCCAGCCAGGGACCTGAGGCTGCCGCTGGGAGTTGGTTCCAACCGAGGGCATCCCGCCGGCGAGAGCTGGCTCTGGCCGCATGGGGCAGGCTGCAGCAGGCCAGCCCAGAGGCGGGCCCCGGCCACCTGCCCCATCCCTGGGCCTGCCTGCTCTGCCCCGGGGGCGGGGAGGGCTAGCCCAGAGGCCGGGCTTAGTGCTCCCAGTCCGCCCCGCTACAGCGGAAGGCAGCGGGGAGCAGGGAAGAGTGTGGCCTTGGGGGGGTTGTGGTGTAGGCCCCTCACTGCCCTGCTGGGAGTGGGACAGCGCAGGGCCCACATAACCGCGGAGCCTGGGGCAATTGCCCCGTTCGCGCCCCGTCCCCCCGCAGGGACAGCCCTGTTTGTAAGTCTCTGAGTCTATAGTTTAATAAGGTTCCCTTAAGGAATGGATTTTCAGGAGAGATGTACACCCCTTTGGAACTTAATTGTAAGTACATGCTGACGTCTAGCCCTGTTCATCTAAGCAGTTAAGTACGATTAAATTTAATAAATAAGATTGTTCCCAAACACTGCTGAATTGGGGCATGTAGGCGATCACAGTTATGGGCAGGGGCTGGCGGCCCCCCCTCACTGTCAATTTCTGAGGGAGGCTACACCTCTCAGCTGCTATGTCCTGCAGGGAGGCTTCAGCTAGAGGGGGGAAGATAGTAGCTCTTGGGCCTCCTCAGCCTAGCTGGGCAGTCCCAAAGCCCTGGGCCCCAACCCTCAGGCAAGCAGTCTATGGTCCAGGGCCCTCAGTCTGGGCAGGGCCAGCACTGTAAGCAGGATCTAGCCCAGTCAGGGCAAACCAAGAGGCTGTAGCCCAGGGCAGGCAAAGTGAGCCATCTACTGCCTATTGAGCAGGGGTAGACAATAATATTTAGCGGGGGGTCAGTGACGGTGGGGAAGAGCCAGCCTGGAGAAGGAACTGGTGGGGGAAGGAAATGAGGAGAGCTGGCGAGTGGTGGCAGGTGGAGCCGGCTCAGAGGCGAGGGAAAGCCAGCCAGGCAGCACCGGCCCCAGCTCTGGTGCGCTGTGGCCCCGGAGTGCCACAGCACCAGCCCCAGCTCCGGTGTGCTTCAGCACTGGACCCAGCCCTGACCCTGGAGCGGTGCAGGACCAGCCAGTGGGGCAGCAGGGGGCAGCACAGTAGCAGTGCTGGCCCAGCACCAGCTGTGGGGGTGGAAGAGGCAGCACGGCGCTTGCCCCTGGCCCCAGAGCAGTGCAGTGCCAGCCCTGTCCCCAAAGCTATGAAGCGCTGGCTGGGTGGAGGCACAAGTGGAGCGGGGGGGCGGGGGCAGGCCAGACAGAGGCCTCAGGCAGGCCATATCTGGCTCACAGGCTGTATTTTGCCCTCCTGCTATCAAGGCATCACCGGATGCAAGGTGCTCACCCCAAGGTGTGGGGAGAGGGGGACACAGACCCACCAACTCCACAGCATCTCCGCCCAGGGCAGCCCACCACTGGGTGAGCAGCAGGGTTCCAACTGCAACTCACTGAGTGCACCCTGATGGAGGGCAGCTATCCCTGGGCTACTTCCTCCACCCCAGGGTCCCTGTAGCTGTGGTCCAGGCCACAGTCCCTCTCCTCTGGGAGGGCACAAGAGGCAGCTCCAGCAGGCCTCACCATCACTGGCAGTGGGCGGCTCCTCCAAGCTGCAAGGCCCAGGTATCTCCTCTGGCTTGCAGGGGGTAGGTAGCTCAGGTGCCCCTCTAGCTCACCAATTCCCAGTAGCTCTAGCAGGCACTCAGAGCTGCAGCTCCTCTACAGGGCAATAGTCAGACCCAAGTCCCAGCACCATGAGAAAGACATCCTTCTCCCTCAGTCACTCCCCTACAACTGAGTTGGAGAGCTTGTCCTTTATACTTCCTTTTCCAGTCCTGCCTCTCTGCCTCTAGTCAGGTGCGTGTGAACTTCCAGGTTCCACCCCAGCAGGCTGGCCCTCCCTCACTGTCAATCTCTAAGGGAAGCCACACCCCCTGGCTACTACAGGGCCAAAAGCAGTAGAGGGAATGGGGTTAGGAAGGGATTTCTAGGTCGGGTTGCCAATTTTGTTTGGATGTATTCCTGGAGGTTTGCTCACATGACAATCTTTAATTAGCAATACAGCTTTAATTCCTGGAGACTGCAGGACAATTCTAGCGGGTTGGCAATTTGTGATTATAAATCAGAGGAAAACAAGCTAGATTTGATCAAGAGAAAACAAAAATCCAAACTCATTCTATACTAAGCTTAACACTTTCAGCAACCTTACAAACTCAGATAGTTCTCACCACCAGCTGGTTTGTCTGCCTTCTGCTAGGCTCTCCCCCTGCAATCAGCATTTCAGTTGCTTGGTGGCTGAAGAGAGAGAGTAGGAAAATGTCTGTCCTTTTTAACATGTTCCTTTGTGCCATGCCCTACCCCCGCCCCCGCCTCCCTCCCCCAGGTCAGGTGACACACAATATCCATTTATGGCTCCCTCCATGGCTTGAGTCACTGAGGCTATGTCTACACTTGTAAATTTAGGTCGACTTAGTGCGTCTACACCTAAATTTAAAGTCGACTTAGGGGGAAACTTACAAAGTCGACCTAGAGCGTCCACACTGGATGCCTAGGTCGACTTCTAGGGGGTAGGGGGACCTAGGGCAGGTCCACGGGGGCAGAGGCTACTACAGGTCTACACCGGCTTAAGTCGACTTGAAAAAGTCGACGTAAGCCTTAGGTCGAATTAAAATGAGGTTTTATGAAGTTGACTTAATTTTCATTGTCAGCTTTATTTTCCTTAAGTCAACTTAAGCAAATTGCTTAAGTCAACTTAAGGAAACTGTAGTGTAGACGCAGGGTAAATTAAGTCGACTTAAGCAAGCTTAAGTCGACTTAATTTACAAGTGTAGACGCAGCCTGAGGGTCCTTTGTGGATTCGTTTGTAGATGTCTAGGCTAATCCTTGGTTCCTGTAATGTTGAACTGGGTTGTTCTACACAAGCCCTAATGAGCAGGGGTAGTCTTAGGGATTCTGGGGCCCCATCCTTGATTTTTGTCGTCCCCCCCGGCCTCATCAGGGACCCCACTGGGGCCTCCCAGCTACCACCAGCCACCGCTTCCCCCCTGCCATCTCCCCCTGATCCCTTCCCCCCTCTAGGTTCCCCTGCAGCCTCCTCCCTTCCATCGGCAACTTCCCGGCTGCCCCCCCCCCC
>ML685928.1:197757-256752 GCA_007922175.1 Pelusios castaneus | reverse complement strand
CCCCCCCCCCCCCCCGCACCTGCTGCCCATTGTGGCTCTCTGCTGATCCCCTGGCTGGTGCACATGTGGAATGTGCGCATAGCCAGGTTACTTAAAGAGGCAATTCTTAAAGCAGCAGTGGTGTGGGCCCATTCCACTGTGGGGGGAGGCCTGGATGCTGCCCACCCACCAAGACCGCCTATGCTAATGAGGTGCGAACTACCCCTCTGCTCTGAGAGTCTTGCTTAGATATGTTTTAAGCCATGAGACACATCCTTGGGTCTCATAACCATACACGTGACATTGCAACAAACATATTACTATAACAGCAATGTCTGGCATGTCAAGAGCATTCCAGAAACATCTTACATGACATATTTTTCATGAACAATATACAATTACACTGTAAGGATGAACATGGGTTTACGGACTTCGCTCAGTTACTGTCAAATTTCAATGGAGCTACGCTCCCATTAGGATACATAAACAATGTCCAGATTTTCAAAAATTCTCAGCACTGAGTATGCTGAACTCTTCTGAAAATCTGGCCCTGTTTGTGGGTGTAGAGCCTTTCTGAAAATTCCAGTCTTAGCAGCTGATTTTCAGAGGCACTGACCTCTCTCTGGCCCTATTAACTTCAATTTAAATTTTGGGTGCTCATTACTGTTGAAGCCTCAGTTAACCTTATGAGAACTTGTAAATGAGGTTTATATTCTGTTTGTTTTAGTTTTACTCTCGCCTGATTGTTTAGCATCGTTTGTGGTATTCTTAGCCTTGTATCACGAAATTCATTTGTTAGTTTTTCAGTCACCTTACCAGTTCAAAGTGGGATGTTTTCCTGTAACCTACAAACAGACTTTCCTGCATGGCCTCTTTCCAAAATTTGGCTGTGGACCTTCCTTGATCACTCTATCCCTATACCTGCTTGTACATGTGTTTAGAGGTAATAAAGAACTGTTATATCATCCTTCATCATTAGTTTTTAATTTCCTGGGAGATAAGTGGCCTTGTGATATCAGGTGTTCCAAGCATCTGGGATAATATTCACACAAGTGCAAGAATGAGGATAGTGTCTCATTATCTAGGACAGGAGCTACCTCAGTGGTTTCTGGAAGACCAGGTCTTTGCTGGGTACCCTCAGAGGACATAGCAGGTCCTGAGAAAGTGACTGTGCACTGAACTGACAGTTCCATTTTTCAAAGTGAGGCTGTATTATCTTAGCCTCTGTCATGCCTTTCTTCTTAACATTGTTCCATGTACAAGAAGGTCATTCTGAAGATAGCACCAACGTGGCTTACCTTTGCAATCATTGAAGCAGTTCGTGTATGTCGGAACCACTTTTCAAGTGTGTCAAATGCTGTGAGATTAAAGGTAGCACACAGATTGATCCAGTTTTGGGCATGTTTTAGATTACTAGTATATGGAAATCCACTTTAAAGCTACATTTAAATGTCAATTGCTAGCTTAAATCCATTAGTGTGCTTGTATTCAAAGACTGCACTTCCAGGAAGCACACTCAGACTATCACAGTTGCATACAAATGTCCACGCAAGGGGCACACACAATTTTTTTGGAAAATTCAAGCCCAAGCATCTCAGGCCCATGCAATTTTTATTTGCCTATTTTGTTTTCAGGCAATAGTTGTTAGAGATCCTCAGGCTTGTCTTCACTGGTTCAGGCCACTGCTGTAACTACGTTGACATACCTGTGATAGGACAAACTGTGGCTTGCACTGGTGTAAAGTCATGGTTTGAGCAATTACTGTATATCAGGATAACTAAACCAGTTGCTCAAACAGCAACCCAGACAAGGCCTCAATGTGGTGAATATAAGGGTTTGGTGGTTTTAACATCACAGAGTCTTTGTATTTGTACATGGGGTGGGTTCTGAGTTATTACAGACAATTGTTTCTTGGGTAACTGGCTGTTGAGACTTGCCCACGTGCTCAGGGTTTAACTGATCGCCATATTTGTGGTCGGGAAGGAATTTTCCCCCAGGGTTGATTGGGCTGGGCTCTGGGGGTTTTTCGCCTTCCTCTGTAGCACAGGGCATGGCTCACCTACCGGTGAATTCTCTGTATCTTAAAGTCCTTGAATCATGATTTAAGGAGGTAAATAACTCCGTCATAGGTTGGTGGCCTATTGCTGGAGTGGGTGGGTGAGGTCTTGAGGCCTGCATCTTGCAGGAGGTCAGACTAGATGATCGTACTGGTCCCTTCTGACCTTAAAGTCTATGAGTCTATTTCCATAGGTAGAGAATGGCAGTGGAATTTTTTTTTATCTTGTGCTCTGTGGGTGTCATGAAGAGAGATACAGGTATAGCGGCATGTAACAGGGTCTTACTAGCCCAGTATCAGACCCTGCCAGTGCCTCAGTTTCTTTCCTTGGGCTTCCCAAGAAGTACACCGAGGGCAGGGCCTCATGCAAGTTAAACAGCACCCTTCTTGGGATCTGGATTATGAAAACATCGCAGTTCAAACATCACTTTGATTTAAATGGAGTCTGTTTCAACTTCACAGTTTCTTCAGCTACTTGTTGGGCTCAACACTGCATTCCAAAACCCCTGTCCCTAGCCCTGGACACACTTGCAGGTCTCCTTTTCCCTCTCAGCTCATCTGAGCAGGATCCCTTTCATCTGCATGAAAATCTATAACCTGGGGAGGCCCTGATAAGGCACAGATGAATCTGAGCCTTTTAAGGACCAGCCCATCCTGTGACAGGTGCAAGCAACCTGTATTTCCATGAAAACCCCAGAGAATTTGGAACCACTTCACAACAATGACTCTGAAGCATTGAAGACTACTGTAGTCAGACTGTTTTGTTCAGATTAGTAATAGTCTGGTATTATTCACAGAGCTTTCTCCTGTTTCCACCTTAAAACAGGAACTCCTCAAGAAGAAATATACGGTTTCTGTTGGTCTGGCAGAGTTTCTAACTCACGTGAGGGATAAAAACATCTGCATGTAAACAGTTGTTGTAACTTTAGTGGGAGTCACCAGAAGGCTATGAGTTTTGTGTCAGCAGGTTGATCTTGGAGCAATGCTTATTGCCAGATATGATGGTGTTTTAAGAGAGACTGGGTCCATTCCTAGTAAAGTCTGTTCTCTGTGCCAGCATCTCTCGGTGTGAATATCATTCTTCAGCTCAGAGCTGCCCTTTACAGGTTACACCCAAGCAAGCAAACAGACTATTATGTGGTGGTGACACGCGTGTCCCCATCTGTAGGGATTCATGGCCTGTGGATCATGCATCGAGGTCATCCAGGTGTGCCTGGACGTGCCATCTCTGCATGAGCCACCGGCCATGAATCCCTACATCCATCATGTCACTTGGCTTCAGTTCTTGGAATATAGCTGGAAATACAGCTGAATGCAGAGAGTTGGTTGGTGGCCTATTGCTGGAGTGGGTGGGTGAGGTCTTAAGGCCTGCATTTTGCAGGAGGTCAGACTAGATGATCGTACTGGTCCCTTCTGACCTTAAAGTCTAAGTCTATGAGTCTATGAGTCAGTGGTAATTAGTATGTGAAGATACAAGCACTTAGGGCCTTGGTTAGTTCCAGGGATTACAGGCAATGTCCAATCCACATAGTTTCTACTGCAGAGTCAATCTGGCTTCTGTTAATGTGACTTATGCTAGTTCTTCATCAGTACTATAGCAAAGTGCTCTCTTTTCATCATACTGTTCGCTAGCTGCAGTTTTTCTAGGGCATTTTGGAAACTCAGTCATGTGACTGACATCCACACAGAAAACGGACCGCTATTTTTGTACTGTGGCTTGTATATTGTTCATTTGCAAGCAGATGCTGAAGAGACCACAGTGTGAGGCTGTTTTTCCTCTCTGCTGAGCCTGTGCTATAGCCACAGGACAGAGCTCAGTTGATGGAAGCAGCTGGCGGGCTTTGAAACTGACATGATTTCTGCAAAAATAGCTGTTTGTAAATGACTGATTCTTTAAAAATCCCTCCCCTCCTTTCCTTCCTGGAATCTGAATAATAAATATTGAATAAATAATGGCATCTGATAGCTACAGATTTAAAGTTTTGTAGTAATCCTGAATAGCTATGAGGAATGGTGAACAAATTATCTGAGTTCAGTAGGACTCAAAACCTCCGTCTGTTCATCATCTATTCTTTTACCCAGCCTATATTATCATTGTGGGTTCTTCTAGGGCAGGCATTACCCTCTGGCTCATTATCAGGTCATGAGACAGTGAGGAATAGTCCAGGCCTAAGGAACATCACTGATCTGGTGGATATTAATGACTATTAAACTTACTGAGCAACTGCCTTTCCTGCATTCTAAAACAAAGTCGATATCATGTGGAGGGGCAAAAGCTCACCCTGTCCTGGGGTTTGGTTTTATTAATAAAACAATTAATTATAATCTTATTTAAAGTGCAGATCTATTTCCTTCTTAGGCTTGGCAGCTCCTAGGGTTCCTCTATCAGGACAGCTCAGCCCACACCCTGCATCCTCTGTTCCTAGCAAGCCACTCCCACCTCCCTTTGAGCCAGATGGAGTGATGAGCTATCTGCCTCAGTTGGTCAGCAGAACCCATTGAACCCTTTCCCAGCAGGATCGACACCTGTTAATAGGATGGACTATTTCAGTCTAATGCTGCCAGCCAGTTACAATCTTCATAGTCATTGTTCATTATTGTCATATACATGACACATCATAAGGATAACACTATGCATCCTAATACCCACTCAGCAGGCAGGTTCCAGCACCAACATGTGCTGCAACTTGGTTATAATAAATGTAAAGGCAAATGCCTTTAGAACACACCCTTTCACTCCATGTCTTGGCACATTACCTTCCCTAACATAATGTCCCACCTCCTGTGGGGGAGACAGCTTTTCAGGGTTCTAAAGGCAGCATTTAGGTATGGTTGGGTCAGAAATTGGCCTTCCGGGCCAGGCTGGACTAAGACATGCTGAGGCCCTAAACTATGTCAAGATTCGGGGGCACCATACCATAAAAAATACAGAGAAAAAAAGTGTACTACATCATAACAGAAAGGGTAATGAAAAAATAAATGATAAACCATTATATTTGCATATATAGATAGGCAAAGATGCAACAAAACCAACTAAATAAAACATACATCTTGCAAAAAGCCTTATTTGCATTATCAATTTCAAGTATGATACATTTTCTTAGTTATCTCCGACATATTTCTCATAATGTGGGGCCCTAAGCCATGGCTTACTTGCCTTGTTCCTAAATCTAGCACTCCTTCTCTTCTGGGCTGGATGTCCAGCTCTTTGAGGACTCACAGCCGGGACAGATGGTTGGCTCTTCCCATTTCAGTACTGTCTTCTTTCCGGCTGCCTGAAGTTTATGGCACTAGTTATAGGCAGCTGGGACCCGAGGGTGGCAGTGGCAGATAGAAGGAGCATGCTGGAGAGTGGGCTCCTTTCTCTAGGCACAAACTACAGCTCATTCTGGTGCTTACCAAGAAGACTAACGGCACACTAGGCTGCATTAGAATTGCCAGCAGATCGAGGGAAGTAATTATTTCCCTTTATTCAGCACTGGTGAGGCCACATTTGGAGCACTTTGTTCCAGTTTTGGGCCCCCCACTACAGAAAGGATTTGGACAAACTGGAGAGACTCCAGCAGAAGGCAATAAAAATGACTAGGGGGCTGCAGCACATGATTTATGAGGAGAGGCTGAGAGAATTGGGCTTGTCTAGTTTGTAGAAGGAAGAGGGAGAGGGCATTTGATAGCAGCCTTTAAAGGGGTGGGGATTCCAGAGCGGATGGAGTTGGCTGTTCTCAGTGGTAGTATATGGAAGAAGAAGGAACAATGGTCTCAAGTTGCAGTGGAGGACGTCTAGGATGGATATTAGGAAAAACATTTTCACTAAGGGGGTGGTGAAGCTCTGGAATGGGTACCTAGGGAGGTGGTGGAATCTCCATGCTTAGAGGTTTTTAAGGCTCCACTTGACAAAGTCCTGGCTGGGGCGATGTAGTTGGGGTGGTCCTGCTTTGAGTAAGGGGTTGTACTAGATGACCTCCTGAGATCTCTTCCAACCCTAATCTTCCATGGTTCTATGAATAACCTCAGTGGGCTGGAAGGACTTGGACCTGCACAAAGTAAATGGCAGCAGGAGCCTCCGGGAAGTAGCAGAGTCAGCACCTGCAGGAGGGCTTTTAGCTTCATTCTGTGAGGCTTTAACATCCTGTTCCCTGTACCCATGCCCACTGTGTTCCAAAAGGCAGGTGAGCGCGAATGGAGTACGACAGAGTGGGTTTATGCTCTAGTCTGAACAGGCAGCAGCTTGACTGGGTTTCTCAGGCCGTTCATGCATGAAATTCATCACAATGAGAGAACAGGCCTGGCTGCTCCGCGGCATGAGATGGGGCTGCTCATTTGTGAGTCAGAGAGAGAGATTTCCTTGCTGTTGACAGTGAGTTCAGAAAGTGCTGGTTGCTAGATCCAGTGCTTTGGGCAGCATCTGAGGCTGGGCTGGCTTCTCTGCCTTGCTTTACATTTCATGCATGTTTCTGCTGCACTGGGGATATTAGAGCTTCATGTTCTCCATTCACCACCTTCCAAACCCATTCACTGCAGGACACCAGTGTCTTCCTGACCAGCCACCAAATGGCTGCTTAGGACAAGGCATGAGTGAGTGCTGGGTGTCAGAAGCCCCCAAGACCTACCTTGGCACTGATTTTCCTCTGGGACCTGGAACCAGTCACTTAACCGACTTGCCTCACAGAGGCATAGTGAGGAACAGTCGGTATTTATAAAGTGTTGAGTGTTGTGACTTAATTGGCTAACATCTGTAAATCACTCTGAAGGTGCAAAGTGCTATGTCAGGACTGTTTGTGCAGGGCCAAATTATCCCAGGGGCTTAAACCCTGGGCCCCAGGCAAAAAGGGGCCTCCAGGGCTCCAGCCCCTAAAACCCCTGCAGTAATCTGGCACCCGCCTGGTTCAGTGTCGGCAGCGCAGGAGCACTGAGGGTGCTCCTGTCCTGTCAGCGCTGGGGTTGGGGTGGGACGCTGGGGCCAGAGACTGAGTTCTGAGCACCCGCCCCTCCCCTGAGCCGGCTGGCCCGCACCAGGGGGCAGAGTGGGGCAGGCCAGCCCCTGTTCGCTCTGCTTGGGGGTGAGGCCAGCTGGCTCTCGGCATGACCTTCTAGTGATGGGGCCCATGCAGTGGAGGGGGGGGGTGCCCAGTGAGGGGGGGAGGCCAGTATGGGGGCCAGGCAGAGGGGTCTCACAGTGGGGACAGCCTGGGGCCCACAGGCCAGTTAATCTGGCCCTGTGTGTGTGTTTAGTATTGTTACTGGGAATCAGAGTGGAGAAGATGCCCAATTTAAGTCTTTTTAACTGTGAATCTCCCTAGACTGACTTACTTCAAATATACTCAGTTGTTTAGAAGGGGAGCAACTGATCAAGATAGGTTGGAGGTTTCCAGTTTCAATAGTTCTGATCTTCTCTGTGCACACACATTTTGAGTCCATCACTAATGTCTCGAGTCTTGGTGGAGATGATTGTGCTATTTCTGTTATTACTCCATTGTAGATGCTTGTAACTTTCCCTCACAGCCTCACTTATTTACTCCTCTCTCTCTCTGCCAACCAGCAGATTGTTTTCAAAATGAAATCTCATATTGGAGTTATCCCTCCAGGAAGAGTAATCAATATAAGAAGCTTGAAAAGAATTGGTTTAGAAATTGGGAAATTATGAACTCTCTCTTTCATTAACCCTCTTCTCTCCATCAGGCTCCTGTGGCGCATAGTCTAATGAGCAGTAGATCTCTACCAGTGTTATGCTAAGGATCGCTGAGTGTTAGACAGGGCAATTTATCCAGAGTCATGCAATGGAGGTAGCACAGATCTGTCCTCACCTCTGGGAGGGAATGTTATCTCCAGCTGGCCCATGGCCCTAGTTCACATAGTGAACTGAAGAAAATTCACAGGCAGGCAACATGCAAGGGAAATTTACATGACAGCTGGTCTATAGCAGAGTCTTCCTAAGGGAAAGGGGTGAATTCCATCACTTGGCTCATTTAAAATGAGGCCTGGACAAGGCTTGGTGAATAGGCCATCGGAACAGTGCTGCACTGGCTGGGGCCAAGAGGGACAGACTGTAGATGGGGCTAATCTGTCTTTGACTTGGCCACATTCTACATCCTGCCTTTCTCTGATCAGGTTTCCTGTTGATTCCAGAATACAGTGTGTGGCAGAAGAGTGCAAGCTACTATGTATGGGTGGGCGGGGGCTCAGTGGGTAGGAAGAAGAGAGTGAAACAAGGGGTGATGCTATAGTGAGATGGAAGTAGACCTGGTATCTTTCCCTAAAGATGTCAGAGCGGGAGGGGGTGGCAGATGACTTGGCCTCTCATCAGAAGACAAGATTCTGGCAGGGTGGGGTTCAGCAAGTCTTTCTGGGGCCTGCACAGGTTCAAAGGAGCTTGTGGATTTTTATCTGAACCCCAAACTTTTTGATGTTCTTCTATCGCTAATTCTTATGGGATTTGTGCTCTATTGCCAGGGGTTTTGTATGTCAGTTTAAGCCCAAATTACTTAACCTGCCTTTATGTTTCTTCTAGTGCCAAGGTCAGGTATTGAGAGCTGCTGTTAACACCGGCTGCCAGCAAAACCTCATCTCTCTGAGCTGTCTGAAGCAGCTGGGGTAAGAGCCAGCCTTTGTGCAGAAAAGATTGGGGGACCCGGGATAGAAAACAAGGGAAAGGGCATTTAAAACTGAGTCTGAGTCTGAAATTACCACTTGCAGTCATACCCCAGCTCCCATTCATAAGGGAACTACTGCATTCACAGCTGGCTGGAGAAGCAGGAGTCCAGGACTGGAGAAGCAGGAGGCTACAGGCTGGATCGAGAGGCATTGGCAGAGCAGTGTGGGGAGCCCAGGGCTGGAATAGAAAGGGGTGCTGCTGGCCTTGAAAGAAGGCATTGGCAGAGGGGTAAAAATTTGGCTGCATATCCCAAGATGACCAGCTGATGCTTTGCACCTGCTCAGGGAACCCAGCCCTGAAGTGCCTATGGATTATCCCTGTAGAATTGGCTCCTGACATCCCCATTATGTGAATGAGATCCTCTCTATTGTAGGCCAGTTCCCAAAGACCTGAGAAGTGCGAGTCACTTGTCGGAACTCCCCTTGTTCTTCCTCCACATTCATTTCAGGCAGTAACATCCTTGTGTCCACAGGCTGGAGGAAGTATCCGATGCTGACTGTGGGGATCTCTCTCTTCTTGTCCCTCGTGTCGTTGGCCAGGTGGAGTGTGTGGAGGTGCAGCTTGGCCAGGAGACGGTGGTGTGCTCTGCGCTGGTTGTGGGTGAGCATGGCAGAGCCTCCTCTCCCTTCCCATATCTGTTCCTCTTTCCTGGTCTTGCACTCCTGGGGATCAACTAGGAGCAGGGATGGGGAGAAAGGTCACCTGGCCCAAGAGGCTGGGTCAAGCCACAGGCTTTGATCTTACCAGAGGCAACAGATGTGGAAAGACTACAGAACTACTTGCTGTGTCCTCATTGGCAAAAGGGGCCCTAGCCCCCTACTGCTGAAAGGTCATGGGGATGAGGTGCTGTCCAGGCTGCAGCCTCACGATGTGGACCATTTTGCTTTTTCTCCTAAAAATGCCCAGATTCTTTAGTTTGTTCAGCTTCTGGTACAATTCCCAGGGGGAATGGGGAACTGAAAGAGAGAGCGTGTGTTACCGCTATCGACTGAATGGAATGTGTCTGGCCAGCCAAAACCAGTGGATCCCATTCACTGACAGTCTGTGGATATCTCTCCGTCTGTCTGTCATTGTCCCCTTCTGCGGACATGTATTGTAGAAGAATCTGGGAGCCCCCATCAGTGCCCCGAGGCTGGATCTTGTAGGGAGGAGCATATCTTGTAGGGAACAAAACCCATTTAATAGGCATTGGACGGGGTGGTAGGGAGGTTGCCTTTTGTTGTAGGTGTGCTAATCTCTGCATGCAATGAAAACAACAGATTGATTCTTCTTTCTGTCCCTTCTTCTCCATCAATGGTATCAAATTCACATATGAATGCTAACTCTTTAGTTTCTCTTTCAAGTTTTAAAAGAGAAACTACAGAGTTAGAATTCATAGGCAAATTTGATACCATTACCTTAGGCTTGAACAGAGATTTGAACTGACTTTGTCATTACAATAAGTGACTTTTCCCATCTCTACCTCCCCACCTTCTAATATGCTGTTCCACCCTGTTTGAATCTAAACAACTGCTTTGATTTGCTGAAACAGTCTGACCTGATCCTATAACTTACACTTCCCTGCATTTATTTTCCTCCCATTCTGTAAGTTTTCCGTCTTCAAACATCTGAGGAAGTGGGATTTTCTCCCACGAAAGTTCATGCATTAAATAAATTTGTTAGTCTTTAAAAGTGCCACTATATACTCCTTGTTCGTTTTGAATTACTGCCAGTCCCCTTTCTGGTTCTGCTCCTCTGTTGTCTTTTGCCCCCTTCACTGTACTGCTATCTCCTGCCAGACCCATTCCTCCCTGTTCTCTTGTTTCTCTCTGTCTCTCTACCCCAGCTCACTTTATTCTCTTCTTCCCTTCCCCCTTTCTGGTTCTGTCTCCTCTCCATGCGGGAGGGTGGGCCTGCCCCTCTGGCCTTTCTGATGGGTACTTGTCTATAGGTAGCGCTTAACCCCTGCCGGCTGCAGCTGTGGGAAGCATGGCGTTCAGGGGTCTGGGAAGAGGGAGTGGCCACACTCGGCTGAGACTAGCACACGAACCACAAACACACTAGAGTTTTTCCATAACTTATAGCAAGATCTACCCATGGTTATAAGGCTCACTCAGGGGCCGTGTAGGAGAGCCATTCCCACAGGGAGGCAGTCAGAAAACGACCGTTTCTGAGCTTGACTAACTTCGTCTCTTTCCCCAGATGATGAAACGCTGGAGTTCTGTTTCGGTCTCCAGACTCTGCTGTCTCTCAAGGTAAGTGAGGGGCTCCCTTCTCACCTCACCCAAACATAATGGAGCTGTTGTGGCATGTCTCCATGGGACCCCAAGCTGGTGGACTGCAGGATGCATGCGATGACGATGGCCAAACCTGCCCAGAGTGTGGACCATGCTGCTTGCTTCACAGCTCCTGATCTCTGACTGCAGCATGCACTAGGCTGGTAGAGTTTCAGGACCGTCGAATCACTTTCCTGTCATTTTAAAACTGGATTAGAGAAGGCAGTGGCTAGAGCAGTGGGCAGGCCCATGGGAGAGATCTACAGTAGCTCCCATTCCTGGTATCTCTCTCCCGCTCAGCCCAGGGACATGGGGGAGGACCTTCATCTCTCAAAAGTGACCTCTTCCTCAGAGTATCTTTGCTGGACCTTGAAGAGTCCCCTTTAGTCTCCAGCATGCAGGAGCATGAGCCTGTCCACACATGGAATGCATAGAACTGAATTGTTCTAGGGATGGGGACTCAGAAGGGAGATCTCTCTAGGGGTTTTGCCTCCCCACCAAGGAGAAAGAAGAACCCAAGAACCGAGAGCTTGTGTGTTTGCCATTCCCACCTGGTGGATGCTGATCACTGAATGACCCAGAAACACAGCCCATGAATCCTGGAACAACTTGAAGAGAAAGCACCTTGATCTTGATTTACTGGCGAGCGCTCTCCAGAGTGGAACCTAGACACACAGCCTCCCTTACTTAAAACATCACAGCGTGCTTCATAGCACTCGGTTTATGGGAGCTGGGAGAGCTGCTGTCCTGCAGGCAGAACAGAGAGAACTACACAAGGAATGGGGCAAGGGCAAGCAAAAAGAAACCCACAAAATAGACATGCTAAGAAGGCCAACAAAGGCCTTGTAAATTCCTAAGGGGGAGGCAACCAAGGTGGAGAAGGAAGGTGAATGGGGGTGAGCGTTCCAATGTGGGGAGACGATGGGGCTGGGAAGAAGTAAAGGGAGCTTGGGAAGGTGAGTGGGGAAGTGGAGGATGGAAGCAGAGAGCAATGAGGGAAGAGAAAGCTATGGGGGAGGGCATTAAGTGTCACTCAATGAGTGGGACAGCATTAGTCTGAAAGCTGAATGACTCTATGAACTGCAGGGCAAGGAAGAAACAGAAGCAAGTGCACAGGGTGGGGCAAGCAGAGGTAAGACAGCCAGTGTATCTGGTGGCCATATGGAGGGATGGGAGAGGAACCCAGCGGTGGAGCAGAAGGAATGAGGACAGGGGGATAAGAGCAGAGGGTGATTTGGAAGCGAAGCAGTTAGTTTGGAGTTGGATTGAAAAGCAGTGGAATGTGATGGAGCATAGGATAATGTCCTTGGCCCCCCTCAGAGGGGCGTCCATGCAGTGAGAATAAGGAGGCTGTGCTGAACAAGGTGAGAGACACCTGCCTGAGCAGGGCCTTGCTGGGGAGCAGGAGGGAACGAGGGGGAGGGAATGGGAAGTAGCAAGGGAGGTGATTCAGAAGAAGAGGGGCAGATGTGTTAGGGGGAGGGAAGGAAAAGGAGACAGAGGGTTGTGAGCATCTTTAGGAAGAGCAGCCCTGAATCTGATGGGAGGGTGTGCTCTACAGTCTGGTTGGTGAGCGGGGAGAGAGAGGAGGTACTGATTATTGGATGGGCTCCTGTTTCTCTCTGGCAATAGACACCACACAGCCCATAGGCTCTGCTGATGCCTTGCGACTCTGATACATACATTCTGTGGGTAACCAGTTCTCATCTGCCCCCACTAGTGCTGCATCGACTTGGAGGAAGGAGTCCTGCGGGTGAACGCACTGAGTCAAGAGCTGCCTTTCTTACATGCCTCTGACGAGCACGGGCAGTAATGGGCTGGGCTCCCCATGTCTGCAGGGAGGAGATGCAATGACTCAGAGAAACCTCTTGGGGCTGGAGCTGGCACACCTGTACCTTGCTGAGACCTGCGTTGAGGCTTCCATTGGGAAGTGAGGAGGGAAACAGAAGCCAGAAGCTGTCCTGCTGCTGTTGATGGAAGCTGGCCTCTTGTATGGAGAGTTCTTCCTCCTTGCAATGGACCATCCTGCTTGTCCCCATGCGCTGAGTGGATATTTGTTCTCATTTTTCTCTCTGTCCCTGTTCTCTGCCTGGTTTCTGCTTCTGTGTTTTTACAATGCCATGTATTAATAACACAGGAAGTGTTTCTGAGAGCAGTCGCCAGTGGTTCTGCCTGCAGAGAGATGGTGGCTTCTTCTAAAGCCTCTGAAAATTGTTTTAAAAGTGTCCATTCCTTTTTGGTCACAGATCTGCATGGAGGTGAGTGGACTGTCTTTCCTCTTCTGCATGGGAAGGGTCCTGTAGCCAGTGAGAGCTGGATTTCATTACCCTATACTGGCTCTGAGCAGACTGGAAGGAGTTTAAACTGTATTTTGAGCATTTTCGTTCAAAGCAGGAAGACTTCTAGGAAATTGAAACATCTTGGGAGCAATGTGTATACATAGGTGCCAGGGGTGGCCAGGACAGCCTTAGCTACTAGACTCTGTATTGTCTGAGCTCAAGTGCTAGAGTTTCTCCCCGTTAACTGACGCTCCCGACAGCCTTCTTTTCTCATCATGACCTCGTCATCAACTCTACTTCTTCACGCTGAGCTTCAGGGAGTCAATACCACATGAACTTCAGGCCTACACCTGCCATCAGCTCTACTCCTCCAACCTGGACCCTGATAATTCGACAAAGAGACACCATCAACTTCAACCACTGGACTTTCACATCCCATTGACACCATGTCTTCGGTATGAAATCAAAGAATCAGATTCATTCCCGTATCAGCTCAAGACACAAGAGATGTGACTCACCTGGGATGGACAAGCCCTCTGGTGGGTCACTTAATCATTTCTCCTTCACGTAGGTGGGCCTGACTTCATTCCCTAAGTCACAGAATCATAGAAGATTAGAGTTGGAAGGGACCTCAGGAGGTCATCTAGTCCAATCCCCTCCTCAAAGCAGCACCGACCCAAGTAACGCATTGCTGATAGATGGGAATGTTTCAATATCTCAAGGAATGGACACACCACAACCATTCTGGGCAGCTTGCTCCATTCCCAAATGAATATATTGGTTCATTTTTGTTTCTAATATGTGACCAAAATTTTCTATTCTACAGTTTATGCCAAGTTACATTTCTTCTCCACAGTGACTAAAGAGAATAACTTCTACGTCCTCTTCAGAACATCCATTTATCCATTTGCAGATGGTTCTGATATCTCCTTTCTGCCATCTTTTTCCTAAACCTTTGTGCTTTCACCTGTGGAGCCTTTTATTATTTCTCTTGTGTTCCTTTGAGCTCTCCAATATATCTGGGTTTTTTGTAAAAGGGTTGCTCTGAACTGGAAGCAGGACTCTGAGGCTTAACCAGTGCAAGAAGAGTGCTTATTTCACATATTACACTCCCGTCAATGTAACTCAGTATGGCATGTACCCCCTTAATGGCAGTGTTGCACTGTTGAGTCTTATTCAGTTCATCACCCATTATATCCTGCAGCCCCTTTTCTGTGGCATGGCGGCCTCATTCATTGTTTTACAGTTGAGCATCTGATTATTCCTTCCTATGTGAACCACTCTACATGTCTTTCCTGAATAATACCAATGATTTAAAGGCTGTATCTCATATGTGTCATTATTATCCTGCATTATGATCCTATCCTTCCAAGTATCTGCAGGCTCTCCTGGATCTGTATTGTTTTCACATCTGAATTTTTAATGACACTATCGCCTAGTTTTGGAACACCCTTCAGATTTGACATGGACTCTTGAATGAATACAATCTGTTTGAATGATGTTATTCATTTTTATATATTCCATCCAGTAGCAGCAACTCTGGTCCACAGTTCTCTAGTTTCACTCAAAGGATGGCTTGGAAAATGTATCAAATAACCTGTTGAAATCAATAGCCATTATGTCCACTGCATTTCCTTTATCCATTAACTTTATTTCATCAAAAAAACAAACAAAACTTAAGTGCCCTCTCTAGCTCAGACTGAAGTCAATGGGAGTCTTTGCATTGATTTTAGTGGGAATAGGACGGGTTCCCATGGTAAACAGGGATGGTTTTGCTTTGACCTATCTATTTTGCCGACTATTTATCACTTATTTTCCTTTACGTGCTCACATGTTGGCTTCTCTGTTTGCTGCTTGAGCAATATGCCCAGAAAATGTATTCATCTGTAAGTTCTGGGATCCCCCTCTTTCACTCTCTTCAAAGCATCCTTTGCTCTTTCTCTACCCTTCCAAAGGCTTCACATTTCTTCAGTTCTCAAACGTAACCATCAAAGGTTCAGCTATTTCTGCTAATTCCAATTGCTCAGTGGGGTGAATCACACCAGGCCCTATGGCTGTGAATACATTTAAGTTGTCTGGTTATTCTGTAATCTTTTCCTCTTCATAATGAACCATTTCAGTTGTCCCCTTTGGCTTGTTGATTCTCCCACCCAGGTAAGTAGCCGACTTGCCCTTTCCTGTGTCATCCTCTTGCTTCCTACATAAATATTATAATGATGGTTTCTTGTTTCTTTTGCTAATATTGCCTGATTTTGTGCCTTTATCTTTCTGGTCTCTCCTTTCTGCCTCGCTTATGAATGACATACGCTACATGCTTGTTTTGCAACCTCCATGCCAGTTGTGTTGAAGGTATTTCTGCCTGATTCCTACAGCAATGTGTGTGGGATTCTTTTTCCCAATTTGCATTCAGCTCCATGGCAGCAGACATCCTCTTCCACTCTCTTCTCTACTGAGTCAGTTGAGTGTCTGTACTTCCTCCAAGGCACTCAGTGCTGTGTCTCTGGTAGTTGCCTTCTCCCTGAACATTGTGGACCCTTTTATAGATAACTACTGCAGCATTTCCACCCCCCCACCCCCCCTGCACTGACTGGATTGCCCAACCCTGTCCCAGGTCATAAATGACAGCACTCAATATAAGCAATGAGAGCCGTAGGCCTGTACCCCAGGGCTGAGTTCCCTTCCACAGCTCCACTCCTTCATTGGGGATGGAATTGTGGGGTGACTGCCGGCTATCAATGCCTCCTTTTCTTTGCCTCAGAAATGGAACCTCCGCCCTCCCCAACAGCACTAAATGAGTGCAGCATTGCCCACTCTCACCATTTCATAATAATTTTTGCACTATTTGGCGTTCTTCTTAAAGCCCCAGCTCCTTTCATTTGATTACATGAAAACCTCAGCTTAACTGAAAACAACCACTTTCAACTCAAAATCTAAAGTCTCAAAAGTCAGGCAACAAATAAAAAGAAAGCCAAAGATCTTATTTGTAAAATCTCCTGATGTTTAAGCCTATCCCATGATTCTCAGGGGCCTGACTCATGATGTCTGAGCACACAGGGTTGGCAATGCTGAGGATGGCTTCATACTAATTTAACTTTGCAAAAGGCTCAGGTGCATTTACAGATGTTTTTTCTCCTAGTGCCATTGACAGGGCTTAGTCATCCCTATTTTCCTCAGAGGCACCAAGGATTAAAGGCCTCTTCCACTAGACAGGAAAAAATATCAACAATGTATATGTGAAGTAGAACTTTACAGTGAACTATAATGACATTAAAGTGGTAACTAGCAGGAAGGGTGAAGGGCTATTGAAGCTAAAGGAGGGTGTGGGCACAAGAACAATGGATGTAAACTAGTCATGTACAAATTCAGGCTGGAAATTAGAAGAAAGGTTTCTAACCATCAGAGGGGTGAAGTTCTGCAATAGCCTCCTAATTGGTTTTGTGGGAGGAAACAAATGCATTAGTTTGAAGTGGGAGTTGGCTGAATTTATGGGTGCAGTTGTACGATGGGGCTGCTTGTGATAGTGTGGGGGCAGCAGTTTTGGGGCTCACATCTAGTTTATGTTTAAAGTTCTATGTTCCCAATGCTCATGCTTCAGGGCTTCAGCCTGCCTGCAGGGGTCAGGGAGGGATCTTTTCCCCCATTGTATTCCTGGAGGTTTTTTTAGCTCCTTCCTCTGAAGCATGAGGGATAGTCATGATCAAATATGGGACATTGGCTCTGAGGTTTTATTGAGCGTTCTCTCTTTCTCTCAAGGGCTTGGCTAGCTGGGTCTTGCTCACATGTTCAGTGTCTAACTGATCACCATGTTTGGGGTTGGGAAGGAATTGGGGTTGGGAAGGAATTTTTTCTCACATCAGATTTGCAGTGACTTTAGTAAGGAGGGAGAGATTTGCCTGCCTCAGCAGCATGTGGGTGCAGGTCTTTGGTGAGATTATCTGAGTATATCTCACTTAATCATTTCTCTGCCACTGCAGCAGGCTTGGGCACTGTTCACTCACTCCCTTCTTTTGTCTGCCTGTGGTCTCTGGTCTCTTGTGGGCTGTAATACTTTGATCTCATTTCTGTTGTTGGATTCAGTGTGGGGATGCTGGATGGTGTTGGTGGCCTGTGATGTACAGCTGGTCAGACTAGGATGATGATCTGGTGGTCTGCTTTGGCCTTAAACTCTTTGACTACCAGACCAGAGCACTGTCCATCTGGTGTGGTCTCCTGCCTCCAGCACTGGCCCATAATTAATGCTGTGCAATATTATCATTCGGGGAGTTTCTTTCCTGATCTCCAGTAGTGATCAGAGCATGCCCTGAGGTACAGGGGCTGACAGGAGCCAAGTCAGTGTCACTGCAGATGTGATTCTTACACACAGAAATTTATCATGCTGAATGGGAATCAAAATCTGCCCCCATAAAATGTGCTTTCATGCACCCAGACTAAACGCTGCTCATCCCAGTCATGGGGTTGTGGCCCAGTGGGGCTCTGAAAGAACTGGCAAATCAGCCGTTGTGCCCAACCCAGATGTGTCTTTTGCTGTATGCATGAATTTGCAGTCTCCAGCGTTCAGCGGAGAAACCCCAGGATGCATCTTGTATTAAAGGGAGATTGTGCTCCGAAAAATAACTGATTAAAGCAGCGTCAATGGCACTTGTTTATCATCTCTCAGGAAAAAAAATCTTTTTGTCTGTAATCTGAGAGCACTGAACTGGAACCAGTTAGGTCCAGCTCCTAACTTCTGTTCATTTCAGTGTGAGGAGCCTAAATACCTTTAAGGATCTGGGCCTTAATGCCAGCTCTGGAAACTGCCCTGGGATCTGAGAGTCAAGCTCTTTCCTTTTCCTCTGTCATCACCCGTCATAAAGACAGGGTTTTCTGGCCAGGCCCCTGAGTCTGTGGGGTGGGCCTGGCCATGGGCAGCTTCCAGTCATGTGACCAGAAGCGGCCTGACGATGTGCCAGTTGCTAGGTAGCAAGTTACCTGTTACTTACCAACTGGAGCTGTCATAAGAAGAGAGGTGGAGAGGTGCAAGATCAGCCCACCCCCTGCAGTGCCCGGCCGCCGTGCAAACTTCTCTGCCGTGACTGTAGGGCCCAACTAGCAGCCGCACGTGGAGCAGAGCCCCACAGCCGCAGCGGAGAAGTTCGTGCTACGGCCTTGTGCAGCAGTGGGCAGGCCTGATCTCTAAGTAGGTGGGCCCTGGCCCACCCGGGCCCACCCATGGCTATGCCCCTGCTCTGCAGGGTAACTTCTGCCCTCAGTGACCCCAGTGGAAGAGTCTTAGTGCTGTCAGTGGATTTGCAGAGGTGCAGGACTGGATCAAGACAGGGGCTTTAGGGGCTGCAGCCCTGGGCTAAATGGGGGCCCTGGGACCTTGCTGCCCTGCAAAGATCCAGCCACGCTCAGCTGGAATGACTCTGACTGGGCCTGGGGGACACTGGCCTTCGGTGGCCCTGAAGAACCATCACCAGAGGCCACGGTCTATGGCACTCCCACCTTACTTTCTGGTCTGCCCCAGGGACGAGGGTGGCTGGCATGCAGTGTGGCCTTTGGTGGTGGTGCTTCAGGGCCAGGAGCACTCTTGGGCCACCCCACCGGAGCCCCTGTGGCTCAGGCTGGCCTGGCCAGTCCCCTGGGGCCCCGATGCATCAGCCTGATAGCACTCCTGGTGCTGGAGGGCTGCCGCCTCCGAAGGCCACATTGTATGCTAGCTGGCCCCGCCCCTGGAGCGCCCTAGTCTGCTGGGGCAGACCAGCCAGTCCAGGGGTGCGGCAGGAGCACCACGGAGCATGGCCTCTGGCCCCAGACTGCCCCAGCGCTGGCCAGCTCCTCCCCCAACACCGAATGCTAGTCCCACAGCTGCAGCCCCACCACGTCCCCCATGCACTGAGCACGAGTGCCACTGTGGAGGGGGAGAGTCCAGAAGAGTGGTCAGCCTCAGTCCCCCAGGAGCCTGAATCCGGCCCTGCACGGATGTAATTGATCAGAACACTGCAACCAACTCTGCAAATAACACACAGACAGGACCAGAGTCCAGCTCCCTCTCTCAGCAGTGCTGGCCCTGCGGGATCCAAAAAGCAGGAAGTTTATGTTAGGGGCTGAAGTCAGCAAACAGGGCTCTGTGTACCCTGGGAAGAAGGAGCCATGTTTAGTCACTTTTCATTGTACAGCCACACTTTGGTAGTGGAAGTTCTGACAGGTAGCGCTGGTCTACACTGTAAGCACTTTTCGGCAACAGTCGAAGGGAGATAACGCAAGTTCCTTAAAATAACTTGCATGTCTCCCTTCGACTGCCTAATGCCTGCTTACAAGCAGTGCGTCCACTGAGCAGAGTTGAAGGGAAATCCTTCCCTCCACTCAGCGCTACTCCGCTTGAGGGGGTGGTCTTCATGGACTGACTTCCCGATTGACTGATTTGGTCATCACAGACCCGCTCAGTCGATTGGGAAGTTCAGTCTGATAGTGATGGGGCTGTCAGTGAAGACCTGCCCCTGGACTCAGGTGGGGCTGCCACCCTCGATTGCTGGGTTGGGGTTGGGATGTGAAGATGGGAGGGAAGGCATCAACAGGCACAAAGGCAATATAAAGACTGCCTTGGTTCGCTCAGCAGGAGACAACGCTCTTTTTTTGTGTGAGGGGTTCTTATCCTTGCCCATCCTCCCATGCCTGTAATAGGAACTGAGGCCGAAGGAACTAAACAGGAGCTGCCCCTGGCTTTGAGTACTAGTAATGATCGAGAGTTGACTGAAAAATGGAAAAACAATTTCACGTCTCCAAACTTCTGATACATTTGGAGATCATTTTTCAGTTTTCCATTTTCTCCCCCACCTTTGCCTCTTTCTTCCTCTCCCCTCATTTTTTTGGGGAGGAAGCGGGGTCTGAGTTGGTGCAGATAATTCTTTTTTGGGTGTCTGGCTGGTGAGTCTTGCCCACATGCTCAGCTGATCACCATATCTGGGGTTGGGGGGCTTTTCCCCCAGGGCAGATTGGCAGGGACCATGGGGGTTTTTTGCCTTCCCCTGGAGCATGGGGCATGGGTCACTTGCTGGTGGTTTCTCTGTACCCTGAAGTCTTTAAACCATGATTTAGGGACTTCAGTGACTCATTCATAGGTTAGGTGTCAATTGCTGGAGTGGGTGGCTTTGTCTACACTTGTTAATTTAAGTCGACTCAGTTAAGTCGACTTAGTGTGTCTACACTTAAAATTAAAGTCGACTTAAAGGGGAACTTACAAAGTCAACCTAGAGCATCCAAACTGGATGCTCTAGGTCAGCTTTGTGAGGCTAGGGGGACCTTGGGCAGGTCCACGGTGGGGGGGGGGGAACCCCTTGTGTGCAATGGGACCAGGGACCCTGGCAGGGCATGTGGGCAGGGTGTGACACTGTCTGGATTTAGGGAAGCATTTATGATATTATTTTCTATGGCTATCTCAAATGCTATAATCCATAGGAACTATGTCATGTTTGATATCAATAGAAAGGTAGTAATTTGATGGGAATGATTATATAGTTTAGGTCTAGGAATTCTATTTCGATTAGAAGTTAGGAATTTGACGTAATATCTATACTTTAACTTGTGTCATTCTGGAGGAATGCCTTAGACAGGAGGGTGTGAACAACCATTGTCTCCTTAATGGCTCACCAGGTTTCTCCTTTTGGCCCACTGTAGGTGGGAGCTTCCTTAACATTAAGGAGACAATGGTTGTTCACACCCTCCTGTCTGAGGCATTCCTCCAGAATGACACATTAAAGTATAGATATAACATCAAATTCCTAACTTCTAATCGAAATAGAATTCCTAGACATAAACTATACAATCATTCCCAGCAAATTACTACCTTTCTATCGATACCAAACATGACATAGTTCCTACGGACTATAGCATTTGAGATATCCATAGAAAATAATATCATAAATGCTTCCCTAAATCCAGACAGTGTCACACCCTGCCCACATGCCCTGCCCTTTGGGGGGCATGCCAGGCTCCCCCTGTGCCCCCGCCCCCCAGCAGGGAGGGCATTGGTGTAGTCTTGGGGTAGCCGTAAGTCGACTTAGGGCTACCCCAGGGCTACACTGGCTTAATTTGTCTTTAAAAAGTCAAATTAAGCCTTAAGTCTAATGAAAAGGTGGTTTAATAAAGTCGACTTAATTTTCATCAAGTCGACTTTATTTTCCTTAAGTTGACTTAAGGAAACTGTAGTGTAGACGCAGGGTAAATTAAGTCGACTTAGTCAACTTAATTTACCAGTGTAGACGCAGCTGGTGGTGGGTTCTGGGGCCTGCATTGTGCAGGAGGTCAGACTAGATCAGGGGTCTCAAACTCATTTGCTATGGTGGGCCTGATTTGACTTAAAACAAGTAGGCCGTATACACTGTAAATCAGAATACTACGGCACTCACAGCATTGCGGAGTGCTGTGTATGTGAAATTGCACTCCAAGATACCTCTCTCTCTCTCTGTTAGGGAGAGACTGTGGTCTTGAGGAGAGCATTAGCATACCCAGTGCTCTGTGGTGTTGCGAGACCTGACTCTCTTGTGCTGGGTATGCGAGACCATGCTCTCTCTCTCTCTGTTAGGCAGAGTGTGGTCCTGCGGAGCACAGGCACAGGCTGCATGTTTGACACCCCTGCACTAGATGATCATGTTGGTCCCTTCTGACCTTAAAATCTAATAATCGATTTTTGAAAATGATTGAAGAAGAGTCAGGGGATGAAGGTAAAAGGAAAAAATGATAAAAACATTAAAAGAAATGGAAAGCAGATGAAAACTGTTAAATTGGGTAATTTTTCCATTAAAAAATGTAGATTTTGGAGGGAAAACAAAAAGGTCCTTTTGGGCTGAGAAATCTTTTTGCCTAAAAAGTGCAAAGGAGGTTTAGAGCATTGTCTGTTCTCCCCCTCCCGGGGCCTCGCTGTTTCTCAGACAACGCATTCCTTCGTAGCAGGTGCTCACAGGCCTGTACCCACGTGAACTCTCCACCCAGCTCATCAGTGGCAGAGGAGGGTACAGGTCAGAGCACATGCTGAGTGGCTCACACTCGGCCTTGTACAGCTTTTGTTTGGGTAAATTTTGCCCAATCCATTTGGAAGCAGGTCCCCATCAAAGGGTCATACCTCTGCACGAGCCCTTCCCTGCTGCTACCTAGAGAGTCCTGTCCCACAGCAGCTGCATTTGGCTCTCTTCCGTGGCAACAGTTTGATCTCTGTGGCAGTGGCTCTGTTTTGTATTAATACGGTCTTTGTGCTTCCTTGTCTCCTGTGTTAATAAAGATTTCTTTATTAATGGGCAGCCAGAAGCAAGTCATTCTCTGGTATTACTGACCCAGCTATGCAAACAAGTGCTCTGCAGTCAGGCCCCTGGGAACGCTTTCCAGCAGTGTTTCTCAACTGGTGCTCCAGGGAACACTGGTGCTCTGTGGACAGGGTGAATGCGTTCCGTGACCAACCCCAGCTTTCCCCATTGGGGTCGGGTTAGTGGGGAGGGGGTAAGGAGCAGTGCGGCAAGCTGAAGTGTGCCTAGGAGATTTAAAATGCCCAGCTGCAGCAAAATGTCTCGAGGTGCATTGGCATCCGCCACCACCTTGCTACTTTGTTGCGAGTGGGGCATTTTAAATTTCTTACCTCTGTTACCGCCGGCATCAAAATCACTTGGCCATAACTTCAGCTATGTCTACACTTACTAAAATTAGTTCGAATTAGTTAGTTCGAATTAGCTTAATTTGAACTAGAAAAAATTAGTTCAAACTAAGCAAGTGCCATTCATGGCACTTGCTTAGTTCGAATTAGCGATCTCCATTGATTTCAATGGGCTGGTTAGTTCGAACTAAGAAATTTGTTCCAACTAACATGGCCACATTGGTTAACTCTAACTAACTAGTTCGAATTAACCCTTACTTCTAATACCTTATTCGAAATTATTAGTTTGAATTAAGGAAGCCCTTAATTCGAACTAATTAAAGCCTAGTGTAGCCATGGCTTTAGTTAGTTCGAATTAAGCTTCCTTAATTCGAACTAACTTGCCAGTGTAGACATAATCTTACCATGGAAGGCTTTCTTTGACGAACCTTACTCCAAGAACAGATGAACTTTGTTCGAACGTGCAGGACCCAAATTCCCATTAGTACTTGAGTAATAGCATTTTCAGTTATAAGTTGGTGCATAACCATGTATCTATTTTTTGCATGTTATACTCTTAAAATTGTATTTAAGTTGGTTTCCAGAAACATTTTTGCAGGAATGCGTAGTACGCAGATATTAAGAACATTACAGCCAGTACGTACCAGCTTTCTGAAGGAAGTTTTCCTCAGGTGTTCTGTGTAAAGTAATTACTACCTTTAGGTGTTCCCTGGCCCGCTAAAGGTTGAGAAACACTGCTTTACAGGAGCCTGCTGATGATGACGCCCAAGCCCGTGCACAGAATAGTTCGGTGTTGGCAGATGGAATGCAGGCTGTGGGAACCCTTTGGTGACTGGGGCCCCGGTGGGAGAATGAGATGTAAACAGAGCTGGGACATGTTTCTGCTAACAACTCCTGCCAAACAAGGTAGGATACACAGGCAACAGAGCTGTGTAGGAGGCACCAAGCTGTGGCCATGCAGAAATGGCTCTCTCTGTGTATGAGTCTTTTCCTGTGCACCCTATATTGGGGGGAGGGGCGAAGAGAGAAAAGGCACCCACACAAAAGAAGCATTATACTTTCGTGCGCATGGATGTGTGAGAGACTGGAAGAATGTGTATTTCTATGTGGAACTGCAAGCCAAATGGGGGCTCATTTCTGTCACAAGTGACTACGTGCCCACATCACAAAAATCATGCGAGTCCCGTAGGTTTGGCGTGCCATACGGCAGTGTGAAATAACAGGGAGTGCTGTAAATGAGGACTGAGGTGGCAGAGATGCTCTGAGGAAGCCTGTGTAGAAAATGTGTGTAGCAGTGCCTAGTTGGACCAGAGTCTCTTGATGCCACTTCCACTCATTCTAAAATACAACGAATTGCAACATTACAGGCACAGCTGGGAGAAAATATCTGATACATGCAGCAGAACCTTTCTCCCCATCTGTAGCAGCACAGGCTCCTCCAAAGCTCCTCTTGGTTCTTGTGGGGAATGGAGCAAGTTTTGCCACTTTATTCTACTCCCGAGACTTGGGGGAATGGTCCCTGGGATCAGATCAACATGTGTGGCAGGAGCTTTCTCCACAGACGAAACTGTACTAAAATGCCCAGCATCAGATGAAGCCAGGTTGGGAGTTCTGTGTCTTGGCTGCTCTGGAAACAAAGGCCATTGCCAACATTGAGTCTCACCTACGCTGGGGCTGGAGAACATAACTGGCTTGGAACCGAAAGGCAACGTGAAGGTGCTAAACCGTGGCAGGTTTCATAACCTCAGTGGGACTCCTCTCTCCTAGAAAGTTCCAGAAGGTTAAGAAGGTAGCCCTGAGGAGTGGTTAGCACTAACCCATCACCAGCTGACCCAGCAGGAAACATGCCTTTACAGCACCTGCAAAGTCCTGCTCAGTGTCATGTTAGTTGATATCACCCCCCAAGGTTGTGTTCTAGTGAAGAAAAGCTCTCAGATGACAACCCCCACAGCTATATCCCCTTCCTAGGTGTCCTACATGATTCTAAGATTAAGTCCTCCAGCCCTGGTTTCAGTTTGTGCAGGAGAGTAAAGCCTCTCCCGCTGTAGCCATGTAGCATAGTCTGATGGAGAAGGCACAGAACTGGGAATCAGGAAATCTTATTTCTGTTCCCTGGTGCAGCTTTTTGGGCCTCAGTTTCCGTATCTGAGAAATGGGAAGAATGACAGCACCCTTTCTTTCTAAAACACTTTGAGATCAATGGACCAAAGGTAATGACAGGAGCTAAGGACTACTGTCTAATGACAGTAAAGATGCTCCATACCCCACACCCGCTCTTCTGTTCCAGCCCTATGCCCTACCCTGGCAGGAAGGCACTTGCAGTCTCCCCAAATGAGTGGGGAATTCAGTATCCCTGCTAATGTAGCTCAGAGGTGCTTTGTGGAACATAGCACGGCAGGAACCCAACAGCTTGTGGGATCCTTACTTGTTACCCTTTGCTACAGGGAGACAACTGAATTAATGATATTTGCTCTCAGTCAGATCCCAATCTCTACATGACGGGGAATGGGGGGAGGAAAGTTCCCTCCATTATGCATGTTAAATAAAACATCACATAGATGAGAGATGAAAACAGATGCAGAACAGCAGGTTTGCCTGCTGGACTTGTCTTAATTACCTGAGGCTGGCGCTGGCCTGAAGGAGGCAAAGTATTCAGAGATGTGCAAGGGCTGGCGAGAGCAGTGCCAGGCAAACAGAGGGCATGGTGCCGCCCTTCCCTCATGTTGGACTTGGAGTGGCATGTTGAGTTTGCAGTGGCAGAAAGTGGCGCGCCCTCTCCTCCTAGCTATTACACATGTTCAGGACTGGAAGACAAAATGACTCGTTTTCATGGTTACAGGTGTCCAGTGGGGGAAGGCAGAGTAGCTCCTGCAGCTGTTACAGATGTGCAAGGCTGGGAGGCACAGCTGACGGCAATAACACCTTGTTACCATCAGGACAATGTTTCACATGGATTCTATTTACTGTCAAGTTCTGGCCGCTCTGCATAAATAACAGAATCATCCCAGCGATGAGCTTGGCCCCCAGTGTTTATATGAGAGAGCAGAACAGAGGCTCAACTTTGTCCTCATTGTATTCCAGCTATGAGCAACTTGGCTTCCTTTTGCCAATGCTTTTGCTGGAGCTTTCTAGTTTTCTTCTGCCCTCAGCCACACACATCCCTGTCTGACCCATGGGAAACAAATCGCTCTGTATGCGAAATCACACCCCCGAATGAAAGGCTGTGCTGTGAGAGGAGGCCGAGGATCAGGGGGAGTTAAAGACCTCTCGGCCACCAGCTGATTTCCTCTTCATAAGTTGTTGGGAAATCAGGGATCACCTCTCCGGGTACTGCACAAATAATGTACCAAGAACTAGAATGAAGTTTGCTGCTCCCGTTCCCCCCTCTCCTTCCCCCAGTACCTCTCACCTTCACAGCTCTTTGGCCAGCAGAGAACATGGCTGCTGAGTGTTTAATGCTAATGATGACTCCAGAAAGAACAGAAGGAGCATCTAAAGGAGCAATCAGCTCGCCACCCTTCAATGCTAAAACCAGCACCTTACCACTCACCCTAACCCAGAATTCTAGCACGGTCATTTTTTCCTTGTCTGCTGCTGCTAGCTTGCCAGAAGCTTAAATGACAAAGAAGGAAGGATCTCATTGATCCCCAGGGTGCAGACTAAGCTTGGTGCAACATGAACGTCTGATTACAGTCAACGTATAAAGAAGAGTTACATACACGGCTCTATTTATACAGAGTCCTGGGCAGCGGTGGGGTGGCTGGAGGTGTCTGCTCCAGCAGGGCCCGGATATTGGGAAGGCCTGTTCCGTTGCTGCTTTTCTGGGAAATACAGGGTCTTGTGAATCAGATCTTTGACAGCTGAGACCTCACCTGGCTCTATAAGAGTGAGACAGAGAGCTATTACTGCCAGTGAGAAGCGTTTTAGCCCCAGTAAGGTACCTAGGAACCCCAGCTCTCACCACCATGTACAGACACCTCCCATTGCCTCATCTTCCCATCCCACTTCTCACCACACATCTCCAGTGTGCAACGCTCACCCACGTCCAGCTGCTGCAGAAGGTCCCTGAATTCTGGGTTGGTCTCTAGTATTTTCAGCAGGTTGGTGGACTCCATTCTCTCCAGCTGCACGTCCCAATAGATGTAGATCTTTTGGTTGAAGCTGACATAAACCAGGCAGGGGCTGTTGCGGCCTCCTTTGCATGCATAGAGGCCTGGGGAAAGCCAGGAGGGAGACAGCAGCAGTTATTGTGGGGCAGAGGAAATGAAGAGGTAATTTGGGAAGACACATAAGGGGGAAGTTTTGGGAAATCAGACAGGCCCAGGATGAAGCAATGCAAACACGACAGAGCACCCTAACTCTCCGCTCTGTGCCCCAGATCTAAGATGGGGTGGAAAGCCTCTAGCTACAGACCAGCACACTGGTGAGCTGTCCCATGCTGAGACATGGACAATGGTGTGCAGAACTCCCCTGATGGAGCCTGAGTCACATGGTGGCAACAGGAGACTCCCTGCACAGTGAGTGCCTGAGCAATCCAGATGTAGGCAGAGGAGCCCTTAGGGGGAATGGAGAAAACACCCAGATGGGACAGGGTCTCACCAGCTGCCTGAATGGGGCACAACACCCATTTGGGGCCAGAAAGAGGGAGAAGTGGCACAGAGCAGTAGGAAACCTGTACTTCATCAGGGCTGGGTCTCCAGCCATCCCTCCCTCCCACCAGTGCTCTTCCCAGCAGCCATATGAAGAAGGGATCAGCTGGGCTTTCCTCACCGTCATCCACTCAGGAGGGAGGGACACAGAATCAAGGAGCTCATGCCTCTCCCAGCACAGCGGCCACGTATTTCATGCAGCGCAGTCAGCAGCTCGGTTCACAGTCAGGCCTGCCGGAGCCGGGGCCAGAGCCAGGCAGGCCACTCACCTGCACAAAAGGCGCTGACGTTCTCATCCACTTGGAACCTGGCCACGGTCCGATTGTGGTCGATGATGTACGTCTGACCATCCCAGGCACAGGCAATCACCTCCTCATGCCCATTGCCCTGGAAGTTGTACAGGTGGGGTGGTGGGAAGAACTTTGATTAGCGCAGGCATCAGCCATTCAGAGAGTTCCACGGGAATCGCATCAGCCCATTGCAAGCTGCATTCACTCCTACACCCGAGTATACCCAGTGTTCAGTGCAGAACCCCGCACACAGCTTGATGGTCTCCCGACAGGGGACACAGATCATCTGTTCTCAGGGAAGAGGCATCCTGGATCTCCCTCCACCAATGGCCTCTAGGGTCAGTCTGCCTCACAGTACAAACTATAGATGGGGCCAGTCACTTTCTTCCCCTTCCACTGTGCTCTCAACCCCTCACTTTTCCCACCTCAATTTTTCTTGACGAGATCCTGACTCCCTACTAGATACTGCTTCCTCCTTCTCCCACAAGAGCCCCAGTAACTAGCCAACTGCCTTATTTACCTACAGGCATCTCAGTGTGACCCTCCCTCCTCATGGGATGAGGGAGTCAGGCTTCTGAGGGTTTCCAGAGAGGAGGAACACAGGAACTGCTGTACTGGATCGGACCCAAGGTCCATCCAGCCCCATGCCCTGTCTGACCATAGCCAGCACCAGGTGCTCCTGAGGAAGGTGTAAGAACCCTAGCAATAACACTTTTAGCCTGGAGGCACAAGAGTTAATCCTCCTTTCAGATAGGTGGTCTCATGAATTATAATAACTCTGGATGCTCCTAGGAGACACATAAATGTCCAATTGCTTTTGGAATTTTAAATTCTTGGCTTGAAAACCTTTGTGAGTTCCAACTACTCCTGGTAGGAAACGTGTTTCTTCTTGTCAGCCTGGAATTTCCCACATTTTAATTTAATTGAATGTCCCCATGTTTTTATATTAGGAGACATAGACAACATGTACCTTCTTGAGGCCAGGCATTACTTTATATACTTTTATGTCCCTTCTTATCTGCCAAGGTAACTATTCCAGTCTTTTAAACTGGTTTTCATAGGGAGTTTCTCCAGGCCCTTGATTGCTCTCATCACCTTTCTGTGTACTCCCTGCACCTCCTTTTGGAGATGGGATGAAAAGTACAGAGCACAATAGCCAAGTCAGACTGCACCACTGATTTATATACTGGCCTCATAACGGCTATGTCTACACTAGAAAGAGTTAGGTCAACTTTGTTAGATTGACTTAATAAGGTTGACTTTAAGTTGACCTAAAGTCAACCTTATTAAGTCGACTTAACAAAGTGGTTACCCTGAACGGGGACTTACTCAGTCGACCTAACTGCCCTTCAGTCGACTTAATAAAGTCGAGTTAAGGGTTAATCCGTGTCCACACTGTGCTTAAGTCGACCTAAGGAGTCGACTTAAGGGTTAGGTCGACCTAACCGGTGGTTCTTACTAAGTCGACCTAAGGAATTTCTTAAGTCGACTTAATGAAAGCCCAGTGTGGACGGGGAGTAATTTAGGCTACTTAAGTTGACCTACATTGCCAGTGTAGACATACCCAATATTACTCTCCAACCCATTCTTTATACCTAAAATGGGAAGCCAAATCGTTAAACTCTGAGAACAAGACAGGCGGTAAAACCCCGAGGAAGAGGAAAGACTAAACAGTGTAATACTGGGGCCACTGGGTCGGTGTGGGGTTCAGGGGAGAAGTCAGCCAGGCTCGAGGCTCAGTAGGTGAGTGACTACAGAGCATGTGGAGTTTCTGACACAGGCTACATTTTCTTGGGCTTTCTGTGTGAGCACGAGACAATCCCAGGATGCTCTGCTCTCTCTTCTGTGGGTGAGGTGGCAAATCTCCACCTCCAGTCACGCTCTCCCCGGTCATTGCTGTTTCCATATTTACACTCACCGTAACATCCAGTTTTTCCAGAGCAAATAGCTGGTGATCGACCTGCACGGACCACAGCAGCGTATCTGCCCCCTCCATGAGCTTCAGTGTCCCTGAGGGGAGAAGGAGAGGCTTAGACAACATCTCACCACAAAGGAGGCAGCACCTTGGATCTGCAGGTGGGAATGAACTGTGCTGCGGTGGATATTTTTCAGTACTGGAGTCAAACATGTTCTGTCCCTGGGGAGAAGGATGTTTGAACATGACCAGACCACCCCATTCAAGTACTCCAGGCTTCAGAGCAAAGCAACATATGGTGCCAACATGTCCTATCCCCATGACATGCAGCAGAGCCTGACCCTGTGAGAGTATCACAGGGGGTGGTGGGGTCCTACCCAGAGGCTTCCATGTGCAAGCTCCCTGGGAGAGGCAACCTTGTAGTGCAAGCTATAGTTGGTAAAATACACAGCGCTGTGTCTCATCTCAAGGGCGTTCAGAGGAAAAATGGCAGCAGCTCTGCTAACTGGATTGAACTGAGACAGCAGGGAAATGGGCTGAAATGCTCTCACAGAATCAGATACGGACACACAAGGAGCCCTAACATCTCAAATCAGATGCTGCTTCAGCCAGAAGTCCCTCAGCTATGACCCACGGATCACTGGTGTTCCAGAGAGCACTGGCTGGGGTGTGCAGAGAGCTAGCTGATCATATGAGCTGCTAAACTGCATTCAGGGAAGCTAACACACATTTGATGCTTTCCTAACATTTCTCTTCCATGTCAGCAAATGCTGTAGCTGGCAAAGGGGTGTTACTGTGAGATTGTGATGAGAGGTGGGTCTGGGAGACAAAGCATGGGCTAAACACTAGTTAATCCTCACAACACCCAGTGAGTATCATTAACCCCATTTTACAGAGAGGAAAACTGAGTCTGAGGACTGTTAAGGTAGTTACCCAAATCAGTAGCAAAGCCACGATTAGAACTCAGGACCACAGCATAGTCAGTATGTCGCTTCCCAGACAGTTGAGCTAGACCAGGATATAGGGAGATGTTGGGCAGAAATTTTAGGCAGTTAGCCAGTCTGGGAACTAAAGAGCCAGTGAGAAGCACAGGTTCCTGTCTCTATCCGAAAGCTTCAGAACAGAATCTCCTCCCTTTATATTACACCTGAATCCTGTCTCTGCTTTACCACTAGGGACATGACAAGTAGCACCTGTCTCCCAGACCCATGCTCAGTCCACTCCACAACACTGCCTCTGCCAAGACTTCATTTACCACTACCTCAAAGACTGTAACGAACATGCCTCCCAGAGATGCCATTATTCCGATCAGGAGACTCACAGAACATGGAATTCAGGTCTTGGCAGCTAAAAGGCATTTCAGCTTGGTGTGCAAATAGTGTTGGAATTAAGCATTAAGCTGGGAGAGGTCCTGCTTTTTAGCAGGGGGTTGGACTAGATGACCTCGTGAGGTCCCTTCCATCCCTATTATTCTATGATTCATAGACAGAAATTCTGTTAACGATTTGGAGCCTCAACCAGGCAAGATCCCATGGTCAGAGTGCGGTTTGGGAGTGCGGGGACATCTGGGTTCTTGATTTTAGGCAAGTCACCTGCCCATTCTGTACTGCAGTTTACACATTTGTAAAGTGGATTTCATCGTTCCCTCTCACGGCAGCATTGCGGGGCTTCAGTAACTACCGTTCACAAAGTGCTCTGAAATCCAAGGATGCAAGGCACCCGCTAGGGAAGTGCAGATGACTGCTATGAATAATTCACTGAGAAAAAACATTTCAGTTTCCCTACAGAGAACACCCCCCTGGAGCGTGGCCCGGATTCAGCAAAAAAGTTAAGCGCGTGTTTAGCGTCAATAGCATCACTCGTATGGTTCGAGTTAGCCCTGTGCTCACGTATCTGGCAGAATCAGGGCCTGGGTCTGTGGTTATGTCTCTTCTCTCAGCACCTGGGCACCTGCGGCCACAAGGGCAAAGATCTGTGCAGGGAGGATCGGGGACTTCTCGCCCTCTCCCCACAGCCCATCAGCTGAAAGCATGTATTTGAGATGAGGACCAGGAACAATGGTAGCTCAATAGTGCTGTGATACCCAAACCTCAGTGATTCCGCAGTCAAATCTGACTCAAAAGAGCCACAGTAGTGTGGCTTTATTGCATCAATTACCATAGCACTACTCATATTTCAACAGTCTGACAGGGGAATATTTATGTTATAGGTATATTATTCTCACAGCAAAGAAGAAACAGCGTAGTGTAAGTGGATAACTTAATTGGCTAATAAGAGTGAAAAGCATCCCGAATGGTTAATAACAATGATTAAATCACACAGGAGACACATGAAAGAGCCCCTTGTGGCTCAGGAGCCCGGGCATGATTGCAGTAAGGGTCCTTCAGAGGCCTGACTCCATCCCATCCCAAATCCAGTACCACAGAGCCCTCCAATGTGCCCTTAGAATTATTCCTATGGCCCTGCTCTGGAGTGGTAACAGGCCTCAGCTTCACCCGGGCAATCCCTCCCTTCCTCTTCACTGAACCAAGGGACTCACCATCCAGAGTGCAGAGGGCAAAGAGGCCTGAACCAGCGTCCGCTTCAGTGCGGCCTGCGGACACAAAACGGAAGTCCATGTAACTCATGATGCAGTCTAACCCAGATCTCAGCCGCGAGATTTGGCGGTAACCTCCCTAACCTCTCACTATCCGCCCCTACGCCCATCTCCCTCTTTCCCTCTAAATGGAGCACTGGGGCTATGGTCAGGCAGGATGGCACAAACCCCACTTTCCTGGAGGGTAGGTCAGTATGGTACAATCTCCTCTGCATTTTTGGAGGGAGAGGACCAGCTGAAAACAACACAGGGGGGCAAGGGGAAAGGAATGTGTTCAGGGTACCTATCCTCCTAAGCTGGGGGTCCTCACTGCTGTTTCTAGACTTCTCCACCCCTTCTTTCTGCTTTCTCTCCCTGGACTGGGCCAGTATTTTGACCTGCTATTAAATATAGCATGCCCACACCTAGCCTTGGGACACAAGGCCCCCACCTTATCCCAAGGTCCCAGAGAAGAAGTTGGATTGTCATCTCTTCTTCCCCCCAGTCTTGTCTCCCACCAAAGGGCTCCATGATAGTTGTACTTCCAGAGGAACCTTTTAATATTCTGAGAGTAGAGGCTTCATCCCCTCCCACTGAAGTTGTTATCCATAGCATGGAGGCTGAGGATGGTGATGTCCAGGGCCACATCCAGCTGGAATCAAAGGGTACGCCTACACTGGAGGCTCTGTTAAGTTGACTTAACCAAGGTCGACTTTAAGTAGACCTAAAGTTGACCTTGTTAAGTCATCTTAGAGACTCCACAGCCCTGCGTCCACACTGTGCAGGTGCTAGGTCAACAGAGGAGTGGCCAGGAACTCTGCGAGGGGGCCTGGAGGCCAATTAGGTTGACTTAAAGGCTATCCCCCGTCTACCCTGGCCTAAAGTCGACTTAATAAGGTTGACCTTCAGAGGTGGTGTTATTAAGTCAACTTAAGGGAGCGCTTAAGATGACTTAATAAAAGCCCTGTGTGGATGCAGAGAGCCCAGCTTGACTCTCCCCGACCCCAAACTGTGATTTAATAATTTGCGTTGGAGATTGCCCGGCGTCAAGGTCAAAACAGTGAATCTGACTCTGTGTAAATCAGGATTACTCTGAAATCAGTGCAGTTGCTCTGGTGTAAAACCACTGTAAGCCAGTGACTACAGAAGAGTCACACCCAAGGATTGCTATTTAAATAGTAGCATCAGGACCTGATCCAAGGCCCAATAAAGTTAATGGGAAGATTCCCACTGACTTCTGTGGGGTTTGCAGCAGGCCCAAAATTTGCAAGATGTCTTACAAACAAGCTAAATCACTCTGCCAGAGAACTCACAACACGTGGGCACAGGAGTGGGGGGAAGGATGCAAGACATTCTTCCCCTTTCAATTGACATTTAGTTAACTAGTTTATATACCTTTGGAAAGCTAAACCTAATGGCTATGTCTACACTGGCAAGTTAGTTCGAATTAAGGAGGCTTAATTCGAACTAACTAAAGCCATGGCTACACTAGGCTTTAGTTAGTTCGAATTAAGGGCTTCCTTAATTCGAACTAATAAGTTTGAATAGGGCTTCAGAAGTAAAGCTTTAATTCGAACTAACTAGTTCGAATTAGCCAATGTGGCCATGTTAATTCGAACTAATTTCTTAGTTTGAACTAACCAGCCATTGAAATGAATGGGGATCGCTAATTCGAATGGCACTTGCTTAGTTCAAACTAAATTTTTCTAGCTCGAATTAAGTTAATTTGAACTAACTAAAATTAGTTTGAATTAGTTAGTTCGAACTAACTAATTTGAACTAATTTAAGCAAGTGTAGACATAGCCAAAGAGTGTTGAACTCTAACACCACTGCTAAAACGCACACCAGGCAGTCTCTGGACAGCGACCAGGGGTGCTGTAGCACTGGTGTAACAGAAAGGACTGAAGGTATCTAGCCTGAGGTGTGTCAGGAGACATTTCTGCCTAATGGCTACTTACCATTCTTTCACCATCTTGTTACCACCTTATTTTCTGCCAATCCACACCACTTTCCTTCCCCTGTAGAGAACCCCTGGCTCCTACCAACCAATTAATTTTAAACAGCTAGTTTACACTGAAGTGGGACTGACAGGTTTTGCTCAGAGCCCAGGATTTATCTTGTGTAATGTAGCTGCAGGCCCATGACTGCCTGGGGTTTAACTGCCTCTTCTACACCCGCCTGGATTCTCCAGAAATGCACAAGTGCAGGCTGCATTCCCCTCTGTTCTTGCCCTCCAACTCCATCCGCTGAGGGGACGTGGAGAGTGCCAGCTGACTGGATGGGAAAGCGAGCACGAATCACTCCTGGAGGGAGTGGTGAGCAAATCTGCAGAGGAAAGCTGTCCCCCAGGCAAAGCTCTGGGTCCCATGCTATTACCGCACCCCCCCCCCCAAAAGCCTGCACCAGTGCAGCACTCTACAGAGCACCCTGGCCCCTCTGACAAGTACTGGCTGGATGCTTGGGAGCCGGCTGACTGGCCACCAGCTGATTGGCCGCTGGGACACAGAGGCTCAGTGGCTTTCAGGCGCTGTGCCCATATGACTGAGCATTATGAGGGGGGTGCTCTGGGACACACACAGGCAAAGCCAGCAGCATCCCCTCTCCAGGGGCTGCAGGCCAGGCAATAAAGTTTTCTTTTGAAAAGGCAATGCAGGAGGGCAGCATGAAAAGGGGCGTCTCTCCAGGGGATAGAGCAGAGGGGCAGCCCCAGAGCCTGGCATCGTTAAATACTGTAGCTGAGTGGGGTCCCTGCGCATATATCTACACAGCAAAAATGACCTGCAGGAGCAAGTCTCAGTACCCGGATCAACTGAGCGGGTTTGCACTACGGGGTTAAACACAGATGTTTAGGTGTTGCGGTTCAGGCTGGAGCTGGGTTCTGAAACTAGAGGAAGGGAGAGGATGTCAGAGCCGGGGCTCCAGTCTGAGCCTGAATGTCTACACATCTATTTTGAGCCCCACAGTGTGAGTCACAGTCAGCAGACCTGAGCTCTAAGATTTGCAACCAAGAGAGTTTTCTTGCTGTGTAGACGTACCCTTGGATGTCAGCTCTGCTGCCTTTCCCCAGCCAACCACCAGGAGAGGAACTGCAGCTTAGAGTCTGCTACCAGTGCCTGCTGTGATGCAGTCACCTTCCTTTGCAGCTTGCACCTTCTTGTATAGAGTGGGTTAGGTTAATGGGAATTTATATTATTAAGGGAAACTAGTTTTTAAGAGTAGTAGTTAGCATGTATAGACCCAAGCCTGAACCAGTTTTCAAAGGCCTAAGCATAACCGCTCACATGGACCTATGCCAAGAACTCAGACGTCATCTAATGAGCAGCTGCAGCCCTAACGAGCATCCTAACAAGCACCCTAACGAGCCTCGTATACCCAACAAGGTTGCAATCTCTTCTCGGAAGAGAACTCCCTGATAACTCTCTGATAGCTCCTCGACAACTAACTAAAAATGATCAATGGCTGACAGCTAACTAAAATGATCGATGGCAATGTGGCAAAGACTGTGGGAACCCCTGTAAAAACAGGAGGGGCACAGAGGGCTAAAGCTCTATAAAAGATCAGCTCTGGGGACACTGAGGCGGACAGGGTTGGACTGACTCAAGACGCCCAGTGGCTCCGGTCACTATAGCAAGTGGGGTCAGTCCAGAGAAGAAAAGAGAAAGGTCAGGTCCTAGTCATGAAGCTGACTGGACTGGCACGTTGGCCCGAGCTCATCAAAGAAAGGTCAGCACCTGATCCCCGATGGTGGCGAAACTGACACGTTGGTAAGGAGTTCGGTGAGTATTTAAAAACCACAAGAGGCCTAGGTGAACACTGGTTCGAGAGTAGCTACAGGTATATAAGTAACAGGTATATATAAGTAACTGAAATAGAAATTGAAGCTTAGTACCCCGAGTCCTGGTGTAAGGACAGAAGTAGGTTAGCACCCTGGTCCCCGAGGGTACGGGGAGATAGGTATAAGGTTAGGGATGTGTAGGGCTCAGTCCCCTTAAAGGGATTGCAGCAGGAAGGTTGTTCTTTTAACAACTGGATAAACTAGAAGTTAGTTTTAGTTCCCCAAACCTAGGTTGTAAAAGGTATTGGGCTAAGGTTAGGGATCAAGTAGTTTAGCACCCCAGCCTGGGAGTACAGGTAGATAGCCTGCTGTCCCCTTTGAAGTTAGGGGCACCCCTTTGTTGCTAGGGGCAAGTGCAGAGTAATAAGAATAGTTTTAGTTATTAAATAACAAGTAATTCTGAAGCATGCTGCAGCACAAGAATATCATAGTATAACAGCAAAAATAAACCTTGCAAGTGTGTAACAGTTAAAAAGAGTGCACGAACAAAAAAGATAAGCAAAAATATGTCTTCTTGTACCCAAGATGATTTGTAATAAACACTTTGTACTTATAATTCTTTTGATTCTATTCTATTGTTATTTGCCATGGTACTGTTAATTCCTGACACTCCACTCCCCCTTTTTCTGTTTCCCCTATGGAAACAGCACTTAATTCCTTTGGTAATTACCTGGGTTATCGGCTGGCTCGGTTTAACCCTTTATTATTCAGTTCTAGTTCCCCTGACTACTGATGTATCTGTCAGCGCCTCCCTTCCATCAGATCAAGGCCGGGCTATAATCCCGGTGGAAAAAGAACCCGGCGTCTGCCTGGTCCCCTCGACGAATAACACCCCCGAGGGGTGACGCCAAAAAGTATAAACAGTATACAGGCTCATAGACTTCTCTCACCGATCTGACCAGCGTCATCACAAACCCGCAGGGAGAATCACCCTCCAAGCGGGAGCCATTGCCCGGTGACTGAGGTTTGACACCCACTTTACAGAGGAGCAGTTGCCCATACTTGGAGCATCTGTAGAGACCCCACCCCTCTGCTGCTAATCAGAGCTGTTCTGTGGTTCTCCCAGCCTGGCACAATGCTGTTTTGTCTGGCCGTTGGGCTGCAGGAGGGAGCTTGCATCAGAAATCTAAACCAAACTGGCATTGAAAAGACAACAAGAGGAGTAACCCGAGCACCTGGAGGACACAGGAAGCCAGATAAGCTGGGCCCAATGAGTGCAGAACTGGCTAGTGAGCTGCAGGGAACCCCCAGTTTACAGGCTGATGCGCAGCTTCCCCCGAACCAGCCGGTGTAGCTGAGCAACAGCCCTGTCCCCGCTTCCCACAGCCACTGGGCAGTTCTGCAGAAACACAGCTTCCGGCTGCTGAAGTGCAGGTTTTCTGCTGGCCAGCATTGGGGGGATGGGACAGGTAGCTGACTAACAGCCGCCATCGAGCCCTGGCAAGGAGACATGGCACTTTACTGGGGAGCAGCTCGTGTCAGAAACGCTGTGTCATGCACAGCCCATTAAGTGTGTACTAGCAGAGACCACTTCCTGAACCCACTTTACAAAATCCAGGCCTTAGCCCTCAGCAGCTAGCACTGATCTGACACCAGCGTTCCTCTTCTCCCTTTGCCAGCAGGCTCCACCAATCAGCATGAGACTTCATATGCAGTGAAATAATTGATTTCATGGCCTGGTACTCCTGGTGCTTGGGGCAGCATTTGAGATGCTGCGAACGTGACAGGCCGAAGAGGAGTCTTGGGTACTGGGTTTGGTGCTGAGGACCCAAGCATCCCTCTCTGCAAAGCAGCCCACACCTTCCTCAGACACCACAGGCGGGGGGAACCCTCTCCCTCCTGCACGGGGTAAGCACAGCTGGGCTTCACCAGTGGGAGGGGAAGAGGGAAAGTGAGTGGTGCTGACAATTCAGAGGCCAATCACTCAATCTGCTGGGATGGCATCTAGGAGGGAAAGCCAAGGCCCACCCCACAGAGTGCGTGCAGAAAGGTGCCGGCAGCTAGAGGAGAGGAGGTGGCTGTACATGATGGATTGTGACACAGAAGATGAGCCTGCAACTGTGCAAGGATTGGACACGGTGGCTGCACAGACCTAAATGGGAGGGGTAACCATGCAAGGACTGGGGCATAGCGGTTGCCCAGGCTGGCTGTGCAGAGAAAGGGAAAAGTGGGCTACAGTTGAGCAGAAGGACAGGACAGGGGAACGTGTGCAGCAGCAGCAACACGGGGTGAGGTGGGAATGAGGGTTGACTCAGCAGACAGGACTGAAGCTGCAGATGTGAAGGCAGGAGGGTGACACAGGCTGAGCAGCTGGATCAGGAGAGGGCAACAAAAATGATTGTGGGGCTGGAGCACATGTCTTATGAGGAGAGGCTGAGGGAATAGGGCTTGTTTAGTCTGCAGAAGAGAAGAGTGAGGGGGGATTTGACAGCAGCCTTCAACTCTTTGAAGGAGGTTCCAGGGAGGATGGAGTGAGGCTGGGATGTGCACACATTTTGGCCTGAGGGTCACATCTGCCTCTAGCTGGGCTGGAGAGGTGTGGGGTAGGGCATGGTTGGGAAGGCAGAGCAGCTGCCGTGCTCCAGCCAGGTCCAGCTGGAGGGCCTGATGATGTGGCCCATGGGCCATAGTTTGCCCATCCGTGAGCTAGGCTGTTCTCAGTGGTGGCAGATGACAGAACAAGGAGCAATGGTCTCAAGTTGCAGGACAGGAGGTCTAGGTTGGGTATTAGGAAACTTTTTCCCTAGGAGGGTGGTGAAGCACTAGAATGGATTACATAAGGAGGTGGTGGAATCTCCATCCTTAGAAGTTTTTAGGCCTGTCTAGACAAAGCCCTGGCCGGGATGGTTTAGTTGGGGTTGGTCCTGCTTTGAGCAAGGGCTGGACTAGATGACCTCCTGAGGTCCCTTCCAACCCTAATCTTCTACGAGCATTAGCTGCAGCTGCACAAAAGCAGGGATCAGGGATGATGTTAGCAGGAGAGGAAGCTATACAGCGCGGGGAATGGGGCTAAAGGGGGAAGAGAAGGTAGTTCCAATGGAGGTTGCCACAAAGGGAAGGGTATGGGCGCTAGAGAAGAGTCCAGTGCAACATGTTCAGCTCTAACGATCTGGGGCTAGTCCCTATTTTGGGAGCTGGCTAGTGCGGGCCAGGATTCTCTACGTTTTTGTGGCCACCTGCTAGGTTTTCACCTCCAGAAATCTGATTTTCTTCCAAACTGATTTATCCACGTGACAGTCCCGTTCTGTAACAGAAGCCGACAGAACTGATAGCTGGGAGCCCTTGGTCTCGACCCTGAGCATTGCTGCGGGCTCTTCCTCTTACCTCGGCCAATGCTGCCAATTAGATGAGTGGAAACGTTCTTGTTATGTATCCTGCCAGATGTCTGGTGAAGGATAACGTCCCGAAGTGGGGCCTCCCTAGGGAGAAGGGAGAGACCGACAGAAGGGAGAGAGTTAGGGATTCCAGGCAGAGAGAATCCCAGCGTGATTCCCTAGTCTCTGCCCTCAAATCTCAGGGCAGGGATATTTACACAATTTGACTTTTGGGAGATGCCTGCTGTCCCAGCAAGGATAAGTGGCCGGGGTGATCGGTCCATCTGGGGGATGTTTCAGTCACTAAGAAAGTGTAAGGTTTCCAACTGCCTGAGTGTGTGTATTTGCTAATAAATATCTGGGAAGGGACCATGAGGCCAATCTAATGTATACATGCAACCAGGGGAGGGAAGGAATTCACTGATGTTCTTTCTGAGTCACGCACAATCATATTTTGGAGTAAAACAATCAGCCAACTGAGAAGCTGCTGAAAGACAGGAGAAAAGCAAAGGGAATACCCATTTTTGGGCAAGGAAGGAAGCGAACCTCAGAGTCACCCTCCTAGAGTCAGAGAGCTTAAGGCCAGAAGGAACCCCTAGATCATCTAGTCTGGACTCCTGTGTATCATGGGCCATCGACACCAGCCAGCTCCTGCGCTCTGACCCAAGACCAAAATGAGACCAAAGCACTATAGCCCTCAGGAGGCACAACTGTTTTGTGCCACTTGCAGAGACCAGGAGGGTCTGAGACACACCAGACATAAAACCCTACAACTGGAACCTCTGGGAGCTTGGACAACAATAATAAAACTCACTAGATCTAAGTCCCACCATGCAGTTCTAGATTCAGAAGCTGACTTGGCCTCCTACTAGCTCCCCATCTCACTGAGCAGGCTCCCACTAAGACCCCCCTCCCCTCATCCTGGCATTCAGTTGGCTCCCATCCACTTCCCTCAACTCAGCACCCAGCTCTCCTGACCCCCTTTGGATCTCACAGGCCATTTCCTCCAGACCCCAAGGACCCTCCTTGTCCTGAAAGCCAACACACAGCACTATATGGATGAGAACTTGCAGCCAGAGTGTTTGGTTCGTGGCAGAGCAAAGCAGGGAGCTCTGAAGCACTGGGGTTTGGGGGTGAAGATAGGTGGGCTCACAGAATGGGGATGTCCCAGAACAGAGGGAGGGGCTAGAGTAGGACTTGGGCAGTGAAGGAGGATGAAATATCAACGGGGCAGGCACAGCAGTCAGAATGTGGTGCACCCATGCCTCCTTGTGGCACGTCTGTAAAACTGCACCTCTATGTCTGTCCCATTTAAACTTAATGCCCACCTGCTGGTTGCGGAGCTGTCTCCTTCCTCTGCTGGGGGCTGCTGGTCTGGCTTCCAGGTGCAGAGCAGGATAGCATAGCCACAGCCGGGCTGGGACACCATCATCTCTGGGGCACCATCAGGGCCCGGGTTCACTGAGAGGCTGTCTACCTGTAGCAGCCCAAGAACAATAAGAAGCTGTGAGTGAAGGGAGAGGACACCTCCCAAAGGGACTGTGTTCACATCCTCCAGTGAATGCTCCCTCCACTCCAAGGCGGCTGGTTCTGTGGAGCGCCAGGCTTCCGCCAGAAAGTCATCAGGCTCTGAATTGACTTCCACAAAAGAGGCAACAGACACATCCAGCCCCATGTTGGGGGACACAATCCTTTTTCCCCAAAAGAGAATGGAAGCACCCGCATGAGGAAGGGATTCACAGAGGGTTGCCGGTTTTGGCTGGAGGTATGCCTAGATCACATAACATAATCTTTAATTAAATTAATTAATCTTTAATTTTTAGAGAGTTGGCAGCTGTAGTTTCAGAGGGAGCAGAGCACAGTTAAAGCAGCTGACTGGACACCTGTCCTGTGCACTCAGCATAAATCCTGAGGGAAATCCACTCCCGAAGCAGCCATCACTGATCCTTTTCTTCAGAACACTGAGGCTTTTCTCCTCTTCCTTTGGAGGTCTCTGCCGTAGGAGACTAGCTCCCGAAGTCCATACTCAACGTACCCCCATCTAGGGCACTCTGATTCCTACCTGCCCCTCCAGCAGCCACTTCTTCAGCAGCACCAGCTGTCCGGAGATGTGGTCGGTACTCTCAGACAGGTCCTCCCAGCGGAAGGCTCGGACCACACGGTCCGTGTAACCCACCACCAGCTCAAACTTCCCATCTCCATCTGCAGGGGACACAGGGACATGATAAGGGGTCCGTCAAGGCTTCCCAGTCTCACTGCCTGCAGGCACGCTTGGCACAGAGCCACACAAGCCTCAGCTGTAACATGATCCCACAGATCCTTAATGGTCAGACCACAGCGAAGGGCCCCTTAGAAAAAACTCACAGCACCCCAACGACTCATGTTCAGTAGCACCCCAAAAGCCCCAAGGCCTCCTCTCTTCAAGGGCAAAGCTGAGTTTGGTTCCTGGAACATGCACGGCTGTCTTGAGCCCCACGTGCCTGTTCTACTCTTCCCATCACCATGTCCTCAAGCTCCTGCTCTGCCCCCTTCCACCCCACGTGCTGCCCCACTCACCAATGTCGTTGATCAGCATGACCTTGGTGTTGGCAGGAATGTGCTGCTTGAACACCAGCTTCTGCTCATCCGCCACTGGAGGTTCGTGGTGGCCAGAGGCATCTGGATGCTTTGAGGGTGGAGGAGTCAGGTCAAAGAGATGAAACCAGCCCTCCGCACTCACTGCGACCACCAGATTCTGAGGGGAGATCCTGAATCAACACAAGAGGCAGCAAACTCACCCGCAACTGTCCCCCATGAGGGAGTGGGCAGGGCCATCAAGATGAATGTGGATACCACCGTGAGCTCTGTCTGCTGGGCCAATTGTTACAGTGATTGGCTAGGTGTGGTCTGTGATCAGCGGCTACTGTCCAGAGCCAGTTCACACTGACAGAGAGATGTCTGAGGAGTACAGAGCAGCGGCAGAGATTGTGGCTGTACCTCAAGGTTGCTCAGGAACAGCAGCGACCAGTCACCTTTGCCAGATCAAGGAGTCATCTACACTTGAAACGCCACAGCATCTGTGCCGCCGTAGCACGTCAGCGTACGCTATCTATGCTGACAGGAAGGCTTCTCCCATTGGTGTATGTAGTCCACCTCCCCAAGAGTTACACTAGGAGTAACTAATTTAGTGTTTAAAGTGTCACGGACTCCTCTTTTGTTTTGCCGAACTAGACTGACACGGGAACCCCTTTGGAACTTGTCACGCGAAGCATCGGTAGTTTCACATCACTCAGGGCTGTGGATTTTTCACTCCCCTCAGCAACATAGCTGGGTCATTCCAACCTTTTAGTGCACACCAGACCTACGGCTTCAGTTGTCGCCATCCCCTCCTATCATTACGCACCCGTGGTGAGACTCTCTCTGTCTCTAGTGTCTAACGGTTAACGAGGCTGCCACATAACCTGTGCTTGGACTGCTGGATCCTAGAGGTCCTGGCTTTAATCCTCTTTACGCGGACTGGAATCTGAAATGGCGCTTGGGCTGCTCTGCGTCTCAATCTCTGCAAGTGCCAGTTCAAGTGCAGGCAGGCAATAGCTACGTCGAAGGGTCCAGCACAGTCAAGCAGTACCTTGAGTAGTGGGCGGGGCCCTCCATGGTCAAAAATGCCAGTACAGGTTGGATGCATTGGTCAGGGGTAAAATAACTTCCCTAGCAAGGGGCTGATTTGCTTGCTCATCACGCCTGTCTGTGGCTCAGACAGGATATCAATTGAGAAAGTCTTTCAATCAGTAGTGCTAGCTCTCTTAAAACCAGGAAGAGATGTACAGAGCAAGAATCTCAGATACTCTCTTCCCCACTTAAAACGTGGCATAACCCAAAACCACTGCACATGTCGAAGGCCAAGCTCCCTCCTCCAGCGTGAGCATAGCTGGGGAGGAGCCAAAGGCTCTCACCTTTCCTCTATTGCACACATCGCCGACACCAACGCAGGTGAGCTGCAAGAAAATATGGGGACTTCAGAGGCTAGGAAGGAGCAAAGGAAACATACACCAATTGTTTGGGCTAGAGATCCCCCATCACCTTGGGATCCTCTCACAGTCAGCGTCCCTCTGGCTGAGGGCCTCTCTAACTTCACACCCAGGGCTGAATTAAGGCAGGGGTTTTAGGGGCTGCAGCCACATCCCGCCAAAATCTGGCCCTGGCCAAGGCACCATAGGCCTCCGACCCGCCCCGGCCTGGGAGCAGAGGAGGAGTGCTGTGGCCTTTGGCCCGAGGGTCCCCCCAGCAGCTGGCTGGGCCCCAGATCCCAGTACCACAGGGCCACAGACCCCCCACAGCATGACCGGGCCATGGGCCACAGACCCCACCCCCTCCCACAGCACCACTGGGTTGTGGGCTCCCCCACTGCGCTGGCAGAGGGGGCCCCTCAGCCCCAGACCCCACACCCCAGGGTGTGCCAGGTCACCCCATCCCCAGCCTGGCTGCCACAGTGGGGGGGGGGGGCTGAGTCCCAGACTGGGGGCGGGGGGCACAAAAGTGAGCAGCCCAGGGCCCCTTAATCTAGCGCCACTCACTCCTCTAGGCAAAGGAATGAGAGGTCAGGCCCAAGGGCGGAACCTGGTCTTCCCAATAGCTGGGCAGAGTTTGGGGACAAAACCCTCAGCACACAGAGGGAAGGACCAGGATGGGGGAGGGAACAAGAACCCCCTCTTCTGTGGCTGTGGAGCTCTTTGGACAGCACTGCTCGCCCGAAGAGTGAGAACCCAGTACTGGGGGCAAAAGCATGGTCTCTGATGCCATTGTGCAGGGCATGAGGCCCAATCCCGGTAACTTATTTTCTGAAGACTTTCCACTCCTATCCAGCATCCCAGGCAAACAAACAGCACAGGCTCCAAAGAACGCAGACGAGCGGCAAACGGCCCCAACTAACCATTCCTTGGCAGGAGCGCACAGTCCACGGCTTGCTGTCATCGCTCTTGTACACACAGAGCTTTCCATTCATGTCCCCAACTACTAACTCATTCAGCTGTAGAGAAGGGAATGATGTTAATGATGGAAAATTCACCCCCACGCTCTCCACACACACACACTCATCAGCCCCACAAGGGAAAAAGAGACCAGAACTGATATGTAAATGAGAAAGAAGGGAGCCAACATGGGAGACCAGAGATAACAGGAGGAAAAGGCAGCAGCAGTAGAGATATAATAGAAAACACATCATTTTATCTACCAAATAGTGAGGTGATAGAGGGTGCTTCCTGGAGTCTTATTCAAATTCAACCACCAGGGAATATAGGGGTGATTTCCTTGCCACTCCTTGGACGCTGTTAAATCAGCCTCATCAAAGATGACATCCTTGGGACTGATAAAAATGCTCCTTGTCCAGTGCATTGGAGTGGGACTTGGACAAGCTGGGGTCTACCACATATGACCTTGTGCATATTACTTTGCTGCTCTGTACCTCAGTTTCCCCTCCCACTCTTTGTTTAGAGTAAGCTCTTTGGGCAGGAACTGTCTCTTTCTATACACATAAATAAATTTGTTAGTCTCTAAGGCTCTGTCTACACTGGCAAGTTAGTTTGAATTAAGGAGGCTTAACTCAAACTAACTAAAGCCATGGCTACACTAGGCTTTAGTTAGTTCAAATTAAGGGCTTCCTTAATTCGAACTAAGAAGTTCAAATAGGGTATTCGAACTAAGGGGTTCATTCAAACTAACTAGTTCGAATTAACCAATGTGGCCATGTTAATTCGAACTCATTTCTTAGTTCGAATTAATCGGCCATTGAAATGAATGGGGATCGCTAATTCGAACTAAGCAAGTGCTTGCTTAGTTCAAACTAACATTCCAGTGTGGTCATGCTAGTTCGAACTAACTAATTTGAACTAATTTTAGCAAGTGTAGACATAGCCTAAAAGTGCCACCAGACTCCTTGTTTGTTTTTCTATATGTGCAACAGCTGGCACAAAGTGGCCCTGATTTCCACTGGGGCCTCTCACACTACTGTAATACAATTAAATAATAATTCTACCTTTGGAATGGACGCTAGACAGCACCAAGTGGCAGGGACTTCCAAAATATCTCCTGGGATTGGTCATTCCCTAGGTCCCTTCTAAAGTTATATGTATTGCGTTATGCTAGCAAGTTGCTTAGTCTAATTTTCAAGAGAAAGATAACTATTGCTAAGAGAGGGCAGGCACTACTAGCTGCCAAATGGAGCTGCTGTCTTCAATAGTCCTGATTAGGATGGATTTGTGTTTAAATGGGTAAACAAATGACATGTTCAGGACGACCTGTGTTGCTAAGTGGCCAGACTGCTGCATTTTGTACCAAGTGGAGTGTTTTCCAGTTCAGTGGCTTTGTTCCTGGATGAGATGTAATAATCAAGGCTGGTGGTCACAAATTCATAGATCACCAGGGACAGGTCTGTGTCGGATGATGTGCAATCTTCTGGAAGAGGGTCTAGAGGAAGACATAGGCTCTATCCAGAGAAGCTGATACTCTAGGAGGGCGAAAGAAAGCGTGCACCCACCTGTGGATGCAACGCGACAGGGTCTTTCCTATCCTTCCAAGAGACGGAGTCAGGAGAGTGCCCTTCGACAGAGAGGGAACGTCGCAAGCAACCAATATGAATTCAACTAGTGAGGCTGCGAGTTGTTAATTATGCCAGTGGTGTGTCTGTTGAAGAGACTAGCCTCCCAGTAGAGGAAGGAAATTGAAGAACGGAGCTCTAGAGCTCCCATCTCTTTGCGCTATTTAGAGCAGCCATGTTAAACTCATTTACTGTGGCAGGCCAGATTTGAGATAAAATGTTCTTCAAATGGGCCGTACATACCATCCATCAAAATACTAGGCACAACCATAACAGTCTGGCATACATAGTGCCTGGGGCATCGCTGCCATAGGGCACAGGGGCACGTGCCCCGAGTGTGCCCAGCAGTGCCCTGAGTCCAGCTGAGGAGCTGTAGCCTATGGGGCCATTTTAAATTTCCCGCCCTGCTCCAGTCCCAGGCACATAGTCTAGGGTGGAGCAGGGAGGGAAATGTAAACAGTTGGGCTCCGCTTTGTCTGGAGGCTCCAGGCCCCAACTCCACAGTAAGGTAAGTGCTGTGCTGCTTTGGGGGGGCGGGAGCTTTGGGAATTGGACAGGGGTGGGGGCAGCTGGCGGCAAGGCCCAGCCCGGCTCGGGGCTCGGCAGGTGGGCAGCATGGCCTGGCCCAAGGCCCCGGCTCGGGGCTCAACTGGCAGTGCAGCGCAGCTGGGCATGGCTTGGGGCTCAGCCAGCGGTGCAGCTTGGCCTAGCTCGGCTCCTCAGCCTGGGGCCTGGCTTGGCTCAGGGCTCAGACGGCAGCATGGCTCGGCCCCACCTGGGGCTGGCGGCGCGGCTCGGCCCTCCTTGGGGCCCTGGCTCAGGGCTTGGCCGGTGGTGCGGTGTGACAGGCTTGAGTGGGAGCAGCTTAAGCACCAGGACCCTGGCAGAGTGGCTGGATTGGGCCCAGGACTGCTAGCAGGCAGGGATGGGGGGGATGACACAGCAGGAGGGCAGAATGCCATGGGGGGCAGGGTCTGTGTGCCCCAACGCCCCTGCACAGCACTCCGTGATGTCACACTGTATCGTTTGTCTCAATCACTTAGCTGTGAAACCCTCCAACAATGTTTGGAACTATCACAGTTTGATGGCATTTTACTTTGCAAAGCTACACTGATAATTTTGAAAACTTGTTCTTCTTTGTTCCACAAGAGAACGGAGTAATTCCAAAGTGGTGCAGCGGAAAAGATGTGTCTTTACTAGGCACCAGAGAGAGAAGGAGCATATATCTTTCAGCCTGAACAAATTTAACACACAAATTGGCTTCTGTCTTTCCTAAGCTATTTGCCAAAATGTATTTTTGGGACAGGTCTTCTGGAAAAATGCATGGGTGCCACTAGCAACTGAAGTGGGAGAAGATGGTAAACTGTGAGAAGCTATAGGAAGGTTTTTCTGCAGTTGAAAGCAGCTTATGTTTGGAAGTGAGCAGGCTGTGAAGAAGCAGTTCTGCCCCCTGCAATGCTGGGAGACCACACTCTCCTCTCCTGCCTCTTGTAGTGCAGGCTCACACACCCAACGCTCTGTGCAATGCCACAAGACTTGTACCCTCTTGTGGCATCGTGGAGAACTGCATATGCGAGACTGCGCTCTCTCCCTTTTTCATGGAGACAGTACAATCGTGCACCATCACAAAGTGCAGTCTCATGCCCTGAGACCTGTACATTCTTGTGGCCTCACGGAGAGCCGCATTATGTGAGACTGCGCTCCATGATAACATCAGACCACACTCTCTCCCTCTTTCATGGAGATAATGCAGTTGCATAGCATCACAGAGTGCACTCTCACGCCCTGAGACTTGTACACTCTCACAGCATCATGGAGAGCTGCATTATGGGACACTGCACTCCATGATAACATCAAACCACACTCTCCCTCTTTCATGGAGACAGCGGTGACAGCATCACGCCCTGAGACCTGTACACTCTCTTCCTTTAAAGAAGAGCAGTGCCAGGCACAGGGGGCACAGGGCTCCTGGGACAGCACTGGCTTGGCGCCAGGCATGGAGGAGCCCTGGAGCTGTGCCTGAGGGGCTAAGTTTGGGGGACTGTGCCCCCAATCTTTTTTCTGTGGAGCAGCACCCCTAGCCAGCCCAATGAAGTTGGTGGGCCATATCCTGCCCGCAGGCGGGCCCTATATTTGATAGCCCAGCCCTGATTCAGGGGTCTCCCTCACGGAGCTGCGCGGTGGCAGGGTGTTCGCTCCATCCACACCTGGGAGGAACAGGCGGGTTTGATCCGCATCCCTAGGGCAGACAAAGCCCAGCAGGACAAAGCTTGCTTGGACTGCTGTGCTCTGTATAACTTGGGGTCGCTGATTGGCGGCTGGCGCCGCCGACAGAACGTATTATGCAAAATACCTGAGCCAGACCACGCCCACTCCAGCAGACACCCGCAGCTGTTCGTACGCGTCCCCATCTATTTTTCTGCGCATGCTCTTAACACCCCACTCCTTGGCTACTGGGCATGCGCACATCCCGCTGCCTCCCGGCCCGGCCCCCCAACCAGCCTTTCCGTCGGTACCGTATCGTTATCGGCGTCTCCGAGGCATATCGCGTGGGGGAAGAGACTCCCGCTGAACTCGAGCGCCACCCGCAGCACGTAACTGACCGACCGCATACCCCCGGCAGCGACCATAGAGATTGCGCCGCGCGACTCTCTCACGACGCGAGCGCGGGGCGACGCTCTTGCCGGCTCTCTATGATAGTGGGGGTGCTACGAGTGCTCCTCCGGTTCAAACAGCGTAAGGTGGCGGGGGAGGAGGATCACGTGACGGCCGGCCCTCGCCCGTGTGTGGTCCCGCCCAGCCCCCTGGAATCTCCAGGGCGGAGTTGGTCTGGGCTCACCCTCAGTCTCGGACGGGGGCATAGTCCTGCCCTGGCTCCCACCCAGCCCTGCTAGCGCCCGGCTGTCACGGGGTGGACGTAAAGCCCCAGCTCCGGGAGTCGTGGTATCTGGGGTGGCTCCTGGCTGGCTGTGGGGAGGAGCCGCAGCCAAAACCACAGGGGCAGGGAGTTCACTGGCTGTTCCTAAAAAAACCCCATGATTTAAGGGGCAGCCTTTTGGAGTCCCATCCAAGATGCCATTTTTACAGACACTCCTCAGCGCTCAACTAGTGCTCCGTGAGACTCCTCACGCAGAGCATCTCTCTGGCTAGGTAAACACTGGACCAGGAGTCTGGAGAGTTAAATTCCCAGCTGTCTTATTTGCAGTGCGACCACAGGCATGTAATCTGTCAGGCCATGAAAGCACTCTAGGCCTCACAGACACAGAGGGGACTCCCAAGTAGGCAACATGCAGACAGCCTATGCACACCCTCCTACACCCGTCACGTTTATTACTACATGGCCCTTTCCCATTTTGTCATAAGACACCCCCCCCCTTTCCGACTGGCTAGTGCCACATACCCTTTCCCATCTCTGGTCACAAGCCCCCTTCCCAGCTGTTACCATATCCTCTTCTCTCTACTGTCACGTACCCTCTCAACCTCCTCCTCTTTTGCTCTTTACCATATATGCTCCCCCTCCCCATACCTTTTTACCATGTGAGAAATTGTGTAGACGTTCTTGGGAAATCTGTGCAAATTAGAAGATAAGCAAGTGCCATGCTACTCCTATTTGGAACACTTTGAAACTGCTTTGTTTGGTGTTCCCAGTACTGTAAATAAACCTCTTCAGTATTGTCTGTTGCCTGATCCTTTCTGTTGGGACCCCATCTAACCTAATACATATAAACTGAGTCTCGGTTTCCCCCATTATGAAATAGGAATAACGCTGACCTTCCTTTTTAAAGCCTGTTGAGGTCTACCACTTGGATGCTTATCACTTATGCTGTAGCCATTGCAGGACCAGTGACCGAAATCTCATCTGCATTGTGCGGTTGGGGGGCAAAAGCAACTTTTTGCGCAGATCTAGTGGCACAGATGAAAAGCAACCTGTACACAGAATTATTATAAAAGATGGTAGAACTCTGTGGTCCAGCTTTGGGCCACAGATCCTGTGTAAAATGTCTCATGCTGAACCTGTTACGTGATCAGCTCTGTGAAGAAGCCTGCAGTTTCAGAATCTCTCAAAGTCTAATCCAGCTAGGCAGTGTTCCTATTTTATAGGTGGGAAACAAACCCTGAAGTCCAGGACCGCTGACTGGCCTTGACTACTGTTCCTCCATCTTTAAATTGACAGCACCTGTGTGTGTCTTTAGTGAGACAGGCAAATGATGTATGACCAGAAATCCTTTTCTGAGCTGGTTTTATGCTTATGGTGAATAAGCTATGGCCAACAGAGCAATTCTTCTCTCAAACCACTTATTCAACCGTTTTGTCAATATCTGCAGCCTTCCAAGACAGTGGTTCTCAACCACTGTCGGGACACTACTGTCACCACACAGTGGTGTGTCGCGAGAGCCAGGTGGGGGGCTGCATTTGGCCTGGGGAGGGTGGGTTGGCGTGTGCTGTAGGGTCACACATGCCGCCAAGTTTGTCGCAATCTGCAAAAGGTTCCAAGAAATAGGGTACCCGTGGGTCTGATGCTCTTCTTACTCCCACTGTTATAAGCAAGGAGTTAGCTTCACTGAAGTCAATGGAATTACAAGAGAAAGAGGGAAGCAAAGCAGGCCCGCCCTCTCTAGTCAACATCAGGTAGCAAAGAGATACAGAGTTCTCCTGATACACAGAGCCCTGCGCAGATAAAACTATGTGGATCTGTATCCGATCTGCATCTGCAAGAAATGGTCTGCAGATATTTGCGTTGTATCCACGGATGCGGATATCCGCAGATTTGCAGGGCTCTACTGATATGCTATGTTAACTCAGTTCTTAAAATAATACCCCCCCAATCCCTCTATTCCATAGCTTCATTTCTCGATTTTATTCTTCCCAAATCTTAGGGCTAATTATGTCAGAAAAATAAAATGCATCTTGGGAACTTGAACTGATGCTACAAGACCTGATTTTTTTCTTAGCCAAATTCCAATTCAGTTATATTCTGCTTCCTTGAAATTTCCCCTTGTAATTTGAGTTGGGAGACTGTTCTTTATAGCTTCTCCTAAACCGTCCAGCAGTGTTTCTGCTCGAAAGGTGGCTGCACTGCAAAATAGGAGCAAACCAGTCTCCTGCACATATAGTCCAATTCTCCTGATTTACACTGGGGTAAGCAAGAGTAATTCCATTAAAGTCAGTGGTGTTATGTGGTGTGAGACCAGAATAAGGCCATCATCTGTAAAATGAATTTGTCAATTCAGGAGGAAAGGCAATTACATGCATTTAAATGAAAGTCATAATATGCATGTTGGTTTCAAAAGAATGTGTGGGTTAATCCATAGTGGACCATAAATTAAATATAAGTCAACAGTGTAACACTTGCAAAAAAAAATCAAACACCATTCTGGGATGCATTAACAGGAATATTGTAAGTAAGACATGAGAATTCTTCTGCTGTACTCCACACTGATTAGGCCTCAACTGGAGTTGTGTCCAGTTCTGGACACTGCATTTCAGGGAAGATGTGTAGAAGCTGGAGAAAGTCCAGAGAAGAGCAACATGAATGATTAAAGGTCTGGAATACTTGACTTAGAAGGGAAGATTGAAAGAGCTGGGTTTTAGTCTGGAAAAGAGAAGACTGAGTGGGGACATACATGGTAACTGTTTTCAAATACCTACAAGCTTGTTATGAAGAGGAGGGAGAAAAAGTATTTTCCATAACTGCCGATGAGAGGACAAGAAGCAATGGGCTTAAATTACAGCAAGGGAGGGTTAGGTTGGACATTAGAAAAAAATTCCAAACTGTCAGGGTGATTAACCACTGGAATAAGATGCATAGGCAGGTTGTGGAATCTCCATCATTGGAAGTGTTTAAGAGCAGGTTAGACAAACACCTGTCAGGGATGGTTTAAGAGAGTATTTGGTCCTGCCATGAGTGCAGGGGACTGGACTCGATGGTCTCTCATGGTCCCTTCCAGTTTCTATGATTCTATCCTTTTCTCCTTGAAAGTCTTCCTTCTGGGGTATTCCTTTCTCCACTTTGTTATATAAATTCCACACCCTCCCCCATGGAAGGACAAAAGTGCATCTCAACCAACCTTCTTCTCCTGCATCTAAATGAAGGATGTCTGCTCCAATAGTCTGTCCTGCCTAAGTGGTCCTCCACTTGAGACATCCCATGTGTGGTTTGGTAAGAACTCAACCCTTAGGGGGAAACCCACTCCTCAGTCCCTATGGTATAACTGTACCTGGGTTTCTCTCAAGGTAGCAGAACAACCAGGGTAGATAAGTTTAAAAGCAGTGCTACAATCCATGCCTGCAGCCAGGAAGCACACTTCACAGTTGCGAGGGGGCACAACACATTATGGCTTCCCTGTGGGATCAGAGCAGTTAAATGGAGTCACTTCCCTTCTTCTCAAGAGTTTATGCTTAGGTTTTAAAAATCCTGCCTATTTCTAACGGCTCTAACTTTAACCACTGCTGATGACCATTTAAAACTGATGCATCTTTTTGCAGGCCCAGCTGGACACTCCAGAAACAATCTTCTGGAAACACTCTCATGAATACAGATGCCATGTGCAGAAACTCAGAGCACCAATTTCAGATCGAACTCCGAGTTTTTCTAGGTAAAGTGAAAAATTAATTATCCCCCTTTGTTGGTGGAGAGAGGAGCTCTTTTATAGTAGCAAATGTAATGAACACTGTATAATAATATAGACGTGCATTAAAACTGCTGTGTCTGTGTGAATGTGAAGGCTTGGGATGCAAGGAGAATCAAGTTCTTTTTTAAAGCTGTGCACATCCTGCTTAAAAACACAAATTTGGCCTTTGGGAGTTTTTCTGCTTTATTGCTCAAGCTTTGACTTCACAGTCTTCACCTTCAGCAATGTGCAAAGAAGAGGCATACAAGGAAGGTTACAACACTTACTCATGGGAGGGGGGGTCTCTGCTTTACAGAGGCAACAGCAAGAGCAAAGTGGAGGTGGAAAAACTGGGTGCCATGATTTGTTCATAAGTCTCTCATGCGAGGACTCTTTCAGGAAAGGCAGATTGCTTTAAAAGAAAAAAATCAAGGAAATGGGTTCAGGAAGCAAGACTGGGATTAGAATGAGCTGGGACCACAAAAAGGAGACACCAATGGCGGAATGAAATGAAACTGAGCAGAAGGAATCCTGACAGACCTTCCGACAACAACAGAGAGCTAGAATGAATAAATAAAGTCCCTAGGGTTACATCAGATCTGGGCTGCCACCGAATTTCCTACACAGACATACACACGAAGCTGTAAATGACTGCAGTGTCATGGCCCCAGCCTCTGCTCCCCTGAAGCCACCATCCAACCAGATAGAAAAATAAAGGTCTAATTCACTGGAAATTCTTCAGTTTACAAAACTAATGGAATTGGGTTTGTTTTTATGCTTCTGCGTCAACTTGTGATTTATCTTCGACTCCATTCTGTTTGTCTTCTTTCATTTCTGTGTCATCTTTGCAGCTGCCACTGGTCTGGAGGTTATAAGCTTCTGGCTACAGGGGAGACATTGAAAAAACTAAGTGAGACATTCATTCACTCCTTTCCCATTCTGCCATCTTTTAACTATGACGGACATTAAGTTAGTGCATATCAGCAGGATCTCTGGGGTCCCCAAGAGCTGTGCTGAGACTCAGGATTTCAGTAAGAGAGACCATGCAGCCTGTTCCCTTCAAGCTTTTATCAGTTAGCAAGGACACCAGAAGCCATTAAGGAGCCTGGGCAGAAAAGCTGTTTCTTGCAGTTGAGGTCAGGAATGAGTTCATGCAAGGAGCAACAGCAGGCACGTGCTTCTGACTTTACTGTGGCTCTGAATGATGAGGACTTGTAAAAGAACACTGCCAACCTACACAACCCTCTGTGCTGCCTGGCTCTGACAATGTGGCCAAGCCTGGTATCAGAGGGCTACTTCCCATTCTCTGCAGACACAGTGCTTGGGGGTCCTCCTTTTGTACCATCAACAGTGGTGAAGATGGCACACAGAATACCCCAATTCCTGCTGCTGCTTTCCACACATGTACCCATTCAGTTCTCCCAGGATTTTGCAGTTGGCTGCCACTTACCTTGGAGTCCTTTCCTGCAAGCCTCTGGAACATGTTGGCGTACATCTTCTTCTCTCTCTCGTGCTGTTCCCGGATCTTTTGCTGACAGACTTGTAGCTGGACTTTGGCTGCTTTGTTGCTAGGGTAGAGTTGTAGCACCTTTTGGAAATCTGCCCGGGCCAATTCAAAGTCATTGACAGCCAGATGGGCTTCCCCACGCCGGAACAGGCCTTTCTCATTGTTGTTATCCAATTCAAGCGCCTGGATAGGAAGGGAGCAGCAGGCTGAAGTTTGTTTCAGGAAATACAGCCCGACAACCAGCAGGTGACACTTATAGGATGTTCCAAAGGGGGAGCCGTGTTAGTCTATTGCAGAAAAACAACAGAGTCCTGTGGCACTTTTAAAGACGAACAAATTTATTTATCGCATGAGCTTTCGTGGGAGAAAATCCCATTTCGTGAGATGCTTTCTCCCACAGAAGCTCATACGATAAATAAATCTGTTAGTCTTTAAAAGTGCCAGAGGACTTACAGGATGAGCTTTCTTATTTTACAAGGTACAGCTCCAGAAATTCTGGGCTCAGTAAGACAAAGGGAGGCAGTGTGGTGTAACAGCCTGGGCATCCAACAGGGAGTTAGGAGATGTGGGTTCATCCTGGCTGGGGCCACTGACTTTCTGTGACCCTGGGCAAGTCACAAAATCTCTCTGTGCCTCACCTTCCTCATTTGTAACGTGAAGCTTACCTTCCTTTCTAAAGCACTTGCAGATTCTTAGAAAAAAGTTATTTAAAAATAAATCTCCCCCTGACAATGAAGATGGAAAAGAATGATAATTTCCATGGAGGCAAGGGATCTATTGGACCCTTACAAGAAGGTAGGATGAGAGGCACAAACCCACCAAAGACATTTTTGTTGCCCTGCTAGATATAGCAAGATCCAGTTCTCTGCCCATTTTGTTCACCAGGGTCTATAAAGCCTTGTTACCTTGGTGCAGTTCTCCAAGGCCAGGGAGTACTCCTTCAGCTTCAGATGGCACATGGCCAGGTTAAGGAGGGCAGCAAGCCTCAGGCTCTTGGCCTTTGCATCATTCTCTTCAGAGAAGCCTGTTTCGTGCTCCAGCCAGGATACAATCTTCTTGTACTGTAATGCTGCCTGTTTGTACTTCCCTTCCTGTAGTCAATACATTTGGAGTAAGTCCAGCTCCACCCTCCTCTTCACAACCCTCCCCTTTTTCAACCTAGGAACATTTTCTGTAGCCAATCTCCACACAAGTGCTGTAGGTGAAGACAGCATCGATATAACACACTTCTGGGTGGCTGTGCAGAAAGCACAAGAACAGGTCAGAACGCCACACTGGGGCGTGCAGTCCCCCATGGTGCCAGATGCCTGAAACTGAGCAGGGGAAGGCAGGATACCACGGTCCCCTTCTGTACCAACTGCTGGAAGTGGTTACATGCAGAGTAGGAGTGTGCTGCGCTCTGGGAGGGCAGTGAAGCAACCACTCTGGCATGTGTACCATGGCAGGCTCCAAGAAGAAAGCGGCCATGACAAAGCTCCAGCTGGGGACCCCCAGTTGTAACATGGCCTCTTCCAGCCCTGCTCAGTGGGCAGAACCATGCTCATTTGTAGCACTGTCTCACAGCAGCAAATTCAGGTAGCGTAGCTTTGTCACACTGCCCAGCCCAGCCACCATGGAGAGCTCTCCACAGAGCTGCAAAGGTATGTCTACATTAGAAAAGCTAAGTCGACCTTGTTAAGTCGACTTACAGTGTCTACACTAAACTCTTAAGTCGACTGCCTGCGTCCACACATGCTAGGTGCTAGGTCGACGGAATTAAGTTCACACCTGGCTTTAGGTCAACTTAACAGGTCGACTTATGCGTTAAGTGGACCTAAAGAGTAGGAGTTATTAAGTCAACTTAAGGAAGCGCTTAAGTCGACTTAATGAAAGCCCGGTGTGGACGCGGCGTTCTTTAGGCTGACTTAAGCGTCCTTAAGTCGACCTAACTTGCAAGTGTAGACATAGCTCAAGAGCCTCAGGGCCACTAACCCCCGACCACACCCGATGGAAGTATCGAGTGGGTACAACAAAAAGGGCTACAAGGCTCTGCTGCTAACTCTTTATAGCCAGGAGAAGTGCAGAGTGGACACCAAGGAGAGCTCCCAAACGGGAAAACGAGTCCAGGGACCACATTCCAGCACCAAAGAAAAAGCTAAGGTAGGTCCCCTATCTTCAGTGGCACACTACATGCAACATGCCGTCGATGTAGGAGGCAGCCCTGTAACAGGGTCTGCTCCCGCACCAATGCTGGCCTGTCACAGGACAGGGCAAGGCTGACCACAAGCAGGGAGGCCGGTAACTTACTTTGAAGTACTGGGTGCCTCTCTCTTTCACAATGGAGCTTTGTTCCAGCTTCTCTTCCGTATTCATCTCCCAAGACTCTTTGGCCTGTCCAGACAGAAAGAGTTCAGTCAGCCACCTGATTTGGGAAGAAACTGGGACGCTAACAGATCAGATGCCAACTCGTGTCTCCAGTGATCACTGACAAATACAGAGCTGGACCCAGTCTGGCTCCCGTGTCTCACTGTTGCAGCAGGTGTTAAGAATTATAAACATGGGCTCATTGTTTAGACTAAAGTCCCCCTGACCTGGAGTAAGTGACTCCTCCTTTAGGACTAGGAGTGACCTGAATATTGCTGTGAGTCTTGTATAAGGGATGATCCAGCACAAAGATCTGCTTACCTGGGTGGCAATATAGACTGGAGTACCGTAGGAACTATTTGAGACTTTGTGGCTAGGAGTCTGATACAGCTGGTCATTGGCTGGTGAAATCTAAATATAGAACTCATAACCAGTATGGCATTTGTGCCCTGCTTCCTAACAGTCTGCTCTGAGGTTGGTACTCAGCCTCTTGAGTCACTGCAGGCAGCCGTACAGAAATTAATTGTATGCACTGCATCTTTTTATGAGAGGAAGGAAGGAAGGAAAAATGGGTGAAGGTATTGCAACTGAGCATAAGAGAGCTGGATTACAGCAGGAGAGCTGCTGCCCAAAGCAGATCTGGGTCCCCTGAGAATACATGGGATTTTATCCAATGATTCCTATTTCCATTTCACCTTCTGCCAACCTCAGCTAATCAAAGTTCGCCCTCTTCCTCCTGCTCTCTGAGGCAGAGGCTGTACCCAACACACACACTCTCCCCATCTCAACAGGACTTCATCCTTTTGTTCCTACCTTTTCAAAGCTTTTGAGTTTCACTTCATACTGCAGCTCTGCATTTGGAGGGATCTGAAATTTCTCGTTCCCAGCACTCCCAAAACCATAGCTGTAACAGAAATAAATAGCTTCTAAAGGATCTATAAGAATGGTCATACAGAGTCTGACCAATGGCCATCTACGCAGCATCCTGTCTTCCAACAGGAGTCAATGACAGGTGCTTCAGAGAGAATGAACAGAACAGGTAATCATCAAGTGATCCATTCCATCAGCCATTCCCAGGCTCTGGCAAACAGCAATCCCTGCCTATCATGGCTAAGAGTCATTGATGGATCTATCCTCCATGAAGGTACCTAGTTATTTTTTGAACCCATTACAGTCTTGGCCTTCACAACAGCTAGACCTGTTCTCTGTTAGGTAAGCAGGAGTCAACAAAATATAGCTATATAGATGCACCAAACTCACATTCTGCTGAGTGTTAACAAGACACACAGTCACGAATGGTTTTTGCCTAAAAACAGGAGGTGTGGGGCTAGGTGATGGGGGCCGGGGGGGGGGAGGTTGGAATGTAAAACCTTTCATCTCTAGGTTATCGTATGTTAGATTTGGCTCAACGCTGACCCCAAGTTATTACCATCTCATGGCTGCTGGCTGGTCTCAGTTCAGTTCCTAGTGGGTGCGTCCACACCACAAAACTCCTGATAACTGGCACTCAATGCCTCCCATGTTGATAACCTGGCAGAGAGGCCAAGAATTTAATGAGCTTTGACACTGAACTACCTCCTCCCAATGGAAGGGAGTCCCTCAAGCTCAGGTGCTAGCCATGTCTAGCAGCTGCCAGAGATCTACCCATTCAGAGAACAAAGAGAGGACTTTGGTCCCAAGGGCTGTTTACCCTGCATCATTCAGTTGCACTAGATTCAGTTTCAACTATTTCAAAACCTAAAACAAGCCAGGGCTTGCTGCAAGTGATCAAGGCAAACTCTTCTCTTACTTGCAACCCTGCTGTGGAGCCTGCATTTCTCTCCCCTTTCCACAGAATTATCTTTATTTCCTTGGAAAAGGAAACTGCTACTAACATGCAGGGCCATCAAAAATTTGCAATCTGTCCCTCCACACCCCAGCTATTCTCAGCTCATTTCAGAGAAAGCAGAGAGGCTTTCTCCTCCCCAAAGGCCTCATAAAATGTTCACAGCTGTTCGATCAGCGAAGAGATTTTCTGACATGGTGCCAGTCAGAAAGCTGATCTCAAGAACATCCATCCTCTGCCTACCCACAGCTCATTCACATGCATCACTTACTCTATTACTGAGGTAAGGAGCTTAGAGTCCATAAAAAACATTCACATTTATACAAATAGGTACAGCATGTCTGGGATGAAAATGGCAAAGGTTGAGAATCCAAGTGCTTCAGAGCTGAATCATGATCTGGAGGCAGGAAGGGGTTGTGCACCAGTTTTGTACTGCATAGTCAGGAGAAGCATGGAGTTTCAACAGCTCTCTCTAGCCTCTGAAACCGGATTTAATTGACTGTTGTTCTGTTCTGCTACACCGGGGGTCGGCAACAGCGGCTCCGAGAGCCGCATGCGGCTCTTTGACTGCCCCCTTGTGGCTCCCTGGCAATCCTTTCTAGGGAGCCAGGTGTGCGGTAGCTCCGGGGTTCTGACCGCGACTCCCAGGCCCCCTTGGCTCTGTGTCAAGCCTCTCCCCTCCTCCAGCCCGACCCGCGCCTCTCCCCTCCTCCAGC
>ML685928.1:165037-197747 GCA_007922175.1 Pelusios castaneus | reverse complement strand
GACCCGCGCCTCTCCCCTCCTCCAGCCTGACCCGCGCCTCTCCCCTCCTCCAGCCTGACCCCCCATGCTATGTTCCCTGTAAGCTGCGCAGGTACGCAGCCACGCAGCAGCTGTCGCACCCCCGGCAGCTTAGAGGGGACCCCACGCAGCCCGGCAGCCCCTGTTGTTCCCCAAGCCGGAGCTGTCCTGTGGCTTTTTCTTTTCTTTTTTCTTTCTCCTCCTTCCTTTTTTCTTTCTTCTTCCCTTGTCCCTCCCTTCTGGCAGCTGGGCTCCGGGGCTGTCCTGTGGCTGGCTGGCTGGCTGGCTTTCTTTCTTTCCACCGTTAAAATGTTTATATGTAAATTGTTTATTAACATCATTAAACATCATTTTTTGTTGTTAAAAATCAATATGCATATCTGTTCTATTATTCAGTTTCTTAACCAGGAGGCTACCCATTGCAGCTCTCAAAACACTTGGTTATTGAAGGAATTTTTTTAAATGGCTCTTCTTATCTTTTGGGTTGCCGACCCCTGTGCTACACCAATCCCTATATTTCTACATGAACTCCAGTCAGTGCTGCTCTTCCACTCCAACAGTGAGGAATGCAGCTCATCCCTACCAATGGCTCCTGGCTGCTTCCTCAAACTGAGTCTCAGCTGGCTGTATACTTCCCAGATATCTGGTTTCTGGGGTCATCCACAATTTGAGCAGGGTGTTTTCAGTGGGGGAGAAAGAAGGGTGGTGGTGGGAGGAAGAACTACACCAGTTAGGTGGAACAAGAACACCCGCCTGAATCATCAAAAGACAGAAGTACTGGGGCTACTTTGTGCCAGTATTGCAGTCCAGAGAAACCAATGGAGATCAGCAGCTGCTTACCTGGGTTTGAGATATACCACAGATTCCTCTAACTTCTCCATTTTCTGAATTGCTTGCTCCAGGCCAAGAGGAAGGTCATGGTTTTCTCCGTCTCCAATCTCAAACTGCAACTCCCGCTTGTCAAACTCCCGGTCTCCATGTCGACCTTCTATCTGGACTGAGATGCAAAAAAATGCCATAGGCAGGTTAGAGGGTATCTAGTGCAGTGAGAGAGAAGCTAACTGAGGGAATCAGAGGAATGCCAGTCCTTGCAAAGAGCAACCTCTTCCCCTTAAAAAGATTGTCTGGACAAATGTTATGGGGAGGGCAGCAAATGTAATATCTGGTGTTAAACCCAATAAACATTTTGGCTTGCATGTCTGGGTTGTCTTCCTTGTCCAACAATGAACGGAATGTCAGAACCTTCTCTTTGCTCTCTAATGACACATTTCCAATTCCTGAAAAGTGTCTGGCTCTTATTGTCAAGGAAGATGGGGCGCTGGGCAGCCCTACGAAGTCTCTAGAGTCCCCAAGAGAAGGATCAAAGCTATCCAGCAGCAAAATGAGAGATGATTTTGTAATGGCTCCTTGGCTAATTAGTGGCCACTCACTCACACAGGCAACTTCCTTTACTATTCCTGCACTTGTCCCCTGAAACAGACTTACTCTCTACAAGGGCTCCTTCGTTGGGCTTGGAGTAGCCTTCACCCTTCTTACGGATTCTTCGTATTATTCCGCCATCTTCGTCCTCTGTGAGATCCTCCCCTTTAAACTCAAACAGCTCTACCTGCAGGGAAGAGGGCAGCCTCATATTAATTCCTGTTGTGTCAATGCAGCAGTCTTGTGGAATTTGGTCCCCAGTTATGAGAGAAAAAGCAGCAGCAGCAGCAGCCACCGAGAGCCCTTTGAAAATCCTGCTGTGTGTGTCAGGGCCTGTACGTTTCAGACAACATTTCAAAAGGCATCAGACAACCCAAGCTGTGGCTACTAAAGTATGCATCTGCCCTTCTGCTGGATTGAGTTAGAGCTGCTTAGGTGTTTGTGATTATATCCAGCCCTCTAGCGGCTAGAAGCCCCTGCAGACTTTAAAAATCTGAAAACCAGGGGGCATCAATAGGTTTTGCAACCACACCATCCTGCCTTCCAAGTACTATTTAACAGACACCGATAATGCTGCATGAAATCAGGATGACACATCACCAAGATCTGACTCTCGTCCCTCCACAGGCTGTTTAAAAAAAGCTGTGTGTGTTTGTGTGGAAAGGGCAAGGATGAGTGTTTACAGGAAATACCCCTTTGAACACAGGCAGAACAGCACAAGTAACAGTCAAGACTAGCATTGCTCACGGTTGCCTCTTTGGTGCTGAGGTAATGTGCTGGAACTCACTGCACTATGGATGGGCGCAGCCTTGACACGCTGAGAGGCAGGACTCTGGAAGGAACAGAACTGTTGACTGGGTCAGGGCTGGAGAACAGCCAAAAAGAGGTAAAATGGAAAAGATGGGCACAGAGGGTGAGGGGGAATCTGTATAAACATCAAATGAAGCTTGTGAGCTGAAACAAGCTCCTCACTTGGGGCATGATCCTGCTCTCACTGAAGTCAATGGACAAACTCCTACTGACTTCAATAGGCACAGGATCGAGTCTCCTGTCCAGACAGATTGCAAAGGGCTGCTTGTCCCAAGGGATCAAAGGAAACCCAGGAGAAACTCTTCAGAGATCCAGACAGAGCTGAGGCTCAACCTAGGTTTATTTTAGCCGAACTCTGTGATTCCCAACCTATTTTTGTTTGCCCACCTTCTCCCCTTGTGATGGATTGGTGAATGAGGGCCCTACATCTGCCATATTATCCTTCTCCCATGCCACAGCACAGTTGCTGCTCTCCACTTAGTTCTATCCATGTTCTTCTATAGCTTTGTCCACCCCATAGAGGAGGAGGCCAGGCAGGGAAACTGCATTTTGGGGAAGGTCTGATGTACTGAGAAGATGAGGACGAAGCCAAACTGACTGTGTTTTCCTTCCAGCAGCCTGCAACCTCTAACTTTATAACTGAGGAATGACATGACTGGAACATGAACCTGAGTTCTCAATGATCGCATGGGCACAGGAGTCTAGCTGTTTAGGATTTTTAAGAATGGGTGTTGTTAAAGTAATGTAACGATAATGCCCTTCCCGTGAGGTATCTGGGATGGGTCACTGCCAGAGATACCAGAGTAGGTGAATTCAGCAGCCTGATCACATCTGGCCAATCTTGTGTTATGATAATGGTAACAAAAGGTTGTTTTGACCAAAAAACATGTTGTAGTGAGACGGATGGTAAAAACAAGAGTATAAATGAGAAACACAGTTGTTATAATCAGCCTTTGTTTAGACTAATGCATCCTGTTTTAAGGTGGCAGACAAATTGGCCCAAGGTCACTGCTGTTGAGGCTCACAAAATGGACTACAAACGTCTGGAACTGGAAAGACTTTGACACTTGTAGGAGTAAAACACTGTTCTGCTTGCAAAATTTGATGACACTTCTCTTTTGGGACTTTCTTTAAGGGACATTTTCTGAGCTATGATCAGCCTTTTATTCCAGTCAGTTTTTTCTCAGCTTGTTCGGATGACACACTGACCAGAAATCAGTGGGAAAATGGGACAAGTCAACTCATCCCACAACACTTTGCTGATGAGAAGTCTGCATCACTACTCCCTTTAAAGAATCCAAACCCATATGCCAGTGTGCATCTGTCCAGCTTTCTCCACTGCTCCTTCACTTGATCCTAGCCCCCTGCTTTATTTTCGAGCACATACTGAATATGGCAGGAGGGGGGGGAAAGAAATGAGTCCAGCCTGTGACCAGTGCCAAATGCTGATGGGGTAAGGAGATAGCTACTCAATCTCACATTGCATACTCCTGCTCTTTTGTGTACAAAGCCAGGCATGAGAACGAGCTCTCATTTCTGTTTCCCACTAACAGTCTTCCAGAATGCAATGTGTTTCTCCCTGCGTTTTCAATGGCAGGTGATATCACTGCAGGGGAGCCAGGGCTCCTTGATCAAAAAGCAGCACATCACTGAGAAACATTTAAGGAAGGGATCTGCCCCTCCCTCCAGAAGAAGAAACTGTTGCACAACAACTGCTCATTTAGTCTAAATTTTCATACCTAGCTTAATCACAGCCATAACTGGCTTTAATTCTTTGGATGTGTCTAATAACCATTGGGAAGATTTCCTGGGTCAGCATCCCCCTGCAAGCCAGGATCTTAGCACTGCTCTGGTGGCTATATGGTAGGCCTTGACAAATCACGGCAACCAGTTTTAGTTGCCTGTCGTCTAGTTCCACTGCAGAAATATAACGGAGGCACACTCTCTGGTGACCAAAAATAAAGTTGTTGGCACTTAGCTGTGAGTCCGTTTTGTCCATCCCTGCTATACAGGGTTGACTAGTTGTTTTCTTTGGCTAGTTGACAAGACCTGTGATTGGGGGAGGGATGGTCTAAATTGATCTGAAGCTGTCACAGCTGGTTCTATGCCATCCACTACCTCTAGTGACAGGAGTGAGGAGTCATGGCTGGGCTTTGGAAAATTGTCAGTTGGCAGATGGTCCTGTGAGGACTGTAACCAGCTAGCATCAATTGGAACAGACTAACCGGAGCACACTGGACCTGCACAGAGCAGAGAACTAGGAAGCTATAACAGCAGCAGGCCTGCTCTCCTCCCCTGCAGAAGTGGCTCCCTTTAGCTAGTAGAGTATTGCTTGTAACGTCATTCCAACCCCCCAACTTAAGTGGCTAGTGTGCAGGTGGCAATAAAGTGAAATTTAATGTCCTGAAGCATTGTTTTCCTAACAAAAATTGTACTGGTTTCACTAAATGGGTTTAGAAAATGATTTGGTAAATGTGTGCAACCCCTTGTATGGCATACTTTGGTTTAAGTGCCTTACTCTGTCTTTACCGATTTAGCAGAAATCAGGATCAGATGCAATGGGCAAGGAGTAGGGCGCACTCCATCTGTAGGATGGTCCCCTCTTCCATTGCTCAGCTGGAGGTAAGACAGGGAAGGAGATGGAAAAATTCCTACCGCAAAAAGGAAGGTTGGAGACCCCAATTCACTGCTTAAAGCACTCAGGCTAAAGGGTCTGCAGGGTATTAGCAGTGGAGAAAGGACAGGAAGGAACAGGTTCAGGCTAGTGAAAAGCCAGGTTCAGTTTGGCAGAGAAGCAAACCGCTGCTTTTGAAATTTTTCTCTTAAGGCTCTCAGGAAAGTCCTGTGTATCACAGTACTGGAACTTATTTCCTTAACGAAAAGTTCTTCCCTGTCTGCTCAGCACAAGCCTGTGGAAGATCAAACATTTCTCCTGCAACATAAAAACTGTAGTGTATTTGCAGTCTTTGTGGCTTAGAATCAAGCTGAACCACTTAACATGATTACAATGATTGTCTCACCCCACGTTTAATATTACTTATTTTGCGTGAATTAGCTGCAAAAGACATGTCAGAGGGAAAGGTCACATATCCCCACAGTGCCTGAAGAGGATGGGGAGTACTACTGATGCCCAGGCCTAAAGGGCATATAAGACACAGGGCCAATTAATTTTCTGAGCAGCATTTCTCAGTAGGATGGGGGAGGAATACAACCTCACCTCCTCTCTGAAAGTAATATCCTTATTCAAGTCCCTCTTGGGCATATAAATGAGGTTAAATGCTGAGACAGATTACCTGCCTCCTCTGGTAAAATTTCCATGATGGGACAAAGAGGGAGGAGATCTGTAAGGATTCCATCAACTTCCTCCCCAGAACAAACAAGGAGTCTTGTGGCACTTATAATCTTGTGTTTAATCATCCTGACAGTTAGGAATTTTTTCCTAATTTCTAGGCTGAACCTTCCTTGCTGTAATTTAAGACCGTTGCTTTTCGTCCTATCATCTGTGATTAAGGAGAACAATTTTTCTCCTTCTTCCTCGTAGCAACCTTTTAAGTTTTTGAAGACTGTTATATCCTCTTTCAGTCTCCTTTTTTCTAAACTAAACAAACCCAGCTTTCAATCCTCCCTTATAGGTCAAATGTTCCAGACCTCTAAGTCCTTCTCTGGACTTTCTCCAATTTTTCCACATCCTTTTTGACATGAGACACCCACAACATCAGGGGGAATGGGTCACAGCTCCTAGCCAGCCACCATGTACATCCCTGCAAATCCACCAGCATATCCGTGTAGAATAGAGGACCTCTGTGTGCACAGTAGTGCATTCCCATGGAGCCACCCTACCCCATCTCCCTTCCAAGAGGAATGAATCCTTGGCTTGGAGGAATGAACTCAACCTAAATGAATTTTCTGCTAGGAAAGTCCACAAGGAGAGAAGGGTCATGTGTCTCTCTTGATGACAAAGTGGCAGACAACAGCATCCTTCCTTTCTGCTTGTGTTCATCTTGGGGATGCTGGTGGTAGGAGAGGGAAAGAGGAGCCCTCACTTTGCTAGGAAAGGTCATCTAGCTTGGAAACATACCAGACATCACAGGGACTTTGGTCTAAATCCTCCATGTTATTTAAGCCCCTATCTCTCTTTGATTTCAATGGGAGATAGGCACCTAAATACCTTTGAGGCGCTTAACCTCCTAGTTCCACCAGGGATACCGTATATACTCGAGTATAAGCCGACTTTTTCAGCACCCAAAATGTACTGAAAAAGTCGCCCTTGGCTTATACTCGGGTCAGGTGCATTCCCGGGGGGGGGGGGTTGCCCGCTTGGCGGGCTGACAGCAGGAGCAGCTGGGGGATCAGGGGGCAGCAGAAGCTCCGGCGGAGCTTCTGCCGCCACCCGAACCCCTGGACTGAGCTGGGGGGCCGGCTCCGCTTCGAGCCTCCTCTCCACTGTTTTTCTTTGAAATAAATATTCAAAAACATTTAACCCACTGATGCCTTAATTTAATTAATGTAATTTTATTGGTATTTACGGTATCTTGATTATTGAAACTTACCAGTAGCTGCTGCATTTCCCACCCTAGGCTTATACTCGAGTCAATAAGTTTTTCCAGTTTTCGTAGGTAAAATTCGGTACCTCGGCTTGTATTCCGATCAGCTTATACTCGAGTACATGCGGCAATTCAAGGCCACCTACATCCTGCTGCAGGACAAGTCCATGCATCATGTCAAGTAACAAGAAGCAAAAGACACTAGATGCGGGGCAACCTTCCAGAAAAACAGGTGCCTTTACTCTCTTAAACAGTAACAGACACAGCTGATTCCATAAAATGAAAGGTTTTTTGGTTAATTCTCAACTATACAACCAAAACATGTCACACAGATCCCCATTTAAGAAAGCATAGGCAACTAGACCCAAGAGAAAGGCTGAAGTTTAGCTATCCCTGAGTTATTGGGGGCTCTGGCAGAATGGCAGCAGAACACGAGCTCAGCTTGTCAACACTTACATGAGCAAGAGAGAACTCCGCCTGAGACAGCCTCTCTACCAAAACACCCAGAGGAGTGAAACAGATGTTCTCATGTACATGAGCCATGAAGGAAAAAAGGAAGTGCTTCAGAGCACGTTCAGGCTACCAAAGATGCTCCATCCGCCAGTCACTTGTATTGCCAGTGGATATAGTATATGTATTTTTTTGGAATAAACTATCTTAAATCTTTCAAAATCAAAAAAGCAGGTAATAGAAAGAAGCCCCACAGAGCTTGTTTCAGATAGAGCTGGCACCCTCTCACATATATTTAACTGTATCTCACAAGATTGCTGGCAGCTCGTAGGAGGAAATTGGTGCCTCGTCACTAAGCTGGGAAACCATGGCTGCCTCCGTAAGGAGACAAGAAGAGTGTTCTGTTTTGGGATTCTGAGCCACTGCGTATGGATTCTAATGCCCCGCGGTATATTTCTGGTCAGTTGCACATGTCCAAGAACAGTTACGCTAATGTTACATTTAAATTATTTTCCCCGCTGACTCTGGGAAAATTCACACCACTGCATTAGTGGACTGTCACAGTGGAGACTTTAAACCCTCAAGGCATGAAGCTGTCACCCCCAAAATGGTAGCTTCTTCTTCTCAGGCTAGCTTTATAATTTTGCTTTGTGTACATACACCTGAACACCCAGAGATATGTATTAAATGAAACAATGCACTGTATGCATGCAAAGCCCCATAATCTAATACAAATTAACCGTAACACGCTGGAGGAAGAGATTTTGAGTAATGATGATTTGTGAAGTCTTCATTTTAGGATCAGATTATGAATCCATTATTCCCATTAGCAAAAACAATTAATTGCAGACGTAGCCACATTAATTTCAATGGACCAACTCACATAGGTAAATTCCTACCACTGAGAATAAGGGTTTACAATCTAGCCCTCACACCCATAGTTTCTTCTCCCCATTCTTCAATACGAGAAATATCTTCATGCAGATAGATGATTTAGTGCTAGTTAATAGGAGAATGAAGGAAAGACATGGAAGCATCGCACCAGATTTTATTTACATTCTCAGCAGTGTTGACCAGCCTCCATTTTCCATTAAAGATGAACTGAAAGGATCATCAAATAAAACAAACTGATGAATATACTTTTATAGTGCCTTACATTTTAGAAGACACTGTACAAACTGTAGCCTTCTCTATAGTTAAAACTTGACACTAACTAGGTTGGGATAGTTCCAAAGGGGTAGCTGTGTTACTCTAGTACAGAGGAAGAGTCTGTGGCACTTTTAAAGACTAACAGATTTATTTATCGCATGAGCTTTCGTGGGAGAAAATCCCACTTCGTCCGGGATAGTTAAAGAGAATACTCTCTTGTACAGACGGTTAATACTGATTAAGCTGACTCAGCAAAGCAAAATAAAGTTTACCAGTCTAAGACATTTTAATATCCATACAGCTGTGTCTAACCAAGGGTTGTTGGTTTTTTGCAAGCATACACTCCCCCATCTCTCAGACAGACAGGTTACTCCAGTAACACTTTAGCATAGACCAGGAGTCTGAAATACGCAGCCCACGGGCTGCATGCGGCCCACCGAGTTACTTCCTGTGGCCCATAACAACCCCCTGAAATTTGTAAAATAATTATAAGGTTAATTATTTTATAATTAAAAGATTTCAGTGACTCAGCCCTTGGGCCAATATGCTAGTTCTCATGCAGCCCTCGTGATCATTTGAATTTCAGATCCCTGGCGTAGACCATGCTTCAAACTAGCTAGGCCTGGTCTACGCTGACAGGCAAATTTGGAGGAAGTCAAGGGGAGTTACGAAAGCTATGCAGAGTACCTTGCATAATTGACATCAACTTCTAAAATTCCCTTCTGCAAGTCATCTCTATTATGCTGTGCTGATGGGAAATGCGTACCCGTCGACACAGCACTATGCTTTTTGGGGAGGTGGTTTTATTAAATCAACTTCCGGACTGATTGAGCAGGTTTTCACTTCCACTTATCCGAGCCGGATAAATTGATCTGATGGCAGTGAATTTGCCGCCATCAGTGAAGACATGCTTTTAGACTCTGACATCATGTTAAGTAGGCAAGCAAAACCTCTGTGCTTCTAGAAAAACTAGAATGAATGACTTTAGTCAGAAGCAGAGTCCTTGACCTGCATCCCCGGGTTAGCTTCTTCAGCCCATGCTGCCTCTTAGTGATGAATTATTTAAATAAAGCAATGTAATAATTGGGGAAAAAACCCCAAAGGCATTTTGTATTGTGTTCTAGTCCCAACATTGCCACAGAATTGCTCTGATTGTGGACAAGTTGTTAGCTTTGGGGTCTCTTGCTCCCCACCTTCCTCCTGTAAAGTAGGAATAATGTTCATCTTTGTAAAAGTTACCATCTCCCTCTGATGGAAGAAATCATAGAAATGTAAAAAAAAAAACAAAAAAAAAAAAAACCCAAACCTTTTTTACTTGCAAGAATTCAGATCATATTCCGAGTTTCTCCTGTGACAGCTGAGAACACCCCACAAACCAAGCGGGGAGCTACATTCCTTCCAATGGGGTAAAGATTTTCCATAGCACGGAGAACACATGGACAGAAAGAGTCTCATAAAATAACTCCCTCCAATACAAGCACTCTTCCTTTTACAAACGCAGAGCTTCCTTGAGGCAGCTACAGCAATTGCTCACATGGAAAACAGTTATGATCGGAAGAATTACAGCACCAAGAACAAAATTTAGTGATTTAAGTTTTGTTCTCCTTTGAACGCAAGTCGGTTTTCCCCTCCTATCCATTCTGTTCCTCTACTCTCCACCCTCACAGAAGATATGTTGCCCAATTACTTTATTTCCTCCCACCCGCCACTCCTTTGCTCTTAGTGGCTGATAGCTCTAATTCCACAGTGGCTTTGATATTTGAGGGCTGCTCCCATATGTAACAGAGGCTCCTAGTGGAGGCAGTTAAGTTATTTCCTTCCAATCGCTTTTGCAGGCTTTGAGGCTGCTTGCAGTGAAGGCTCTGGACACCTGTAGCACCAAGAGGAAGGGAAAAGTGACAGCACGAAGGCCAAGATCCAATAACGGATTTAGGCACCTCTACAATCCACAAAACCCCACTCGGCTCCCACCTAATCCAGCAGGCACCTAAACTCACTCAGCACTTGAGTTTCACTGAAAAAAATTCTCTAGTTGCCTTAGATTCCTGCCTCTGGGCACACACGCTGATGCTGCATGAATGGTGTCTGGATGCCCATCTCCCATCGAAATCCCAGTGTGATCCATAAGACAGAGGAAGATAAGTGTTGCGACACCTATCTCACGTGTGGAGCCTGATGTGGTAGGTGTGCTTGGAGTATGCCTACTGATCAGTGCCCTTTCAAACTGAGACGGTCGTAGTGGTCCCTCCCTTACAACTTCTGAGCCCTAAGATTTGAGCACTCACATAGGATGGGGGAGATCTCCCCCCAGTTCAATTCCACCTCTACCTAATGGGGAAAAGAGATTTCAACAGGGGTCTCCCAACTCTCAAGTGAATGCCTTAATCACCGAGCTATGGGATAGCCTACTACAGGTCACTCTGAGTCTCTCCTGTCGAAACAGTTCAATTTGGAACAAATAATAGTCAATGGGGCAGGAGGACTGTTCCCAAGGTCTTCCATATCCCAAGTGGGTGCCCTAACCTCTAGACTACAGAGGCTATCTAATGAGTAGCTCTCCCCATACATTGTATAGGAAGCGTAGGTTACTAACCCAGACTTTGTTGAGTCCAGTGATTTTCTACACCAAGGTCAGCAACCCAAAAGGTAAGAGCAGCCATTTAAAAAAATGCCTTTAATAACCAAGTGTTTTGAGAACCACAATGGGTTTAGCCTCCTGGTGGTGGGGGGAAGGGGAGCTGGGCCAGGGCACCTGCTGCAGGGTCCCCTGGCAGGGAACTAGGAGTGGGCTGCCAGCAGGATCCCCCAGTGGCAGAGGGGACCCCAGAGCCTGGAGGGGGAGCACAGAGCCAAAGAGCCACATGCGGCTCCGGAGCCACAGGTTGCAGACCCCTACACTGATGACTGTAATGGCCAAGTCCCTTTGTGGATCCAGGTCTGTGTGACTAGTCAGCTTTCTGCAGGTCACCAGTGGACTCTGGACTACATGTAATTGCTCCCTTATGTTAATCCATAAAGTAACAACAGATTCCACTTCTGCAGAAGAGCCAAAATTTGTAATTTTAAGGCTACTCGAGAATTCTGTGAACATCTTAACTAGAGCTGGTCACAATTTTGGAATAAAGTTGGTTTAAAAATACCAATCCCAAAACTGTCTCAACTTGTGTGAAATTTTGTGGCAAAAACAACTGTGAAAGCTTATATTTTCCACCAACAGAAATTGTTCCAATAAAAGATATTACCTCACTTAACCTTGTCTCTAAAATTTCAAGAGCCATTTATCAGTGTTAGAGATGGTCTAGATACCTCGTTCTGTCGTAAGCGCAAGGGACTGGACTGGATGACCCCTGAGATCCCTTCCAATCCCATGATTCTATGATTGTTACTGTTAGTGGCTTTTTTGGGTAAATGAAGAATTGATAGTAGTTTAATAAAGTGAAAAGCAGGTCTGGTTTGAACCCTGCAAAATGTAAGAGGGCTCTACTACTTCAAATCTTAACCAGTTTCCTTCTTTCCCTTTGAAAATCCTTAGGAGACGTATACAATTGCAAAGTGCTTTACTAAAATTAGTTATGCCTCTGAGGTAGAAAAGCATTAGGGTAGCTTGAACTGCTAGAGTAGCACAGCTACAGCACTACATTCGATGTAGTGCTTCAGCACAGACATTGCCTGTGCTGATGGAAGGGTTTCTGTTGTCAGTGAAGATAACCCATCTGCCTGAGAGGAACAAGTTAGGCTGATAGAAGAATCCTTGTCAACCTAGTCCTGTCTATACCAGAGGTGAGAAGGGCATAGTTCTACACTCAAGACATGCAGCTATGCCAATTTAAGTTCCCAGCACAGGTCAGTCCTTATTCCCATTTTACAGAAACCTCTAACTTAAGTTTCATTATGTAACACAGCAAGTCACTGGCAGCTGGGAACACAACTCTGGAATTCTCCCTCTCCCCCCTTCCGGACCATCCCTCCTCCCTCTTTAGGTAAAGGAATATTTCACTTTTAAACGTATTATTTCAGAAGACCAATAAGGTACTGCTCTGTATCCCACCCTAGAGTGATCTACACCTCTGCGTCATCCTCCTTTACTTTTACTACCAGATCTAGTGTGGATCAGTGGCAGGTCATGCAGGTCTCTTCTCCAGCTCGTCTCTCCTTCTGCATGTTTCCACGATGGGGCAAGATAATCAGAACAAACTAGCTATTCAACACCCTGTCTACTGATGGTCTGTATTTGGAGGGCAAGGACAACCCTGTTCTGTTCCCATTGACAGACTCCCCAGTCTTCCACGCTAATGAGGGAATTCATGGGCGGGTGTCACCTGGTGGAGTTAAGATGCACTCCCTACTTTCTACAGCACATGCACCATCTTTCATACTAAGAGTACAGTCTTAGTGACAAGTCCCTACTTACCTCAAAAATCAGCGTGGCATTGGGTGGTATTTTAGGGGGGCTCCCAGCAGAGCCATAGGCATATTCTGGTTTGCAGGTAATCCGACAGATTTCTCCGACTTTCATAGTCGCCACAGCAATGTCCCAAGCTTTGATAACCTCACCTGCCCAAATCAGAGTTGAGTCATATGATTGCTAGGCATGTATCAAAAAAGTCAATAGCCGTGAGATATTGGTTATTGCTATTAATATTTATTTACACAACACCCAAGAACTGATTGGGCACTTTATAGAAACTATAAATTTATCTCTGCTCCCACTTTACTTACCTTGTCTAAATCAGGATTAATTCCACCCATGTTAAATTATGCAAGTGATCAATATTTGTCCTATGGTGCTTAAATTGTTGTTCCCCTCACCCCCAAAATCCTCTGTCAACACAGAGTGCAAGCCATCTGAGGTAAAGACCATGTCTGAAGTTCCTGACTGAATACTTGGAAATAATAATAAACCCTTGGAAGTTCTTGAGGTGAGATATTTTTCATGTTTTGAAAACAGACAATCCACAACTATGGTTTTTCCTCTTTGTACTTTATCAACTGGCAGAGGCCAACACAAATGTTATCCAGATGCCCTTCAACATGAAACAAACATCTAGGGGAAGAAGTTCTACTACTGCTGAGGACAGTTGGGGCACTAACTCTTTTGGACATCCCTAGAACTTGCCTTCTCTCTTTCTCCCCGCAAATAAATAAATAAATAAATAAACGTTACACACAATTATAAAGAAAAATGTTTCTTCTGAAGCCAGGGACCAAATAGAGGCCTGAACCCATGGTAAGATGGCCACACCAAGCCCTCTTATTCACTGCCCCATAGCCAATTGGTACAGTATCCCTTGTGTTAATTATTTTAGGGAATCGATTTTATGCTCTCCTCTAATTTTAACTGTGCTGAAAATTTTGCACTGACAAAATGTAAGTCTCAGGTACAAGATGGCAGCAGAAGTTGGAGGTTTGTGAAATTGTGGAAAGGATGATGGGGCTTCTGGCACCAAGGCAATAATTGAGGCATGCTTCTCTTCTTTCCCATTCCCTTTGGCCAATGTTGAGTAGTTTAGGGAAAGAGAGGCAGGTTTCCACTTCCGCAGCTTGACAGTTGACCAATGGCAACCTGCTCCAATATCCAATCATCAAAAAAATACATGCTTGCTTAATGCTTCTGCCTGGATGAGAGGAGTAAAAGAGCCAGTGTGGGTATTTTACGTTATCATTACAGTTCAGGGTGAATCCCCCACTGAGATGAATGTGAGTTAACTTACCTAGGTTTTTGTTTCATGCCAGCTGCATTATTAAGGCTTCTCTACACAGGGAAATTATTCCATATTAAAATGGGATGTTATTTAAAGGGGAAACAGCTATTCCTGATTAACTTCTTATGTGTATGCTCTTATTCTGGAATAAGAATGCCTTATTCCACACTGTTTTAAATGCAAGTCCATTCTTATTCCAGAATAAAAGAATCCATACAGAGAGCTAATTGGGCAGAGCTAATCAGGAATGACTTCCCATGTAGACAGACCCCTAGGCAGGCATCACTGTATCAGCTGCACTCAATTTACATTCAGAAAGACTTCTTCAAAAATCAGAATGGGTCAACATTCCATGCTTTAAAAAATTAACATTTAATTTCTGGAGCACAGTTACGCAAGTGCTTTAAAATGTGCAGTTATTGAACAATTCAATTATATGTGGGGTCTCAGTCTGAATGCTGCCAAGCTGACAGTTAAATACAAAAGACAGGACATTACCTTTCCCCAAGTCAAATGAGAACTTGTCTTTCCTGTCCAGGCTGGAGTCAAATTTTGTGCCATCCAGAAGCCACCCTGTATAATGGACGGTCACTTTGTCGCCTATCATGGGAGACTCTGTCCCAGTTCCTTCCTTCTTGATAACCTGAGAAAGAAATGCTGAATAAATTATACTGAGCAAGATGGAAAAATGTAGTTTGAATAACCAAGTCACATAACTATGCTATGTGTGTATCACTAGACAGGCCTCCACTATTCATAAAAGGTAGTACTTTGTTCTTTGGATTAGCAATTAGCTTCCTTATATTTATAGAGATTTCCTTGACAATACAAACTGCGAAGATTACTACTATTATTGTGTTCTATTCACCCTGAAAATACTGCCAGGCTACAATAAGCTATTCTTCTATTTGAACTATTTTAGGTTGATAAGTGTACTTTTTGCTCTCAAAGAGAAAGAGCATTCAGGTCAAAATTTGCAAGGGTTGAGTCCAAGAGTCAGGCGCCCAACTATGTATTAGTCATATAGATTTAGGTGCCTAATTACAGGCACCCAGATTTGAAAATGGTAGCCTTAAAAGATGCACTCACTGTATGAATGGAGGCAAGTGAGGATACTGCATGTTTGCAAGAGAGATATGTTTTTCTTTTTTTAATGGTACCTGTAAATACAACTACAGGACTTTCCCATCACAACATGGGAAAGTTTAGGAAACAGAGTTAGCACACTGTAAACTGGGGGTTATTTTGGCAGGGACAGAAAGCTGGTCATCACAATTTCTTCCTCTCTCATCAACAAGGGAGATTAACTTCCTCTTAGCCGCTACTGAGTGGAAATCACTGACATCTTCATGGAAATACCTTTATTCCAACAATAACTGAACTACTGTCAAACACTTTACAAAGAGTTCCTTACATAACTGCTTCACAGTGCAGTACCTATTTAAAAAAGGGACCCCTTCATCAACTAACTTTTCTCCCCAGGACTTTAAAGGGATACGGGCTAAATCATATGCCTTCCAAAAAAAAAAAAAAAAAAAACCCAACCCCAAAAAAACAAACTACCACACCAGCACTAGATCATTATGGTTGTACCGCACATTACTCAACAGTGCCAAAATTTAAGATACCGGTAATCCATGAAACCTTAATTCTGTTTCCTTATGCTCTAACCACAAAAGGTAGAACTTTGTACTAAGTGTATGTGTCATCAATGAGAAAGAAAGCCAGCCTCCTCCTCTGTGAGGACGTGTTCTCATAATAGATAGGGAGGTAAAACACCTGGGTTCTATTCCCAAATCCAAGAATATCAGTAAAGGACAGAGTTAAAGCTCCTATGTTACACAGTACTCATTCATCTGTGGACTCACAACACTTTGTAAAGGCAGGGGCAGGAAGCAGCCCCACTTAATCGACAACATATCCAAACACACAGATTTGGCACAGTCTTTTCAAAAAGCACTGCCATTTGGGCTCAATTCCCAGCTCGGCAACCAGTAACCGCAAGCAACTTTGCTGATCCTGTTACCCCATCTGTAACATGGGAAACATTAATTGCCTTCCTCCCAGGTATGAGGTCTTCTCCAATAATAGGAACTGGGAAAGTCAGCAAGTAGAGGAAAGAGACCTAGAACCAGCCCAGCTCTTCAACTAGGCCAAAGGTATTTGGGAAGAAGGGAAATGTTCCATTTTTCTTGCGTCCCATTTTTATCTGGAGAGCTGCAGGAAATTCAGAGGAGACAAGTGTGTATCCACAGTGCAGTCTGGAAAAACCCAGAATACCAACAGTTTTGAAAACTCATCTACATATGTATAAATGAAGACTGTCTCTAGCGCTTACAAATCAGGACAGATTTTCATTGGAACATTAGGAGACAGGACTAGCTCCCTCCAAAATCCCGAGTTCCTTATTCAAACCACTGGGAGACTAGGACCACACCTACACAGATGGCTGCAAGTTCACCACCGTTAGACTGATCTTTCTGGATCGACTTAGCAGTCGGTGAAGACGCACTACGTCGATCCAGAGATCGACTCACTAAAATCACCCCCTCAAGTGGTGTTGCATTACGTCAACGAGAATGTATTTCCAGTCAGCGCACTGTGGAGTCTTCACGGCACTGAAGGGGGGTTAGGAAGTCTATGGGAGCTACTGGATAGCTTGCAAAACTCCTATCAACTGCCGCCAAATATTCCTGCCAGTGTAGTCCTGGCCTCTGTTTATCAAAACCCCTCACAAAAAAAAAAAAAAAAAAAAGTGTACACAAAAAGAAAGAAACAAAGAAAGAAAGAAAGAAAGAAAGAAAGAAAGAAAGAAAGAAAGAAAGAAATGAACTAAGACAAGCAACTTCAAGACATCTTTCCAGGAAGCCAAGTGCAAGCAACTACTATGGCTGTCTGCCTCTGTTTTCAGATTTAGGTAAGCCTAGTCACATGGAAATAAAGCATACTCCTTGGTTTATAACAGAGTCCTGTGGCACTTTTAAAGACTAACAGATTTATTTATCGCATGAGCTTTCGTGGGAGAAAATCCCACTTCGTCAGACGCTTTGAAGATAGGAAAGTTACAGAGTGAGAGGAAATTAAATGCAGGGGAGTGTTGGTGTTAGAATGCCAATCTAAGACCTCCCTGAAGCAGGGTCATGCTCAAAGTCTGGGGAAGAGCATTCGGAAGAGTTAGGCTCCTTTAGATGTCTCAGCTTGGGCACTCAAGTCAGGTGTGCCTGATCTTGCTTTTAGTTCAAACAGTAGCAATTTCTGCCTGCACTGCCATGTTTTCAATCACATACCCTTCCAAGAAAAAGAATCTTAATTTTTCCATTCATAAACCTCTCCCCACACTTATTTTTTGTTTAATTTTATTTATAAAACAGCCAGCGTGCTGGCCCGGAACACCCAGGTACAGCCATTAGGTCTGATTCAGATGTCACACTGCTAGGAAGCAGGAGCAACCCCACTGACATCTAGTGAGCTCTACCAGTGGAAAATTGAAGTATGCAAGAACATAGTAAGGCTCACTGATTTCAGCAGGTTATGCCACTCTTGAAGCATCCATATGTAGGCTTCAAGACTGAGAAAATCCTATTGTTTCATCCCTTCCAATTCTGCTTCTCCTATGCCAATACACAAAAGCCTCTTGAGTAAATCTTAGAGCCTCTTAATGCTATAGTTCTGTAGGCGTGTTCTTTGTATTGGTTCATCTGGCCAGCAAGCCCATAATCCCTACCAAAGGGCATTTGGTCATGTTGGGACTGACTCCCCCCACACCCCAGAGACTCAGTCAGGAATGACTTCACAGGAGTCCCTGGGCCTGGTGCTCCAACTTCATTACACTAGATTTATGCCAGTATAACTCCATGGACATCTATAAAAGAGCTGTGTTTGTGTGTGGTTTTCTAAATAAAAGCCTCCTGAGGAACTGCTGTTTCCCTCATACTCAAGTGTGGCATGGATGCCATGGCTATTGTTTACTCTCCTTCCACCTCTCCTTTTCTTTGTTCTTTCTCTACCACCTCCACTGTCTTCTGGTCCTGTGTCACTCCTTGCATGCTCCTGTGGCCAGCTTTATTTTGCACCATCCTTCATAGGAACAGGGAGGGAAAATTCATGGCTTGCTGCTTACCCCACAGTAGCATATTACAAGGGAGTGTGCATAGTGGGGGTCAGGGATGGTGCATTAAACATACGTGCATTCCTCTGTTCAGCACCCACACCCTACTGGCAGGGGAACATGGTCCAACTCTAACAATCCTGCTACAGTCAATGGCCTATCTTGCTCCCCCACCTTCTCTCCCCACCCCCACTTTAGGATTTTAAGGTTTAAGACGGGCTGGCAACCTTTGCTGACCCCTTGTGCCGCCCCCTCCTCCTCGACCCTCAGCTGGTGCAGAAAGCCCACTCATGGAAAGAAGCCACCTGGAGTGGCTCCTCTCGGCAGCGTGCCTGGGAACCCCTATCCCCAGGCACACCATGGAAAGAAGTTGCCTGGAGTCACTCCATTTGGTGGTGGCACACCACAGAGAGGAGCTGCTCTGGGTGGCTTCTTTACATAGTGTGCCTGGGGCATGGACATGCCAGGGACCTCTGCACTGCAGCCGCCCTCGAAAGAAGCCACGCATGCCGGGAGTTGCCTACCCCTGGTTTAAGAATTAGGTGTCACGCAAATCCATCACATCTCAAGATCTTAACAGGCAATCAGAGCAGTGCAGCTAACTCCCGGAAGTCGCTGCACTTTACGCATCCCGATACACACCACAAACATGTCAAATTAAGCCATGAAAGTGTCTGCAATTTCCCTAAGGTGCAGACAAATCTCCCTCCCCCATTATAAAACCTGTGTTTGGGCCCAATTCTGCCCTCGTTTCCATGAGCAGAGCACTCCCCGGAGAACAGAGTTAATCACCCACATAGCCCAGGATTTCATTTTAAGGAAAGAAATCCATGTCAGCTCCGTCTGGAAAAGCAGGCTCAAAGCCTACTGGTTTTGAATAGATAGGCCAGGACCTAAGGGAGCAGTGCCATTTTAGTGCAAAAACACTTGTTAACGTAACAGGTTACCAGACAGATCCAAGGAAATCCATCCAACCCAAGAGGAGGGTAGACAAAGTCTTTCGTTCCGTATAGTTTTTATTGGTGCTGTGTCTGGTGCCCTGACTGGTCGGCATACTGGCATTTCAATGAGACTAACCATGATGATTAGAAGAGACTTTTGAAAGGAACTGCAGTAGAACCCTGCAGCAGGATTGGGACTCCAGTGCCCTATTAGTGGAAGCAGGTAAGATGTACTTTGTTGGGGGCATGACTGGAGGAAGACTGCAGTAATGTGCAGGAAAACAATAAACTTCTCATCAATTTGGCACAATTAAATTGCATCTAAATTCCATTTACAAAGGCATTAAAAAAATTAATTAAGTAGCACGGGGGAGTCTCTCACTTGTGGGATCTTAAGGATTTAAAGCTTTTGAAGGTTGGGGAGGATAAAAATGCAAGAAACAATGGAGGAGCTGGTGGGGATAGGAACTGCAGGACAGGATGGGGACAGGATTAAAACCCAGTCCCATTCAGAGCACTACTCTGCAGTGCACGTGGAGAAGCAGCATGCAATACATAAATTTAAAACCTAGCTACCCAGAGTCAGTAGATTAAGAGAAAGAGGAAATCAAAGTTCTGTCATTCTGGCAATGACCAGAGGCACCACAGCAGTAAGTCATACCTCGGTGCAAGGGCACAAAGACTGGCCAGCTGAGAGCTGCATCTGCAGCTTGCCAACTGCCCGAGGGCTGCATTTGATCTGAATAAAACGGGATCTACAGCAACCGCCCCAATCCCCATTTTTTGAAAGCACAAAGGTGCTGCAAGGTGACTCCACAGGGCCAGACAGGCTTCCACCTTCATCCGTGAGGAGGCGAGTTACACCCCGACGGCGCATCCCTTTCTGGGACCTCGGGGTTGGATTCTGAGCCAAGCGGCCGGCGGGCCCGAGACGCACTGAACAGCGAGCGCACTGCACCGGCTAAGGATGTAGCCTTGCTCTCCAGGGGTTGCACGCGACTCACGTCTGGCCGTGCTTGGGCTACTAGCTCCCTTGCAAACTGCAACCGGAGAGCTCCCCGTCCCCAGGAGGAGTTGTCGCTGGAACCCCTGGGCCGGATCGGTATCTGGGAGCCGCCGCTCCCTACTAGCTAAGGCGGGGCCCAGCGCCTGGCAGGCGGGAGCCCGGGGCTGCAATGCAGCGCAGGCCTGGCCCAGAGCGGGCACTAGCGAACGCCAACGGGGCTGGTTCCCGCCGGGGGCGGTCACACGACAGCCGGACCCGATTTCTGGCGTGCAAGCTGCACCCCCGTACCTTGAGCACCCCCCCATCGCCCTTGGGGGTGATGTCTTCGCCCTCCACGGGAGCCCCCTCCGTCTTCATCTCCTCCGCGGTCATCGCCCAGGCGGGCTGCACAACTGCCTCTGCTGCAGCAAGGGCCGGCGCGCGGCGAGGCTGCACTGGGGGCTCAGCGACTGGAGAGCGGCGCGCGCTAGGCTGGGCTGGCAGCAAGCGCAGGCGAGTAGGTCTAGAGGGGGGGCGGGGCTCACCGAGAAGTTTCTAGAGGCGCAGCAGGGTTTGGTTAAAGGCGAGGTAGCGCCGGGGACCGGGGCTAACGTTCGCACCGCGCCGGTACACGAAAAGCAAAGAGTGAAAAGCCTCCTGCTGGTTCCTGAGCCCCAAAGAGGGAAGCTAGTGGCTGCAGGTGTCCCGCAAGCACAGCTCAGTCCGTGCATGTGTGTGCACACCGCCTGAAGGGCCCAGAGCTGAAAATCCACTGTGTTTTCACCAGTCTGCCAGGGACTGAAAAGAGACTTGGGGTTATGGCTTATTACAAGATCTAACCAGTGCTTTTTTTGTAACTAAAAAGGTGCTGGTACTCGGCCAGAGCCCTGGGGCCACCGGGGCAGCGACAGGAGCCGGGGCTGCAACGCTGTGAAAAAAAGGTGCTGGTATTTAGAACACCTGAGTGTCATCACAAAAAAAAACCCTGGATCTAGCCCACTAACAACCTCCCCCTTGCTCCCTATGACTGGAGTCTGGACCCTGCTTAACAGGTCACTTCACCACAAACAGTCCCTTGAAATGTGCTAAACAATCTGGTCTACCTTGTATTTTGCTTCAAAGGGGTAGTCCTGTTAGTCTAGATCAGCAAAACAAACAAGAAGTCCAGTGGTACTTTTAAAGACTAACACATTTATTTGTCACATAAGCTTTCATGGGAGAAAATCCCACTTGAATCTTGGGAGAAAATCCCACTTTGTCAAGTGGGATTTTTCTTCCACAAAACCTCATGCGATAAATAAATGTGTTAGTCTTTAAAAGTGCCACAGGACTCCTTGTTTGTTTTGCTGATCTAGACTAACACAGCTACCCCCTTGGAACTAGTCCAATAAAAGGTTCTATCTCACTATCTATGGCTTATTGCAAGGAGTCATCCCAGCTGCAATAGGTCTCCCTATCCCTGGGGCAGTTCTTGTACATTTCACAGGTCTGTGCCATGGTCTAGTGAAGAGGCCTGCAAGTGAAATGAATTACAAGGGATCCTGGGTATCACAATTTTCCCATCTGGTGCTCACACTGAAAATTGTGACTTTAAAATAAAACAAACAGGAAATGCAAATACTTTTGTAATAACATTGACCCATTCTCTTGAAAGGCCTGTTTGCTAACCAGACTTCTGTGTTTGTAGGCATGATTTGGCATCTGCAGTGAATTATGTCTGCTGTTTTCAGACTGGCTTTCCCACCCTGCCAATTCATTGCTGGGGTAAAATTTTCACACACGTTATTGCAATTTTGCCTCTACAAAAAGTGAGGCCTTGTTTGGGGGTATGGCCCCTTTAAATAGACACACACCGGTGCCAATGTGGCATAGGTAACATCTGCTCTCATGTGCATCAGTGCAAATGGGGAGTGATTATTCCGACCTCAGTGAAGTCACTTTGAATTTGCACTGATGTATTGTGCGAGCAAGTGATCCCTACCTGAGCAGTGTTCTTGGGATAGCCAGAATAACTGAATTCCCTTTAACTTCTCAGTCCTACCATTCCATTAATACAGGGTTTGGTTTGTTTGCCTTTTCCTCATCCTAACCAGAGACTTTTCCACGCTCCCTGTCGGCGGCACATTTTGTGCCCCCTGCCACCACATGAAGCTACCAGCGTGTCCCCGAGGTTTCTTGAACTTTCTCTTCCCATTTCCTTTGATACGCACTTTTCAGACGTTCCCTAACTGTGTGGGGGCGTGGGGCGGAGTGGTGCTGCAGCGCCCCAGCCGGTGTGGGCAGCGCCCTCTGCTGCTGCTTCCTGGTGTGCGCGGCAGCCCTGCGGTGGTTGCTGCCGTGCCTGCGGCCAGAGCCCCATTCACTCCAGTGATGTGACGTCCGAACATCCGGATTCCCCTGGCGTTCTGTTCCCTCCCAGGGCAACAGCCTCTGAGTGACAGCGCTCCGGCTTTAGCGTCACCGGAGCCAGCTCTAAACAACTCCTTGTCAGTGGCGTGGCGGGGGCAGCAGGGGGCGTGGCTTCGGGCGCCAGGCTGCAGGGCGGCCCTTCGCAAGGTGCAGCAGGAGGCTCTGAAAGGCACAGAGACTCCTGCCCTTCCAGTGTTGTGACGGGCCAGCCTAGTGCCCCCCCTCCAAGGTAGGGGGGAGACTCATTGCCCCCCACCAGAGCGAGGATGGGGGGTAAATGCTGGGGAGGGGGCATTGGCCAGGCTAGGCTAGCTCTTCATAGAGAAGCAGAGCCAGTTGGGCGTTGCTGCCTCTTGGGTCCTAGTACCGGAAGGGCTCCATTTCTGGGTGTGCTCTGCTGCCCAGCAAACATAGAAATGAAGCTTTCCAGCAAGGATCCAGGAGGCAGCACCCAAGTGCAGCACAGCACTCAAGCTACGTGCAGGAAAGCTCTAACATGGTCTGATTAGAGTCCTCCTGGGCAGCTGGGCCAGTGGTCAGCTGGAGCAATAGCCCTTCTCCTCCAAGTGCCTGGCTCTTTCTTCCTGAGAGATAGCTCTGCTTCCTGAAGCAGAGCAGTTGAAAAAGCAGTGCGGTGGGGAGGGGGGCAGGAGGGATTCCTTCAGCAGCAATATGGAACATAAGGGAGGGGGGGACTCCTGGGGCTGGGCAAAGGTGTGGGCTAATGGCTAGCCTGGATTCCATGGAGAGTGTGGGGGGGGAGGTCTGCCCCCCAGCCCTCCTGCTGAGATCGAAAGCTGCCTCCAGCCCTGAAGGAGTGGGGGGGAGGGGAAGAGGGCAAGTTTAGAAGCTGTGATCCCCTCCTTCAGCACCTTACTAGAGCTGACCATAGGGGACCACAGCCAGGGTTTCCACGTTCCCTAACTTACCTGGCCAGACAATTCACCTGCAGATGGGGGTTTCCCATTTCCTCAGCATTGCGCTGTAAGTAAGCGTGGGAAGGGACCCCAGGATTCTTGGGTTTGGGGGGCACAGACTAAGGACTGGGTGGAACCTGCTTGGGTGGGGGCTGCTGCCCCCAAGACTCCTGCTGCAGAGGCTGAGGCAATGAGGCTCAAAAATCTGCCTCCAGCCCTAAAGAAGTCACGGCTGCGACCCCCCCCCCCGTCCCCATCCATAACTTAGCTGTCTTGCTACTGCTTGTGGCATGGGCTGCAGTGGGAATGGCCATGGCTGCCCTGCAGGGAAGAGAGATAACAGAGAAGAACCTCCATATGTCTAACTCCCTTCCCCGTCTTGTTACACTGGTACCTCTCCTGCCCCACATGGGGGGCCCTGCAAGACGCTGGGGGGGGGCCATAAATGTGGGCTTGGCCCTAGGCACCGGAAACCCTTGCTATGCCACTGCCCCTTGCACACTAGGTACGCAGCCCTGTGGTCTGAGGGGATGGAAAGAAAAACCTTTTCTTTGGCACTTCTTTGCGCCTTTATCCTATTGGACTCATGCGGTGATGGGCACCTCATGACAGAGACCGACAACCAGCTGCATGGCTTGGCATTAATGTTTTTGCTAATCTCCTTTTCTGTTTTCGAAGCCCTAAAGATGGCGAGGAAGTAACCTTAGTGTTACCATCAGACCCTCAGTATATGGGGTGCAGCCTTGCAAACCCAGAGTCTCCCCCGTGAAAGATCATGCCTTGCCACTCGTATAACTCTGAGATTATTTGTGAGAGAAGGAGTAAACGGAGTAGGATTTTTTTATTGTACCTAATCGATATTTTCTTTCTGTCTAGAATCTCCTAACTGTATTGCTGTAGCAATATACTCTGTGTTTCCTTCTTTCATGCACTGTGGTTTGGCTGATCTGGGAATTGCATTTCAGCAGGATGAATATTTGTACTGAACTCTTAGACAAAAGCTCCTTCAGTAAAGGACTTCCGCTGATGCCATGTGATATTTGACTGCTCTCCTTTGAAAGTTGCTAGGTTTGCATTTGATTTGTGGGCCTCCAGTTCTAAAATGAGCTCTCTTTGGGAGATTCCTGCAGCCATATGGAGTTTATTGCAACATCAGGGCCCTGAGTGGGAACGCTCTTACATCTCGAGGAAAGGATGTATTTTGGTGAGCATGATCCCAGTAGTTTTCTCTCCTCAGCTATCCATTCCTTGCTCTAGAAATATTGCTTATATAAATTATAAAGACAACAGAGTCCTGTGGCACTTTTAAAGACTAACAGATTTATTTATCGCATGAGCTTTCATGGGAGAAAATCCCACTTCTACAATAGACTAACACGGCTACCCCTTTGAAATAAATTATAAAGTCATTCCCAGTTGCACATTATTCATGCATATGGCAAGGTGGCAGAGAAGCAAGTAGGAACGTGTGCAGATACCATGTCATTATATTGCAAATGGGTTAAAGTAAGCCGGGCCAGCGTTCCGGGGTCCAGGAACCCAGAAAACTCTGGCGGAACGCCTGTCCCACTCTGCCCTGCAGGCAGGCTGTGCAGTTTTCAAATCTTCCGCCCTGAGCATGCTTCGAAAGAGCATGTTCAGGGCGGGAGCAGCCTACTAGCCAGCCCAGTGCTGGATGCACCTGCAGCTCTCTGGTGGCCAGGTAAACTGGGGTTCCGGGCGGGTGAGTGCTGGGAAGCTGGGACTGGGAAGGCTGGGCAATCTGGGGAGCCGATGGGAAACTGGGGGGTCAGGGAACGGGGACCGGGTGGGCCGGGAAGCAGATGGGGAACTGGGGGGTCGGGGAACAGAGGCCGGGGACCGGGCGAGCCGGGAAGCTGATGGGAAACTGGGGGGTCGAGGGCCAGGAAGCCGATGGGGAACTGGGGGGGTCAAGGACAGGGCAGGCCGGGGAGCCGATTGGGAACGGGAGGACCGGGGGCTGGGAAGCCGATGGGGAACTGGGGGGTCAAGGACCGGGCGGGCCAGGAAGCCGATGGGGAACTGGAGGATCGGGGACTGGGCGGGCCGGGGAGCCGATGGGGAATTGGGGGGTCGGGGACCGGGCGGGCCAGGAAGCCGATGGGGAACTGGGGGATCGGGGGCCGGGGAGCCAATGGGGAACTGGGGGATCGGGGACCAGGCGGGCCGGGGAGCTGATGGGAAACTGGGGGACCGGGGACTGGGCGGGCTGGGGAGCCGATGGGGAATTGGGGGATCGGGGACCAGGCGGGCCGGGGAGCCGATGGAGACCTGGGGGGTTGGAGAATGGGGTCCATGGACCGGGCAGGCTGGGGAGACGATGGGAAACTGGGGGATCGGGGACTGGGAGGGCCGGAAAGCCGATGGGGAACTGGGGGGTCGGGGAATGAGAGCCATTGGGGATCGGGCGAGTCAAGGAGTTGCGGCCGGTGAGCCAGAGGCAGAGAGCTGCCGGGGAACTGGAGGCCCGGGGAGTGCCCAGGCCAGACAGAACTTGGATTTGGGGTCTCTAAGAGAGACTGGGGGTGTGGGGTGGGTTCCCCTGGGGGGGGGCTCCGTGCTAGGGGGCCCGGCCAGCCCACCTCCTACCTGGTCCCGGCATGCAGCCGGGAGCCGGGCTATGGCTGCTCGCCTCCCCTCGTGGCTTGGAGATGCAAGCAGCCCTTTCCTTCTCTTCTTCCTTTTTTTTTTTTTTTAAAAAAAACCTTTAAAATTAATTTTAATTAAAAGCCTTTAAAAAGGTTTTAAAGAAAACCTTTCTAAAATTAAATTTCAATTAAAAGTAATTCAAATTCAATTAATTAATATTAATTAAATATCAATTGTAATTACAATCATTTTAATTTATTTAATTAATTTTAATTAATTTTAACTAAATAAACTGGTGGCCTTTTAAGGTTTTAAAATCTTTATTTTGGTCCCTCAACCGAAAACGTTGGGAACTGATTTATAATGCAAAATTTTAAGTGTGTTCATTTGCTTATTCTTTGTCTTTCTAATGATACTGCTATCTTGGGGGGAAAAAAAGATTCCTGTGGCACTTTTAAAGACTAACAAATGTAGTTGTTAATTTGTAAATTTGTTAGTCTTGTGCCATAGGACTCCTTGTTTGTTTGGCTGATCTAGACTAACACGGCTTCCCCTTTGGATCTTGAGTGGAAGTAATTCTAAAAGTAAATGTGTCTTTTGTTCAGGCCCCTAGAAAGATGTCATAAGGCTATCCAGCAGCGTAGTCTCTAGTTCTAATAATAACTCCTCCTATGAAAAGATTTCAGTGACACGGTTGTTGAGCCAGTATCCTAGATCTCATGTGGCCCTTGTGGAGATTTGAGTTTGAGGCTCCTGTCCTAGACAGTGTTATTAGGTTAGCATGCGTTTAACATCTTTTATTTATGTGGTGGTCATTCACCATCCAGACCTTATTACTTTAAAGCAGTTAAATGGTGTTGATATGGGTCGTGTTTTGCATACCAATGTTGTTTGTGCTGACATAATAGACCACATATCTGTGGAGATGAAACACAGTTTGGGTTCTAGTGTCATTTCGTAGCAATATCAAATTTCTGTTTTAATTGATGAGGACAAATTTAAGTAAACTTTCCATAACTTAATTTAATTTAAGTAAACTTGCCATAACTTTTGATGCAAACATTGGTCCTGTTACATTTTTTCTTGATCTGATTGAACTAGGCAGCAATGATGCTGATGGGGTAGTATTAGCTTTGCTGCAGTGTTTGACAGCACATGGGTTCATGGAGGAATTTCTCAAAGATCATTGGACTGGTTTAGGTGTAGACGGAGACTCTGTTATGTTAGGCAGTAAGGCTGATGTTGCTGCAAAACTAAAAACATGATTTCCACTTTTGATAAGTTGGCATTGTTTTAATCACTGGTTGGAATTGGCCATGGCTGATATCAAATGCTGCGGTGAAGTTAATCACTTTAAATCATTTGTGGATTCATTGTATGCTTTGTACAGTCAGTTGCGGAAGTGCTTGAGAGAGCTGGCTGACTGTGCGAGTGGTCTGGAAGTCCAGATTAATAGGATTGGACGTGTACTTGATGTATGTTGGGTTGCCTCTAGCTGCCACACTGTACGAGTTGTTTGGCAATCATATGCAGCCCTCCATAGCCACTTCTGGAAAAAAATCAACTGATTTCTCATTAGAAGGAAAAGATAAAGCAAACTTTGCTGACATGGCAAAAAACCTGGAGAATCCAGTTTTTGTTAAAAACTTGGATCTCATGCTTGATGCTCTGGAGGAACTTGCAGACCTGTCCTTGGTGTTGCAAAAATCTGATGTAACATTATGTACAGCAAGTAAGTTGAAAAGGCGACAAGATCAGGTGTTTATAGCTCACAGAGAGTGAGATTCAGAGTTCTACCAAGAGGCTTGTGAGGCAATTGCTGAGGTTGCTTTAAAGGTGTATGTGTAAACATGTCTGTGAATGCTGGCAAGCAAATTGAAATTTCTAAATGTCAGTTTTACCAGGCCTTAGTGGACTCTATGAATGCTAAATCATTGCCACACTCAGAGAAATGTCTAAGTAGTGCTGTTGAAGCACTTGACCCATCATGTTTCACTATAGAGCTGTCACCGGAATTTGGTGAAAGTGACATGAAATTTTTGTGTTCCAAGTTTGGCATTGCATTTAATGAAGTGAAATGTGCATATCAGGACTATAAAGATCACAATACTTATTGTGTTATACAGTGTTTGCTAGTTTGTGACAATAATTGATATAAACATAAATGCCATATTAAATTATAAATATGTTTATGGAGTGATAACTGAGGCATATGGTACTGAGAAGCGGTTGCATATGCCTACGTGCACATGCATGTAGGGGGCCCGGACAACAAGAGAAGGGGGCCCGGAGATTAGGAGGGTTCCTGGGCCCGCCAAATTATACTTTACTCACTGATTGCAAATCTCAAGAGATCAATTAGTCAGTCCCCACAGAATCATCAGATTAGCCCCCAAAGTAATGAGATTTAAGAAACAACAACAACAAACCATGATTTTTTAGTCTGTCTTGACTATTTAATTCCCCTTTACTCCTCTGCCAGAGTGTGTGAGAGAATTTCAGGTTTAATCTCAGACCTGCCATAAGTGCTGGGGACTGGAGTAGATGACCTCTCAAGGTCCCTTCCAGTGCTTCGATTCCATGCACAGCAAAAAGGCGCATCTCTCCCAGGCTGCCCAGATGGAGACTGCCCTTATTTTCATCTCCCCCCATGAGAGGAACTGCCATTCATTCCCAATTACCATGTTAATTTATCCCCCAATAACTATTTCCTTTTAACAGAAGAAGGGCTGGATGGTAAATAGTTGAGAGCCAGTGTCATGGTTCACACTGGAATGCAGAAGTGATATTACTACTTAGGGTTGATGAGTTGCAGACATTACATTGATTGAAGTGTTTTACATTAACCAGGGAATGTAGCTGAACAGGGTGGACTGTAGAGGAATATGTTGGGAGGTGGGATGGCTTAGGCAAAAATGAGTATTGTGCTGTGCAGGCAACAGCAGAAGAGAAATATTGTCTGTCCTGACATACCTGGAAACTCGTATGTTTATGCAATACTGCAGTAAAAGAACAGCTGATGTATTCATAACTAGGAAATAACTAATCAGTGTTAGCTCATAGGCAGCTAATTAGTAATCAGGATCCATAGGGACCAGGGTATTATGTAATCTCCCTTGGTGTAATATTTTTTTTTAAAAGTGTTGAAAATACTTGTAATGTTACCAAAATGACCCTATGTAATGACAGTATTTCTATGTCACAACTTACATCAATCGTTCACATAAGACATAATGTCACAATAAACACAAAATGGGATTGGTTTAACGTTTTGCAAGAAACCACATTTCCCTGACTCTCCCCACCTCTGTTCAGGCAGCACTCCTCTTCCCCCCACCCCTTTGCAAACACTCCCCACTGTTCCAGGGATTCTCCTCTGCCTGGCAGGGATAACTCAGGCTCCACTCCTGCAATCACACTGTACTGCTGTTGTGTCTGGAGTGGAGAAGCCATCAAAAATTGCAGGAATCTTGGAGGCACTTCTCACATCATCATGAGAACTCCTCCTGCAGGCTCCAAAATCCAGTCACTTGCAATTAATTCACAAGAGTTGGCACCTGCATGCTCAGAAAAGGCATTTCCAATATACAAAAAACTGATACTTCCAAAGAACTTAAGGGTGGTCTAAACTTTAAACTGTAAGCTTTGTACCTGGGGGAGAGAACATGAAGGGCAGAAACAGCACCAATTTAACTAGCTTGGTTTGACATGCTAGAAAAAGGGTAGAAATGAGGGAAGCTTGGTAAAAAAGACTTGTATGGGTGTTCCCAACAAAAGGAATGTCTTGGGGGGGAAAGCATGGAAGCAGGACTACAAGAAGAAAATAGTGTCACTGGCATAGTGGAAGTGATGGCCTCGAGAGAGAGACATGAATAGACATAAAGGCCCTGATGCTCATTTACCCCTGCATTAAGACCCATTTATATTACCAGAGCATTGTAAAGGACTCTTTCTGTAAAAAGAGATTCAGGCCCACTATGAAAGATATAGATCAAAGATGATTGATACAGGCCTCAAAAGCAAAAGACAAGAAGTATGCAAGGCAAAACGCAGCCAGTGGAGGTATTCAAAAAGAGCAGGTAATTTGAACAGAATAGGAGGTATGAGGAGTTTGGCAGCTGATTTTAGAAAGACTGGAAGGGGAGCAAGGTAATATCAGAGAGGACAAGTGTGCAGTAGTCTAAGTGGCTCACTGGGGCTGCGGGCACAGGGAGAGCCTGGCATGCCCCCCAAAGGGCAGGGCATGTGGGCACGGTGTGACACTGTCTGGATTTAGGGAAATTCCAAAGGGGTAGCCGTGTTAGTCTATTGTAGAAAGACAACAGTCTTGTGGCACTTTTAAAGACTAGTCTTTAAAAGTGCCACAAGACTCTGTTGGATTTAGGGAAGCATTTATGATATTATGTTCTATGGATATCTCATAAATGCTCTATAATTCATAGGAACTATGTCATGTTTGGTATCAATAGAAAGGTAACGGAGCCTTAATGGCTCATCAGGATACTCCCTGGGACCATATCACCTGGCAGATTCCTTTACATTAAGGAGACAATGGTTGTTCACACCCTTCCGTCTAAGGCATTTGTCCAGAAGGACACAAGTTAAAGTATGGATATAACATCAAGTTCTTAACTTCTAATCGAAATAGAATTCCTAGACATAAATTATATAATCATTTCCAGCAAATTACTACCTTTCTATTGATACCAAACAAGACATAGTTCCTATGGATTATAGCATTTATGAGATATCCATAGAAAATAATATCATAAATGCTTCCCTAAATCCAGACAGCATCACACACAGGGCTCTGCCTTGCCAGGGTCCCTGTACCCCTTTGCCCCATTGTACACAGGGGGTGCCCCATGCCCAAGGTCCCCCTAGCCCCACAAATTCAACCTAGAGCATCCAGTATGGAGGCTCTAGGTCGACTTTGTAAGTTCCCCTTAAGGTCAACTTTAATTTTAAGTGTAGACACACTAAGTCGACTTAGTTAAAGTCTACTTAAAAGTGCAAGTGTTGACATAGCCAATGGTATTACGATCTATGGCCTTGTACACACGATCAGATTATCGCGCATTAAAGCTCATTACCGCGCGATAGCAACAACGGCGTACACACGTGCAACAGGGCTCTTGCGCGTTAAGTGCCTTGTTGTCGCGCAATCCAACAACCACTCCGACGAGAGTGGTAACAGCTGTTGCGGATCATATATTGCGCGTTTGAGCTCGTGTGTACGCTTACCGCGCATTGACTGGAGTCCGGAACTGTCCCAGCATTCCCAAGTCGTCCTCTCTGGTCTTCCCCCCACCCGCTCTGTGGCCGTGACGAAACTGTCCCCGCCCTGCCCCGAACTTATTCCCGGGATTTTCAAATTTCAAGTCTCTTTCACTTCCTGCTCTCTTCCTCGTGGAGTGTGTTTGTGCTCCGATCATCAGTAGCAATGGCGGCCCGCCGTGGAAGACGCGCACCCCTTTGGAGCACGGCAGAGGTGCTGGACCTGATCAGCATCTGGGGAGAGTCCGCCGTGCAGGCGCAGCTACGCGGCAGCAGGAGGAATTATGACACATTTGGCATAATTTCTCGGGCCATGTCAGAGAGAGGGCATGATAGAGACACAGTGCAGTGTAGATCAAAGGTGAAGGAGCTCAGAATTACCTATCACCGAGCGAAGGAGGGAAACCGCCGTTCTGGATCAGCGCCTGCAACATGCAGGTACTATAAGGAAATAGAAGCCATCCTCAGCGGGGACCCCACAACCACTGCCAAAAGTCCCGTGGACACTTCAGCCCCTCCTCGTCCGGTGATTGCCAGAGCCGAGCAGGATGAGGACGTTGTTGAGGAGGAGGAGGAGGAGGAGATGGAGGATGACACGGAGGAAAGCACAACCGCGTGTAGCCAGGAGCTCTTCAGCAGCCCCGCTGAGACGTCCACCCAAGGCTTGAACTGCAGCTTGTTCTCTGAGGCGGCAGAGGGGGGTTCAGGTAAGTTTCTCCTTCATTCAGCTCTGCTCCTGCTAAAATATCATTGTCTGGGGTGGGGGTGCTTGCGGGTCCCCGCTGTGCACGCTATTTACTCTGCATTCATTAGCAGGGCATCAATACAAGCAGTGATTGTAAAATAATCATCTGCATTTAGGTCAGAAAAGGTTTCCTCGATGTACCTCCAGAGCCTAATACTCAGGTTAGATGGGAGAGCGTTTGTGTCTGCGCTCCCAAAGACGGACACTCTGCCTCTCCAGCTGCAAAGCACAGCCCTGGGAACCATGGCAGCACACAGTGCAGCAGCATACGGTCCCGGCCTGCTACCGGCGGCATGTAGGAGATGTATTCTAGATGGAAGGGGCACTCTGAGGAGAGGGATATTGGGTTCCATCTGTGTGCCCTCTTCCGATTCTTAGCCCCCGGTAAGCCGTCTATTAGAATGTACCTTGTCTGCTTCAGCGCAGCGTAGTGTGTTGACCGCCCTGTACCTTCCAGTGGAATGTGCTACTGGAAGGTTACATTGGCTATCTATGCTATGTGTTAACAATGTCTATATTGTTATTTTTGTATTAGAATTGAGCTTCACAAGGCCGGTGTCTACCCCAGCTGACCGAATGAGAAACATTAGGCGGCGTTCTCGAAGAAACAGGGAGGATATGTTTAA
>ML685928.1:134878-164637 GCA_007922175.1 Pelusios castaneus | reverse complement strand
GCGCGATTGCCTTGTTGCGCTTTAATCTGATCGTGTGTACATAGCCTATGACTAAATTTAGGTTGGGAATTTAAATTAAAGGTTTCTAACTGTCCAAGAAGTGAGCTTTTGGAAAAGCCAACAGGAGCTGTGGGGCAGAAAACCTAACTAGTTTTAAGAAGAAGCTTGATAAATTTATGAAGGCAGTTATATGATGGGATTGCCTGTGATAACTGGGGATTGGACTCAATGACCCAGGGAGTTTCTTGCAGTCTTATGTCCAAAGTGGAAGGACTAGGGCATGGGCAACTGTTGTAACCACTGAAAAAGCTAGGAAAGGGCAGACAATATAGACAGTGTTTCAAAAGTTCAAATATATTTTGAAAGACTTTGGCCTGTTATAATTGAAAATGCTGTGAACAAATAATAAGGAAACTACATTTGAATTAGACAATCATTTTTGTTTGTGTTTTTCGTCGTATTTAATTGCACTTTGCACACCCTTTTTCTGTCCTGCACCTTTTGCAGTCATTGTCAAATCATCAGTTCACTTCAGTGAGACCAACAGCAAGCCCCGTATGTCTTGATCAGTTATGCAAAGGCATTTACGATGTGGGACAATGATTATCAAATTGCTCCCCCCAGTCCCCCACAAGCCAAAAGGCAGAAAAAACGCCATGGTTCTGCTGTGTGGCGAAGCTATGCTGGGAGACTCCCTCACACCCAATAGTCAGAGGTGGCCTTTGGTGATTGGGAGCCCCAGATGAAGGCCCATTAAGGGGCCCCCATGACCCTCCCATGGTCCTGACTCCCTGCTGCCACCCATCCCCGTGTGGCTCCAGCTCCGACCTGAGGCCCTGGCCCCCCCTGCTGCTGGCCCTATTCCACCATGGCCCCAGTCCTGCATGCATGGCCCCAGATCCCTGCTGCCCTGGCTCTCTCCTCTGGCCCCAGCTCCTTGCTTCCAGCCCTGAATCTCTGCTGCCGCTGGTCCTAGGTCCTCCTCCTGCTGCCAATTGAGACATACAGAACCTTTGGGTGGGTGAAGCAGGTGACGGGGCCCCTTATTGCTCAGGGCTTTAGGTGTGTGCCTGCTTCACCTACCCCAAAAGCCGCCTCTGCCAATAGGATACAAGGAATGTTGGAAACAGTGAGTTCAGCAGATGGGGCATGCAGTGGGCAGTAGTACTGACTGCAAAGAGGGCCAGCTGGGGTTGTGCACCAGAGGTGTAACCAGAACTGATTTTTTGGCACGGCCTGTGGTTGACATGGGTGGGCACTAGCCTTGTGTCACAAGTGAAACAGAGGCTGATAAAAATGTGTGATGAATTGCTTAAAATCTGATTGGGTGGGCCTTCTTTCAAAGTGAGTAGGCCATGGCCCACCCAGGCCCACCTGTAGCTATGACACTGCTGTACACCCTGCTGCTGGGCTGTGGGATAGGATTCTGTCTCTCCTGAACATCTTGTGCAGGTCTCCTCTGGAATGTGTATGTGCTTAGGCATTGGGAATAGACAAGTTTGACCCAGATAATGTAAGCCGGGAGATCTCAATTTGTTTCAGAATGTGCACCACATCTTAATAGAATATGTGTCCTGGATACCTCCCTTCCCAATCACCATTGCACATCCCTCTGGCAACTATGGTAGTTTCTTACAGGTAAAAGAGATATTAGGGAAGTAGTGAGATGTCTTAATACGATCTGGCTGCGAGCAGCAGAACTAGAACTATGCACAAGGCCACCAGCTGTCTCACATGAAACGAGGGCTTGCCTACATTTGAAAAGCTGCATCAGTGTAACTGTGCTGCTGTAAAGATGCTGCCTATGCTGATGGGACATCATTTCTGGTCAGTGTAGGTACCCCACCCCCTTGAGAGGCAGTAGTCCTGTCGACATAGCGCCATCTGCAAAGAGAGGTGAGTCACTATAACTGCATACTCAGATGCGTTGAAAGTGACATAATTATACCAACATGAGCTGTTAGTGTAGACCAAGCCTCACACATAGCCTCATCGTACCCACCTACATCTCAGCTGCAATCACATGCATGATGCGCTTGACAGATGGTGCCAATTTCTCCTTCTGGCTGCCAAGGGACACTATAGTGCCACTTTTAAGTTGCCCCTCTGCCTCCTTTCTCTGCTGGCACACTGCCAAGTGTGGGGTGAAGGTGGCTCTTTGAGAAGTGAGGTAAGCATAAGGGACAGAGGCTGATGAGGATAGAGACAGAATGGGAGAAGCCAACTCAAATAAGAGAAGAACTAATGAAAATCTTGTTCATCGCATGAAAAGTTCTACCAATCCCAAAGGACCGGACACATTGCCAACCAAGTCAATTAATATTTCAGCTCTTACCCAAATACACGCTTATGACCAATTCTTAATAATTAAACTACGATTAATTTAAAAAAGAAAGAACAGAGAGTATTGGTTAAAAGATTATTGGTGAGTTTCATAGTAAAGATGTTCCAGAGAGGAACCCCGTGCTAGTCTATTTCAGCAAAACAAACCAGGAGTCTGGTAACACTTTTAAAGACTAGCAATTTTATTTATTGCAAGAGCTTTCATGGGTAAATCTCACTTCATCAGACATTAGAAAACTTACAGTATGGAAGTGAAAAATAAATTCAGTGAAGGGTAAGTCACAAGATCAGTTAAGATGATTTCAGCAAATCATTTGCTTTTGCCAGCTTCACACAATCCCCCCTTGTTCTTGATGATGGTGTAACTGCAATGGTTTACAGATGGTCACATATTGACTGTAGGCCATCACTGCCAGCTGTAGGAATTCAATCCCACCAAAGGACAAGTAGAGCTGGACTCCGCACCTTGTGTTGAAGATGGTTTTCCACTCTGCCAATAAATGTATCTGGTGCTTTTTGTGTAACGGATACTCACTACAGATACATTACCCCGGAGGATCCATGGGAGTGTGAAGATGGGACTCCATACAGGAGGAGGAGGTGGTGGTGGTAGTGGTGATGATGATGATGGGAATGTTTCTGAAAAAAGTGATCAGGTAAATGAGTAAGAACACAACAAAGAGGATACTAGTGTATTCCATTGATTGGAGAGTCCCAGAAATCTGAATTTATCTGCCCCCCAAGTCTGATTGGTTTTCCCCATGATATTGACAATGACTGACCTTCCCAGACAACAGTAAAGGATGCATAATTTGGGAGAGAGTAAAATTCTGAATAAGGGAATGTTTGAACTTGTGAAGTCGTATTTTAACCTGTTCTAGCCTTTTAGAAATTAAGAGGTGTGGCCATGTGTTATTGGAAAGATAATCAACATTTTTCATACTGTCAAATCTGAATGATTGTTTGTCAAAGCTGAGACTTATCTGTCACTGATAAACTAGAAACGCTAATATGCAATAAGAGTCCGAATTTAATTTACCTTGCTAGTGGGTATTGGAGCTGGTAAAAATAAATAAAATAGCACAGACTATTGCCTGTAGTATGACCTTTAAGCCTTATATTGTGAGCGTTGGCTGTATCATTTTATGATATGGAAGAGGTTTAATGTGCTACAGAAGGGACTTCTCATACTTACCAAAAAAAAAAAAAAAATACAATTATACATGTCTTTAGATCAAAGGACTGAAGTAACAGTACACTCCTTTAATCATCTAGGGTTCCAGTGTCTCCTCACTATACCTAGAAAGTATCAATGGCAGATGAGAATTCTCAAGTACTCTCCTCAAAGTTTAATTCCTACCCATATGTTGCAGGTAGGAGGTCACCAACACATAGTGAAATAATAGAATAAACATGATAGCTATGTCTACACTTGCAAGTTAGTTCGAATTAAGGAACCTTAATTCGAACTAACTTAAGCCTTGGCCACACTAGGCTTTCATTAGTTCGAATTAAGGGCTTCCTTAATTCGAACTAATAAATTCGATTTTTTAGTTCAAATTAATGGTTAATTCGATCCGTTAATTCGAACTAAGTCAAATGTGGCCATATAAGTTTGAACTAACTGCTTAATTCGAGCTAATCGGCAGATTGACCTTCCTGCAACTGACTAATTCGAACGAAGCAAGTGCCCTACATGGCCATGGCTAGTTCGAACTAGCATTCTAGTGGGGCCATGCTAGTTCGAATTAAGTTCATTTGAACTAACTAAAAATTGTTCGAATTAACTAATTTGAGCTAGCTTTTGTAAGTGTAGACATAGCCTAAGAGACCAACATTAACAGACAGTCAGAGGCTAACAAAACTATACACAATAGGCACTGTGGGATTATTTTAAAAAATCAAGTTAAGGGGAGGTGCCTGGTAGGATACCATTAATTGGCTTTAGGACCAGACTTATTTACAATGTTCATTAAAGACCTGGGAGCAAATAGCTGATTAATGATGTTTTTAGTAGATATTAAATAAAAACGAGATGCAGAGAGATCTGTGAAGATAGAGAAATAATATAAAGGGACAGTGATGGGGCTCACTCACTCTCAGAGTGCCTCCTTGCACTGGTGCAGAATGTTACCACTATCTGCGGCTCCTGCTCGCCAGGCTTCTGTATCTTACTGGCCAGGTCACCTTAGTTACGATTTCTTCAGGGTTATCAGAAACAAGTCCAAACAAAACTGTCCTCTTGGGCTGCTGAAGCCTTTTCTTCTTATAAACCTTTCTCAGGATTTTCCTTGCTGGAGACTGCGCTGTCTCTGCCCTCATTCAGTACTTGTTCTAGCACTCTGTCTCTTTCTTTCAGCCAGAGTCATTTGTCTCCTCTACTGCCTACTGAGCTTGTTCCCTCTACTTTTTATGGCTTAGCTACATCCCATCTGGCTGGGCATCAATTGACTTTTCACTTCCACAAGTACAAAGACTGACTAAATGGTGCATCTGCTAATCTTGCAAGGAATGGGGGTTAAGCCCTGTCGCAGGGACCTAGAGAGATTAGAAAAATACTTATAAAGCTAACCAAATAAGAATCAACTTGGAAAAATGCAAGCTAATGCATCTGAAAATGCAAGCTAATGCATCTGAAGATACATAATGGGAAGCAGCGACGCTGGAAGAGAAGTAGAGGGTGAGAGGGAGCAACAATCTAGTCTGAAATCATCACACAGCCACTTGACTCCAGGAATTGGAAATTTAAGGAGATTCATGACAAAATCATGAGAGTTGGCAACACTCTGGCTCTTTTTCTAGTTTTTTTGTTTGCATTGGATCAGAAGCATGAAGCTCTGACTCCCTGATTGCATCTCTAAATTGAAATTCTAACTGCCCCATGCCAAGTGACTGTAGAAACAGATGAGTTCTGTCCTACAAGTTATTGGGCTCAATGCAGAAGCTACTGGGTTGTTCAGTGGCCTGTATTATGAAGGAAGTCGGACCTTAAACTCTATAAGGAGTTGTAGTGGGATAGTTTCCCCACTCAGGACAGGCAGGGGTTAAAAGCTCTGCAAGGAGTGCCTGGCCAATAGAAGCAGAGGGCTGCAGTGCCAATCAGGGCACGGCAGGCTGTATAAAGCCAGGGCTATAGCTCCTTCACAGGGCAGTTTGCCTCAGACCTGTGAGGGGGAAGGTCAGGGTGGCTGTGGGAGACAGGACTGTGGACAGCTCCCAGGTATACTGCTGGGCTTCATTGAGTTGCAGGCCTTGATACAAGGGCTGCGGATACCTGGGGGAGGTGTGGTAATGGCCCAGGGGACCTGGTGAGTGCAGATTGAAGAGGACTGAGGGGGTAGAGGTGGTGCTTAACTGAGCACATAGGGTCCTTGGGGTGGGGCCTGGAGAATTGGGTGGGCCTGGGTCCCACACACCTCCTCCAGACTGCCAGTGGGTGGGGAACTGCAGGGGAGTGATGATGCGTGGTGGCTGCTGATCTGAATGGGCCAACTGAAACAAGACTATACCCTGGAAGGGGGAACTGAGGACTCGGCTAGAGGGCTGAGGTCCTGCAGCAGGTGAGCAGTGAAGGAACTAGTGGCAGCCACTGAGGCAGAGTGGGCTGAACTGGGACTGAACCTGACCCCTAGAAGGAGGGGACGTTAGAGGACTCGGCCAGAGGGCTTCGGTCCTGAAGGGACAGACTGCACAGTGTGAGAGAAACCAAGCACTGACCACCGGATGGTGGACTACTTGAGCTATTCCCTGTATCACCACTAGGAGGAGCTCATCTGTGGGGTCCTGTACTGTGGAGCTCTACTGCACTCTTATAGACTAATACATTTATTTATCGCATAAGTTTTCATGGGTATAATCCTACTTCTTTAGCTGCATGAAACTTCAGTAGGTCAGGTATATATACACGTGCAGAGAAGGGTGGCTCACGAGGTCAATTCAAACAGTTCCAGGGGGGTAATCTGTTAGTCTTTTTCAGCAAGCTAAACAAGTTGTTTTAATTCAAATAGTTTGGATGTGGGCTCTGACAATAGATGGGAAAGTGAGACTGTTAAAAGAGGGGAAAAGACCTTTTGGAGTGATTCTGCCATTCTAAATCCCCGTTCAGACCCAATCTGATGGTGTGAAGTTTGCATATGAACTGCAGTTCTGCAGTTTCACTTGTAGTCTGAAGTGAGTGGAGTGGGATTTCCCAGACTGATACCTTCCCCTCAGGGGATTATGGCACACAGTTGGAAAGGCTGCGAATTCTCCCCCCCTGACTCCTCCTTTGTGGCTCCGTCACAGTTTCCTTTTCCGTTCCACTCATTTTCTAATGAAGAGGATTTTGTGGCTGACCGATTTGAAGTACCGAACAGAGATTTCCACAGGTGAGTGATTCCTCCTGCTGGGACCTGACAGGTGAGAAGGAACTGAGATTGTTTTTGTACAAACATGGGAAGGGCCAGGAGAGGAAAGGGGTGTGGAAAGATTTATTAGTGGATTAGTCTCCTAAAGGGAGAGGCTGTGTTAAAACTGGCCTGCACAAAATGCTGAATAATACTCTAGAATGCAATCCCACAGCAGCTGAGGAGGGGAAAGATGTATGCACTCAATGTCACATGTCTGGGGTTCTGTGTTTTTCTCAGTCCCTGGGGTGACTCCCACCGCTAGACTGACAGACAAATGTTTTCACTTACTCACCTACTCTTTTCTTACCCAAGAGCACAAATGAACTGCTTGAGCTTGTGCTTCATTAAAAGAATCCCCTATTTGAGTAGTGATTGCACCATGAGACTGATGATATTGCCATCTCCCTGACCCTTCCTCACTCTTTGCACTCCCCTTCTTCTGTCACATGATTATTAGATAGCAGTAATATTACCAGAGCACTTAGGAGCCCTAGTCAAGGAGCAGAAGGTCATTGTGCTAGATGCTATACAGATCTCAGCTGTAACTTGGAAGCTCTTCGGGACAGGGAAAGGCTTTTTTTTTTGTCTTCTACAAGACACTTAGCACACCTTTTGGGTGCTATAAAATAGTAATTACAATACTGCTGGCAAAAAGTGCCAGATCCATTGAGAGCCTGTGAAAACTGCAGCCCTGTAATTATTTTAAAAGAAAGGTAGAAGGAGGAGGCAGATGAAATATTAAGATTGTATTTTTACATGAATAAAAGTCAATAAATCTAACTTATGATTGGTGGGATAATGGAGTTATTATTAAAAACGTTCCCTACTCATCCACACTGCACTAACGTGAAGTGTTCTGGGAAAGTGTCTGGATGTGCAGATCCCTTGATAGGAGCAGGGCCTTGATGTCAGTTCATATTCCTTAAAATGGTCAGATACAGGTTAAGGATTTGGTGTCAGATTTTGTTACACTTACCCCAAGCTGAAGAATACCTTATTCCATAAGTAGTTGTATAAAGTACTCCTCATCTTGAATAAGGGTGCATAATCTGAGCAGTTAGTGTTTGGAGTAAACGTCTCATTTACACTAGTATAAATGTATCAGTGAAGTCACACCAGTGTAAAACTGGTGTGGCAGAGTGGAGAATTGGGCTCAGCGAATAAGGACTACTTGGCTGCCTTCCAATCCCTAGCTCTGACACTATCTTCTTGTGTGAATTTGGGGAAATCACTTAACTAGCGCTGTGCGAAACTATCTCTCTTCAATGTACAACTTAAAACAAATGAGGAGATCTGTGACACTTTTAAAGACTAACAATTATGTATTGCAAATTCCAAAGGGGTAGCCGTGTTAGTCTATTGTAGAAAGACAACAGAGTCCTGTGGCACTTTTAAAGACTAACAGATTTATTAATCAGAGAAGGGTGGGTCAGAAGGTTAATTCAAACAGATCTAGAGTGATACAATGCTAGCCTATCTCTTTAAAGTAAATAAGATGTTTGGATTCAAGCAGCGGAATAGGGAGGCAGGAACTGAGAACGGTGGTAAGGGATCTGTTTGAATTAACCTTGTGACTCACCCTTCTCTATATCTGTATATTTACAGCCTACATGCTATATTTTTCCATTTCTTTTTCATCTGACAAATGGGATTGTGCCCATGAAATCTCATGCGATAAATAAATTTGTTATTCTTTAAAAGTGCCACAGAACTTCTTGTTTGTTTTTGCTGAAATAGACTAACACGGCTATTCCTTTGGAAGCGTACAGGTTGTGTCAAACTTTTCTTATATCCTGTGGTTTCAAACTCCAGAGTTTCCCTTTCACTTTAGGGCCCACTGAAGCTCAGAGTGGCAAAGATGGAACTCGGAATGAAACCAACAAGCAAGGTTAAACTCTCTGGATTGGACATGGCTTTCCTAGGGTTAATTAAGACCACTCACCACTACTAAAATCACTTTAAAAAGATTTTGCGCAGGAACAATATATCAAACAAAATTTAGGCAAGATGCAGGACGTGCCTTGCACATCCAAAGACAAGCAATGAGTTTACAGTGCCAGGACTCTTAGCTGGGACACCATTTCTGAGCCCCTTAGAGCTAGTGATAAATGAATCCGGATGCAAGATCCTGTTCCTCCTCCACCCGGAGCCTGTTCGCCTCTGTTAGTAGATCAGGTACTTGCTTTCAGCGCAGCCAAATATGACATGACCGTTTAGTTAGGTGACTGAAAGCCAGCTAGGTGTGGCTTCAGTGTTTGCTTGGGACAGCAGGGAGAGGAGAGGCCCGGCCCCAAAGCCTACTGGTATTTTCCTCTCACAGGCATTCATTTGTCCTGCACTGAGTCAGCACTGGGGACTCTGGAGAGTGGCAGGAGCTATTGGCACCAATTGAAACACCCACCCCAAAGCTTTGCTGTTTGGACGGTCTGGTAAGAAGGAGCATTAGCTTCGCCATGAAGATAATTTTGGTTAAAATTTCAGCCAAACTTTTCAAACTTGGGCACCTAAATGTGGGCACTTAAATAAGGGTCCTGATTTGCAGAGGTACAGATGACACCCCCAGCTCCTATTGATTTCAGGGGCATTTGTCGGTACTCAGCACCTCCTGAAAATCAGGGGGGCTTTTATTTAGGTGCCTAATTTTGGACCCTCATGTTTGAACACTTTACGTTAATTCTATACTGCCTGGTAAAAGAGAAGAGTTTATAGGTAATATGGTATGTTTCATGTGGATTAATTCTTTACCTGCAGATTGATCTCCCTATCTCTTTATCTACCCTCAGGGTTTATACTTCTACTCAGCACTGTAATATCTGAGCATCTTTCATGTAAAATCGATAGCAATCACAGTCCCCACTGCTGTCTTTGTCAGCTCTCTGTGCCACGGTGTAGGTCTGAAGGGGAAATCTTTATTGCTGCCTGAGTTCATCATTTTTTGCTTTACCTCTTCCATGATGTTGTGTAATGGGATTAGTTCTGTCAGTAGTTTTTTCCTTGTCTAAATATTTTGCTCTGGTGAGAATTGATTCTAAGCTTGTCACATCTTTCCATTTAAATGTAAGGCCTTGTACACACGATCACTTTATCGCGCATTAACAATCATTACCGCACGATACCAACAACAGCGTACACACGTGCAATAGGGCTGTTGCGCGTTAACTGCCTTGTTGTAGCGCAATACAAAAACCACCTCGACGAGGGTGGTAGCAGTTAATGCGGAACAGCTGTTGCGCCTTTTGACTCTTGTGTACGCTTACCGCGCAATGATTGGCTTCTGGAAGTGTCCCAGCATTCCAAAGTCGTCCTCTCTGGTCTTCCCCCACCTGCTCTGTGGCCGTGACGAAACAGTCCCCGCCCTGATCAGATTCCCGGGATTTTCGAATTTCTCGTCTGTTTCACTTCCTGTTCTCTTCCTCGTGGAGTGGAGTGCAGCTCCGATCATCAGTAGCAATGGTGGCCCGTCGTGGAAGACGCGCACCCCTTTGGAGCACGGCAGAAGTGCTGGACCTGATCAGCATCAGGGGAGAGTCTGCTGTGCAGGTGCAGCTATGCGGCAGCAGGTGAAATTATGATACATTTGGCATAATTTCTCGGGCCATGTCAGAGAGAGGTTATGATAGAGACACTGTACAGTGCAGATCAAAGGTGAAGGAGCTGAGAATAACCTATCACCGAGCAAAGGAGGCAAACCGCTGTTCGGGATCAGCGCCTGCTACATGCAGGTACTATAAGGAGATAGAAGCCATCCTCAGTGGGGACCCACAACCACTGCAAAGAGTCCCGTGGACACATCGGCTCCCCCTCATCCAGTGAATGCCAGACCCGAGCAGGATGAGGACGTGAACGATGAGGAGGAGGAGGAGATGGAGGATGACCTGGAGGAAAGCGCAACAGCGTGTAGCCAGGAGCTCTTCTGCACCCCCGCCGAGACGTCCACCCAAGACATGAATTGCAGCGTGTCCTCTGAGGCGGCAGAGGGGGGTTCAGGTAAGTTTCTCTTTTGTGCAGCTACGGGTCCTGCTAAAATATCATTGTCCAGGGCGGGGGTGCTTGCTGTCTCAGTCCCCGCTGTGCACGCTCTTTACTCTCCATTCATTAGAAGTGCGTCAACACAAGCAGTGATTGTCAAAAAATCATCTGTATTTAGGTCAGTAAAGGTTTCCTCGATGTACCTCCAGAGCCTACTACTCAGGTTAGATGGGAGAGCGTTTGTGTCTACGCTCCCAAAGACGGATACTCTGCCTCGCCAGCTGCAAAGCACAGCACTGGGAACCATGGCAACACACAGTGCAGCAGCATACGGTCCTGGCTTGCAACCGGTGGCTGTAGGATATGTATTCTAGCTGGCAGGGGCACTCTGAGGAGAGAGATATCGGGTTCCATCTGTGTGCCCTGTGCAGAATGTTAGCCCCCAGTAAGCTTTCTATTAGGACGTACCTGGTCCGCTTCAGCGAAGCATAGGATGTTGACTGCCCTGCACCTTCCAGTGGAATGTGCTACTGGAAGGTTACATTGGTTATCTAGGCTCTGTGTTAACAACAGCTTTATTATTATTATTTTTTTTTAGATTTGACCTTCACAAGGCTGGTGTCTACCCCAGCTGACCGCATGAGAAACATTTGGCGGCGTGCTCGAAGAAACAGTGAGGATATGTTTCAGGACCTTCTGAAAACAGCAAAGGAATCCGCGAGGGAGAATTGAGCCTGGAGAGAGGAATCCCAACAGAGGGGGCTGAAACACAGGGACGAACTGATAAGCGTGATGAAGGAGCAAACAGAACTGCTCAAGAGCATGATTGCTTTGCAGACCCAGGCAATTAATGTACGGGCTCCACTCCATACAGTTCAGCCGTGTCTGCCTCCCACACCCTGTAGTCCTTCAAAGAATTTCTTTGAAGGCCACCTGTCCCCCTGGTACACTGCAACATCCAGTCCCCCCCAGAGCTACTTTTTAGAGACCCGCAGCTACACCCACCTGTAACCCTCCCCCCTTTAGGTTTTAATAAAAACAGTGAGAAATAATTTGAAAAGTGGCTTTATTTGTACACATTGAAAATCTCATAAGGTGCACCTGATGCGTCCTGGAAGTTAACTAGGGGAGGGCATCATTGAAATGGTCCCTGAGTGCCTCCCTTATGCGAGCAGCTTCTCCTTGGGCCCCCCTAATACTCCTAGTGGCTGGCTGTTCATATGCTTCCTCGAGGCGCTGTGCCTCCATAGCCTACCCCGCGGAAAACTTTTCTCCCCTACTTTCACAAATGTTATGAAGGACACAGCACGACGCAATCACAGCAGGGATGTTGTCCTCCGCCAAGTCCAGCCTCCCATACAAACATCGCCAGCACCCTTTTAAACGGCCGAAGGCACACTCCACAGTCATTCTGCAGCAGCTCAATCAGTAATTGAACCGCTCCTTGCTGCGATCACGGCTTCATGAGCCATGGAATCAGTGGGTATGCTGGGTCTCCGAGGATGACTATGGGCATCTCCACATCCTCCACTGTAATTTCTTGATCAGGGAAGAAGGTACCCCCTTGCAACTTCTGGTATAGACCAGTATTCCTGAAAATGTGGGCATCATGCACCTTTCCTGACCACCCAGCATTGATGTCCGTAAAACGCCCCTTGTGATCCACGAGTGCTTGCAGCACCATGGAGAAGTAGCCCTTCCTGTTGATGTACTCGGTCGCGAGATGGTCTGGAGCCAAAATAGGGATGTGTGTGCCGTCTATGGCTCCCCCGCAGTTCGGGAATCCCATGGCAGCAAAGCCGTCCACAATCTCACGAACATTGCCCAACGTCACCGTCCTCTGTAGCAGAACGTGATTGATGGCTCGGCAGACTTGTGAGAGGGCTAATCCGACGGTGGACCTCCCGACTCCAAACTGGTTTGCAACCGACCGGTAGCAGTCAGGAGTCGCCATCTTCCAGACAGCAATCGCAACACACTTCTCCACGGTTACGGCTGACCTCATGTTGGTGTCTTTATGTCGCAGGGCAGGGGCCAACTCTGAACACAGCTCCAGAAAGGTTGCTTTTCGCATTCGAAAGTTCTGTACCCGCTGCTCGTCATCCCACAGCTGCATAACAATGCGATCCCAACACTCGGTGCTCGTCTTTCGCGACCAGAAACGGCGTTGCACCGTGTGCAGATGATCGGTGAAGGAGCTGAGCAACGCAGTGCTGTTGCTCTGCATGGCATCCATCAGCCCCTGCTCCTCAGCATCCTCGTCTGACTCGGAGCTCATTGCATACTGAGCAACCAGCCGAGATGTATTTAGAATGCTGAAGGCGACAGTGGAGATCAGAGCAGGATCCATGCTGTCGCTGTTGTGAATGCTCGCAAGTAGTGCGTCACTGCACTGTTGAAAATAGGCGTGAGTTGCTATTGGCAATGAGGAAGACGCAAGGGGAACACAGTGCACCACGGGAAACTGAGATTTTACCCATGGCGCTTTGCATTCCTTTCCTTCATCCCATGATTCCAAGCACAGATTGAGGGAAAATTGAACTGTGGGATAGGTGCCCAGAATTCATTGCGCTACACCGCGATATTGCAAAGAATTCTGTTGCGTTACAAGGAGTGACGTGTGTATGCGCTCTCCCGCAATAAAGGTCATGTGTTTTTTATAGCGCGATTGCCATGTTGCGCTTTAATCTGATCGTGTGTACATAGCCACAGACACACTGCTTAAAAAACCGTGAAACAGACAAAAAATCCTCTCACCCACCCGCTGAGAAAGGTGATATGTCCACAAAGTGCTGGAGAAGCAAAGGGGTGGAAGGTGAGAGACAATGTAGAGCCTGAGGGTAGGTCTACACAGCATTTTGGAGCCTGCCGGAGCAAGCGTCCCAACTGGGTAGACAGATTTGCTCTAGCAGGGCTCATGCGAGCGCTCTAGTATTGGCTGTTTGGGTGGTGCTTTGAAATTGTGGCTTAGGCACTGAAGTCTACCCCATCCCTAGGTTCCAGAGCCTGAGATCCCTCTGATCCGCAGCAACTATACAATTTTTTTAGCACACTAGTGGGAGCCTCCCCAGCCCAAGTCTGTGAATCTGGAAGAACAGCTGCTGCAGGCTCCAAAATGCTGTGTGCACATACCTGGACTTGCCTGCACTTGATGGTGCAACTGCTGTGCTCTAGTGCTATGCTGAGGGAGGCTGGGGGTTCCCCTATCCATGTAGGTAGTCCACATCCCTGAGAAATGGTAGCTATGTCAACAGAAGAATTCTTCCACCACCCTAGTTCTGCCTACCTGAGGACTCAAGTTGGCTATGCCACTCATACCCTGAGCAACATTGTGGGGTTGATTTAGTGTTCCACTGTAAACCTTCCCCCAGTAGGTGCAGGGCTGGGACTCTCTTTTGTAAACAAAGCCCATTTGTTGGGGGCTTGCTGTGGGATAATTCACTGACATTGACAGTCACTTTTCTGAGTTGAACCCACACTGCAATAATCCTTTTCCTTTCTGTTAGATAAAAAGGAAACTGAAGATGAAGCCCACTGCTGCCTATGAGCTGCTGGTGCATGGTGTTGGCCAGTGGGATATTACTGGAGATTTTGTTCCCGGTGAGCTGTTGCTCACAGGAGAGGCTGCATTCCCGGTGTTGGTAAGCCCTGAGAAGCAGGTGGTGATCGCTGTTTCTCTGTATGGAAAGGGCCGGATGGTGGTCGTTTCCCATGAGGAGATTCTGAGGAACCCCAACTTTTCCCAGTTCCTTAGAAATGCTGTGGACTGGCTCAGACCCTCCCCAGAGGCACAGGTCGGAGTCCATAGGAGCCTGGATCCCCTCTCTCAGCTGCTCCTGAGGTCCAGCACTAAAATACAGCCTGGAGTGGGGCTCAGTGCTTCTTTAGATGTGTATTGTACACATGCCTATGATGACGCTCAGGCGGAAGAGTTGGTCCAGTTTGTGAAGGGAGGCGGGGGCCTGCTTATTGGAGGTCAGGCCTGGTACTGGGCTAGTCAGCATGGTGCGGAGAAGGTGCTCTTTGAATTTCCTGGGAACCGAGTGACCAGTGTGGCTGGCGTGTACTTCACAGGCAATACAGTGAAAACAGGGATCTTCAAAGTCTCAGGAAAAATACCAAAGATCCCCTTGATCGTCCCGTGAGTAACACTTATCATTTTTCTCATTATTGCCATTGTCCCAGTAAAGTGCATCCAAGAGAGATTTACATAAATGCCCAGGAAAAGGGGAAATGCTCCATTTTCCGATGCTGGGGGAGGAGAGAGGTTGTGGAGGTGATTATTCTGGCAGGGAAGGGATGTGTCGTCTGGTTAACCAGACCCTCAGTGAAAAAGAGTAGCGGTGTCCTGGCTAGTCATTCGGTAATAATAAGTTAAACTACAGAACCTGAAAAAGGACTGTTTCCCGCTCAAGAGAGAATATGGGCAGGGCCATGAGAATGATGGATTAATGTCTATAGGGCACCTAGCCATTTCTCTGCTCTGCTCACAGGGTGCGTCTACGCTTGTAAATTAAGTTGACTAAAGCTTGCTTAAGTTGACTTAATTTACTCTGCGTCTACACTACACTTTCCTTAAGTCGACTTAAGCAGCTGCTTAAGTCGACTTAACGAAAATTAAGTCGACTTTGTTAAACCTCGTTTAAAGTCAATGTTAGGCTTAAGTCGACTTTCTAAAGTCGACTTAAGCCAGTGTGGATGCAGAGTAGCCCTAAGTCGACTCTAAATTGACTTAGGGCTCTCCAGAACTCCCCCACTGCCCTCCGTGCCAGGGGGGGTGACACAGGGAGAGCCTGGCATGCTCTGCCCTGCCCACCCTGCCCATATGCCCTGCCAGGGTCCCTGTCCCTCTTTGCAACATTGTATCCAGGTACAATGGGGCAAAGGCTGAGCCCCCTGGCACTTGGCTAGGGGTGCCCCCCTGCCACCGTGGACCTCTCCCAGGTCCACCTAGCCCCTAGAAGTCAACCTACACGTCCAGTGTGGACGCTCTAGGTCGACTTTGTAGGGTCCCCCCTAAGTTGACTTAAAATTTAGGTGTGGACATGCTAAGTCGACTTAGCTAAAGTCGACCTAAATTAACAAATGTAGACATAGACAATGTCCCCAGCTTGCCCTGAATCCCACCTGAGCTAAGTCCTCTCAGCCTACAGGACCTTACTTCCTTTCTTCAGTCCTGGAGGGATCCTGGAGCTCCCTACTGGCTGAGTACTGAACTAAGTAGCCCAGGGTTGCTCAGTGGTCAGCCTCGTTCCCTGCAACTCAGCCAGGGTGAGGAAAAGGAGCTGAGTACCGAGCCATTAGGGTCCTTGAAATACTGTACTCTTTAAAACATAACTGCAACAATTAATGGGTTTAATCTGCCTCAAGGGGATTTAGGTTAGATATTAGGGGAAGAATTTTAACACTAAAATTAGTTAAGCTCTGGAATAGGCGTCCAAGAGAGGTTGTGGAATCCCCATCCCTGGAGGTTTTTAAGAACAGATGTGGACACACATCTGTGTGGGATGGTCTAGATCAGTGAGACCGAGGTTCACACTCACAAGTGGCTCTTTGATATGCCTCCTGCGGCTCAGACCAATATTAGAACTCTGTGATTTAATTATTAACCAACCTAAGTTATTAGTCAATCACGATGCCTGTACTCTGTAATTAACCAATCAAGTTATCAACTTGCACTGAGTTATTAACTTATTTACTTTGCGAATACACACACACTAAATATTTCCCCTGTCAAACTGTTGAAATATGAATAGAACTGTAGTAAATGATACAGTGGGTTCACACTGCCGTGGCTTTTTTGGATAATGTTAATTGTTAAGTTGGTGCCTGAAATACTGAGGTGCTCTACATGGACCTGCCTCAGTGCAGGGAGCCAGACTACATGACTCCTTGAGGTTGCTTCCAGCCTTACATTTTTATGATTCTATATCTTAAAAAATCCAAGTAACTGCTTTGCTTTAGAAAACAGGCACTGAGTATTCATTATGTTATAATATAAAGCACAATGCTTCCAGAAGGATCCCAACGCAGACAGTGAGTCCCATTCCTCTCCCAACTGAAGTCACTTGGAAGTCTCGCATTGGCTCCAGCAGGAGTTGGATCTGGCCTTTAAGAGCAGTGATAGATAATACATGAAGTGCAGCTATCTTCTGGGCAGACCATGGCAGACTGCATGCACCAGGGTACTGCATAGCAACTGTGAGAAAGGAAGAGAAACTTCCACCTGCAGGAAGGCAGTGATGGGAGTGATTCAGACAGGATTTGGGTAGAAGATCTAGGCTAACATGTGAGTCAGGTTCTGGCCAGCAGCCAGAAAACCAATTTAATGTGCTATCTGGGAATTTCTCTTTCTTATGGAGAACCCCCATTTGGGGTAGAGCTGACAATGCTGAGCTCTATGCCATCCTCCCTTGAGGCTTCTGGCATGGAAAATGAATGGATACCTCTTAGAGTCGTAGAGTTTAAGGCCAGAAGGAACTATCTAGTCTCATTTCTTGTACATCCCAGACCACCAACACCCCCTGGCACCCGCACACTAAAGCCAACAATCAAAATGAGGCCAAAGTATTACAGCCCACGGGAGGCTAGGCTCTTTTCACCACAGGCAGAGACTAGGGGCAGATCTACACTGCCTGCCCTTTTCAGCGGCAGTCGATCGTAGATACACAAGTTACCTGCAAGCTTCCTTAATTTGAACTAACTTGCAAGTGTAGACATAGCCTTAGACTTTAAAGTCAGAAGGGACCAGTACGATCATCTAGTCTGACCTCCTGCAAGATACAGGCCTCAAGACCTCACCCACCCACTCCAGCAATAGGCCACCAACCTATGACGGAGTTATTTACCTCCTTAAATCATGATTTAAGGACTTTAAGATACAGAGAATTCACCGGTACGTGAGCCATGCCCTGTGCTACAGAGGAAGGCGAAAACCCCCCAGAGCCCAGCCCAATCAGCCCTATGGGGATTGGTCCTAAGCAGGGATGCCTTTTGGTTTTGCAGACATGGGGCTAACCTCAGCCATGATGTGGAGCTTCTTCTCAACGGTGTGTCAGAACTGGATATAGTGACGGGTGGAGTGCCGTCCCCCTTGCTGGTGCATGGCCTGCTGGCCTACCCCCTCGGCCTGGACAGTTCCCACCGCTGCTTCCTTGCCGCAGCACGCTATGGCCGGGGCCGGGTGGTGGTGGCATCTCACGAGGGCCAGCTGTGTGCCCCAAAGCTGGCAAAGTTCCTGCTCAATGCTGTACGCTGGCTGGATGCTGGGAGGCAGGGGCTGATCGGGGTTGCTGCCCATCTGGAGAGGCTGAGTTCCCTACTGTCGCAGGAGGGGCAGAGGTACCAGATATCAGAGCTGACGCACGACATGAGCGTCTACTGCTGCCATTCTCACAGTGACCGAGAGGCAGAGAAGATTCACACCTTCGTGGCAGAGGGCGGAGGTCTGCTTATTGGGGGGCAGGCCTGGTACTGGGCCTCCCAGAATCAAGGCCAAGCTGCCATTGCCGGATACCCTGGCAATAAAATCCTCAACCACTTTGGGATCAGCATCTTGGGCATGAACATCAAGGCAGATAAATACCCGGCGCAGCTCCCACGGGAACCTCCCCAGCACTACCACTTCCGCCAGGCACTCTCCCTCTTCCAGCAGCATGTGGACAAGGAGGAGGCACTCAGACCCCCCCTGGCAGACTGGCTTCAGAGGCTGGGGCAAGACTGTTCTGCCTTCCTGAGGATCCCAGCTGAAGACAGCCCTGCCTATTCCTCGCTCCACCGCATCCTGCTCAAAGTGCTACGCAGAGGCGGAATCCCGCAGGTCAGCAAGAAGAACCCAATCAAGAGCAACTCCAAGGAGGCAGCCCTGCTGTGCCTGGCAACACACCTGTCCCAGACCATGACAGACTGTGCTGTCCTGGTGCAGAAACCCACCAGTGGAGTCTGCACAACTCCTTCCATGTCTCCGGTCACCCTGGAGATCGATGGCACAAATGCAGGTGAGAGGAGCAGTCTTTCCACCTTCCCCATGTCTCACTCTCACACTCTGTCTCTCTCTCCCCCCCCCTTGCTCTGCTGAGACTGCCCCTTAACCCCAAACTCATTCTTTCCTATGTGCAGATAACACACACAACAATATGGCTGTTTCCACCAGTCAGAGGGATTTGGCGTTAAGCTAGGGCATTTGCATGTGATGGCACAAATTGTGAGGGGTTCTTTGTTAGAAGAGAGCATGTTGGGAGTCTGCAGTCTGTGAGGGTATAATGTATGGATTGTAAATTGATCGCTGTGGATAAGAATGGTGGCTTCGTTGGTGATAGCAGATTTTTGTCAGGTCAGATGTGGAGTCTTTATTCACACTGTTGCACACTTACTCACATGAGTTGTCCAGTTACCTTCAATAGAGCAGGGGCTCTACAATTTGACCCATACTGACGGTGCTGAAATACACTTGAATAACCTGAACTCCAAGTTAAGGGAGGGTTTCTGCTTGGGCACTATAAACAGCCATGTGTATTCGGCTGCTTATCATGGCTTTACCACCTTTGTTAGGCAGCTGATGTTTGCAACTTCCTAGGGTGGCTGTCTAGAAACAAATGCCGCTTGTAGTGAAATGCCAAGGTACCCATACTTCAGTTATGTCTAGGAGCAGGGAAAAAAGCCTTCATGTTACGATTGCTCAAGCTTTCATCCAACAAAGACATTGTCAGCAGACCTGTTAACACACTGGCCAATTCTGAGTTCAGAGCAAGAAAAAAAAAATCAAATTCTTTCTTCATATTTTGACAACTCAAAACTGCATCATTTTAGTCATGGAAATGGGAGCGGCCCAGGAGTGCTAGAGGGCCAGAACGTCAAAGATATATAGATGCCCATCCAGGGCTGGAGCTTTGTCAGGCCACTGCAGGGGACCCCCCAGGGGGCTGGCACAAGAGACCTGCCAGGCCAGCCTGAGCTATGGGGGCTTGGCCGAGGGGCCAGATTCTTGAGGGGTGCAAGGCCCTCCCTTAGGCCGAGGCCCAGGGCTGCAGCCCCTAAGGCACTAGATTAAGGCATGGGCTTATCTCCTATTATTTCCACTGGGAGTTAAGTGTGTGCATGCCTGTGAAGATCTGAGCCAAAGTCCTCTATATTCAGGTCTCTCTTGTGTGATTCCCTACAGGTGCGACAGCATGGATGAGTACCGGACTTTACCTACCTGAGGGGAACACGGCTGTGATAACGTTTCCTTGCGTGGCGACCCGTGCTGGTCTGCAGGTGATTTCTGTTAAACTGGCTGGTCTTTACACACTGCTAACTTTGTGAGGTGCCCAGATCACTGATATGAATCCAAACAGTTCTCAAGAAGTATTGTGCCTGCTTCTTTCTCATTCCTGATTCTCTGCTGTCACCTTGTGGCTGCCTCACGCCATTAAATTCCAAAGGGGTAGCCGTGTTAGTCTATTGTAGAAAGACAACAGAGTCCTGTGGCACTTTTAAAGACTAACAGATTTATTTATCGCATGAGCTCATGCGATAAATAAATCTGTTAATCATTAAAAGTGCCACAGGACTCTGTTGTCTCACGCCATTAAGTAAGTTTTTAAAAATTCCTCACAGTTCCCTCAGAACAAACAAGGAGTCCTGTGGCACTTTTAAAGACAAATTTATTTATATCATGAGCTTTTGTGGGAGAAAATCCCACTACGTCAGACTTTCATCTCTTTACCTAATGTTCCTCTCCATGGCTATGTCTACACTTGTAATTTGAAGTCGACTTCAACTATGTCAACTTAGTTAAGTTGACTTAGTGCATCTACACTTAAAATTAAAGTCTACTTAAAGGGGAACTTACAAAGTCGACCTAGAGTGTCCACACTGGACACCTAGGTCGACTTCTAGGGGCTAGGGGGACCTTGGGCAGGTCCACGGTGGCAGGGGGCACCCCTTGTGTGCAATGGGGCAAAGGGGGACAGGGACCCTGGTAGGGCATGTGGGCAAGGTGTGATGCTGTCCAGATTTAGGGAACCATTTATGATATTATTTCCTATTAATATCTCATATATGCTATAATCCATAGGAGCTATGTCATGTTTGGTATCAATAGAAAGGTAGTAATTTTCTGGGAATGATTATATAGTTTATGTATAGGAATTGTATTTGTGTTAGAAATTAGGAATTTGGTGTTATATCTATACTTTTAACTTGTGTGATTCTGTGTAAACATCCGAGACAGGCTGTCTACAACCATTGTCTCCTTAATGTTAAGGAAGCTGCCAGCTACAATGGGCCCAGGGAGTAACCTGATGAGCCATTAAGGACATAAGGAATACAACCATTGTGCCCTTAATGGCTCATCAGGTTACTCCCTGGGCCCATTGTACCTGGCAGCTTCCTTAACATTAAGGAGACAATGGTTGTAGACAGCATGTCTCAGGTATTTACACAGACTCTCAGAAGTTAAAGTATAGATTAACAACCAAATTCCTAACTTCTAATACAAATACAATTCCTATACATAAACTATATAATCATTCCCAGAATATTACTACCTTTCTATTGATACCAAACATGACATAGTTCCTATGGATTATAGCATTTATGAGATATGAATAGAAAATAATATCATAAATGCTTCTCTAAATCCAGACAGTGTCACACCGTGTCCACATGCCCTGCCCTTTGGGGGGCATGCCAGGCTCCCCCTGTGCCCCCCCCGGCAGGGAGGGCATTGGTGTAATCCTGGGGTAGCCCTAAATCGACCCCACGTCTACACTGGCTTAATTCGACTTTAAAATGTTGAATTAAGCCTTAAATCTAATTCAATCTAGGTTTAATAAAGTCGACTTAATTTTCATTAAGTCGACTTAAGCAAGCTGCTTAAGTTGACTTAAGAAAACTGTAGTGTAGACGCAGGGTAAATTAAGTCGACTTAAGCAAGCTTAAATCGACTTAATTTACCAGTGTAGACCCAGCCCACTGTGCCATTTTGCTTTGTTGGTTGGATTATTTCACAGCTTGCACTGCTCCACAGAGTGCTCTGCTTCCCTGTTTGCAGTGGAGGGAAACAAAGGAAGGTGGGCAGGAGACCAGGCAACCACCGACATTGCAGCAGGACCTTGTGCAGAAATAAGCTGCAGTCATTTGTGTGTTACATTACAGGACTCTGGTGTGGTGCAATGTTCCCTGGAGACTAACCAGGGTGCCAGAGACAGCTGTCTAGTTAACATCTCAGCTACACATTGCACTTTCTCCAGCTTGCTTCCTCTTTGCTGTCAAGTGACCCCCTCTAAGTGTCTGGGGGAGGTCAGTCTTTGTGGCCCTGTCAGTCTGTGGTGGCTTCTCTGATGAGATGGCTTATGCGGTAGGCATTCTGGTCCAGGTGCACCTGTATGTTCCCCAGTGAATACAGGCCCCAAGGCAGGGGGGTTGGGGCTGCAATTTGGAGCCTGGAGCCCCTGTTCCTACCTCGCTCTTCCCACCCTTATGTCCCCAGGTGCAGATCGGGTGTCACTCTGATGACCTCACCGCTGCCAAGGAGCTGAGACGGGCCCCCGTGGTGATACGCAAGTGTCATGTCAGCTGCCAGAAGCAGTCAGTCTCCTGTCTCTGGGGCGGCCTCATTTACATCGTTGTGCCAGCGGGAAGCCAGCTGGGGAAAGTGCCCATCACTGTGGAAGGTGCAGTCAAAGCTCCCTTCTTCAGACTAGGTAGGTGTTTTCTCCCTTGGGCCCTTTCCCCTTCCTTGGCCCCTCCCAGTGTGCACCCAAACCAAATGTGTGTATGACTGAGTGCTTAATAGCTGAGCTGGCTGAAAAGTGTCTAATGCCACAAAAGTTGATTTCTTTTCTTTTTTTATAAACACATTTGTGCTGAAAGCTGCCCTTTTATTGCCCTTTTGAAAGATTCCCACAAGTCCTAGCTATAAGCATAGCATCCCTTAATTCATTCCTCCTATCCCTCTGCTGCCTCTCTGGGGCCACTTCATATCACCACAATAGAAATTGACAACCCACTCCTTTGCTGTGTTTCTCATCACCATCAGTCTTCTCTCTTTACTGGTTTGCGAAATTTCTTTTTCCTCCATACGTCAAAAAAATCCCAGTGTGTTGCTGTTTGACTCCTGCCAATCTCTCACTCGGTGTGGGAGAAGTCACTTAGTGAAAGGTGGATGAGTCCCCTGTGAATCACCCTATATTTATTCAGTTTTGCTTTATTTGTGGGGGGAATGAAGTGGGTCTGGGGCCCCCTCTTCACAAGCTGTGAACTTGCACTTCAAATGTGTTACAGAAAAATCATCGCTAAGTTTGGAAGTGCAGCAGAGGGGTACTCATTTAAAGGCAGGAGGTAAAGAGATAGAAAGCTCAATAGTTAAATGAGGGGGAATGGTCTAGTGCTCAGGCTGTGGACTGAGAAGTGAGATTTGAATTCTGGCTCTTCCACAAACTGTGTGACCATGTGCAAGTCACTGTGCCTCAGACCCCTAGTGGGACACTGCAGCGGAGACAGTGATACTTCCTAGGAAAGCTGTGAGGATTCATTTATGGATGTCCATCCAGCACATCAAAAGTGTGAAATGCTCTATAAATGCCAAGTACTGTTATTCCTGAGAGGAGTTCATGACGAAGTCACACATTTGCAGCCAACACTCAGGGAATACAGCTGGGTGAGTGGGGGATGTTCAGTGTTTTTTCCATCGTGTTGCAGGAGAGACCTGTAAATACCAGTGGCTGACCAGCATCCGGCACTACCCAGCTCCCTGGGCTGAACTAGCTACTGAGAACATTGTCCTGACTGTGCCTGCTGACAACATCCACCATATAGAGAACCCAGAACCTCTGCTGACCCTCTGGGACCAGATCATGCTGGCGATAGCTGAGTTGGCAGCAGCACCAGCAAAGTTCCCAAGGCCCGAGAGGATTGTAACAGATGTCCAGATCTCAGCTGGTGAGTCTACATCCATGTGGGTCTAACGGGGGTTCCAAAAGAAGTGGCTTTAGGCAGCAACTTTAATTCCTTTAAGACTTTTTTGTTAAACTGAAGCTTCAGTGAGTCAAGCAACGATGTGAACCTCTAGAGCTGCATGTGTCTTGTCCCTCATCTTCCTTCTCTGTGTTCTTAAGGGTGTTCATCCTGGCTCTGCTACACGGGGGCATTACTTTCACCTGTGACTGTAAAAATGACACCTCCTTACTTGGTGGTTCTGCTCCTTGAGTGTGGCCAGAGTCAGAGCTGCTGACTTCAGTGGCACAGAGATATAGTTATTGCTACATTTTCCTTCTGGGTGTCCTGCAGAATCAATATCTGGATTCTATTCCTCCATCTGTCTCAGAAACAGAATCAGTTATTAAATTTAAGTGATGGGGCCTTGAAGTTACTCCAGTGCAAACCTACCAAAGAAAGTAAGGTTCATTGGTGTCACTGAGGGCAGAATTTAAGCTATAGAACCTTTAGTTCTGGGGGCAATGGAAAGGAAGGAGCAAAACCAGCTTGACTCTAAGGCCAGGATGAATTGCAATGTTGACATCTAGAAAAAAAACAGAGCATGTTTTTATTTGTAATCAGAGCGCATTTGATCTAGGACAGTGGTTCCCAATCTTTTTGTCTTGAGAGCCACAGATACAATTTTTACAATCCTGAAGGGCTGCCATTCTCTGCCATCAAACCCACCCCACCCCCTACTGCAGGCAGGTAGAAGGAGTTCAGCAAGCAGGCTGTCTTGCTGCTCACTGATCTCCCACCCCCCATGACTGCAGCAGGGAAACTGCACATGTCCTGTAGCCCTGTGTGCTCCACCTGGCTCCCTAGGCAGTGGCTAAGTTAAATCACATGGTAATTTTTTGTTGCAAACCTTCAAAGAGTTACCTTCTGTTGTTTTGAGCAGCTGCCAGTTATGGTGATCACATTCTGCTGACTTAAAATTCCTCAGGGGCTTCTAACGGACTAATGTTTTCCTCTGTTTCTGGTCTTCTCTTGCAAAATGATGCTGGAGGTTATTGAACAGCCCCTCCACTCCTCCCAAGAGGTACTGCAGCATGGGAGGTAAAGTGATTCCTGAACTGCAGATACAGATAGTGTATGTGATTTGGGAAGTGCTTTGAGGTCCCTCAGGAAGATGCATTTTTCAGGGCACTCGGACACTATAACTGGGTCTGCCTGCACTGCCGCAGACTTCACTTAGATTGTGTCTACACTGCAGTCAGTCATTGGGTGTGGCTGTAGCTCATGCTGACGTACCCACCATCTAGCTCAGGTAGTGCCACAGCACAGGCATTAGCATGAGTTACCTGTGGGAGTGATTCCTGCCCAGGCTTGTACAGCTTCATGGCTCTGGTATCTGTGTGAGGTAGGTCGAAACAAGCTCAGGAATGCTACATGAGCTGCAGCTGCATGCTGTGATTGTAGGGCAGACATGGCCTGAGCCTGGTGGGCCCCAAACTTTTCCTCTTGCACCCGCTGTTACCTGGAATAGAATGTGTCCGCACCCCTCTGGGCCAGGAGTGCAGCTGGGACCACAGTTACAGTTGGGGGCTGGGGCTGGGAATGGGGCAGAGCGAGGATGGGTGGTGCTCACTCCCTAGGGTGGGTCTGGGCCCTGCCATTCTCCTCCTGCTCCCGGACATTACTCTGTGCTCTTGCCCTGCAGTTTCGGGCTCACTCTGTCATAGACTCTAAGGTCAGAAGGGATCAATATGGTGATCTAGTCTGACCTCCTGCACAATGCAGGCCACAGAACCTCACCCAGCCACTCCTGTAATAGACTCCTAACCTATGACTGAGTTATTAAAGTCCTCAAATCATGGTTTAAGGACTTTAAAGTACAGACACTTGTACATTGGGATACCAGCACTGCCTGCCTCACAGAGGTGTGCAGATAAAAACATTAGCAATGGTGCAATGCTCAGATAAATAGGCTACTGAGGGCCTTATTCCTTAGCCAGGTGAAAGGCACTATGGAAATAGAAGGGACCTGGTTAGTTAGATTTTAATAAAACAGCACCCATATTGATCAAATGCACCATAAGCGTATTTAAGGGGTTAGTGCTGGAGTGAGCTCTCACACAGGTGTTGGTGCCATGTCTTCCCTCCAGGCTGGATGCACGCGGGCTACCCCATCATGGGCCATCTGGATTCGGTGAAGGAGATGGTGACTGTGGAGCACATGCGAGCCACTGGCCTGTGGGGTCCCATCCATGAGCTGGGACACAACCAGCAGAGGGCAGGCTGGGAATTCCCTCCTCATACCACTGAGGCCACCTGCAACCTGTGGTCTGTCTATGTGCATGAGAAGGTGCTGGGGATCCCCAGGGACAGGGCCCATGAGGCCCTCCAGCCACGGTGTCGGAAGGAGAGGATAACCAGTTATCTAGAGAAAGGGGCTCAACTGAAGGACTGGAGCGTGTGGACTGCCCTGGAGACGTACCTGCAGGTAAATGTGGTGGAGATGGAGTTGTTTTATTGCATTCAGTGATCCTTTTGACAGATAAGCATCCTCAGGTTGGAGTCTGTTGCCTACATAAATATCTGCTCAGGATTTATGGCAGGTCTGTAAAGCTCCCAGCAGGTGCATGGCTGGCTTAGTCTGCCATAGTATTTCTCCATTCCCATCCTCTGCTGCAGGACCTGGGCTTAGCCACCCAGGGAGAGGAGATGATGCTGTTTGCCCATCTTCCTTTTGGGCAGGAAAACGGGAGCTGTTGCTCTGATTTTTTGCACATTAAACTCAGTGGGAGTTAAGCACCTAAATAGTGTGAGGGTCTGGGCCTCAGTTTCTCGGTGCCCTCTGTGAAATGGGGATAACATTGCCCTACCTCCCAGCTGCATAATGAGGAGAAATACAGAAGGTAACAATTGCAAGGTGCTCAGATAGTGGGGGCCAGAGAAGTACTGTATATCGCTAAGAGTTGGGGAGCCGTAGAAGAGCTACTTTTCCTAATATACCATCCCTAGTGTGGCCTGAAGAGGAGCCCTTGGCAAGACTGAGGGGAAGGGCTGCAGGCCGGCTTTCCCCCTCTGGGCAGTGAAAATAAGCTGGCATTATTCCTGGCATCTCTCCACAGTGCCCCTGAGGTTCTCCTTTGTTGAGGTTCCTTGCCTTTATGTGAAGGAGGGGAGGAGTCTGGGCCCAAAGGCCTCCACATATGTTCATAGGAATGGCTGTAGTGATCAGAGCTGAGGTCTATCTAGTCAAATGCCCCATCCCTGGCAGTGGTCTCATCGGATGCTGCAGAGAATGGTGTAAAAAAGCCCATAATTTATTATTATTATTTGTATAGAACCCCAGAGATGCCTTCCAGACATGACAAAACACATCAGGGCCCCAAAGACCTTTACGATGTAAATAAGCCCCACGCGGGCCACGGGCAAGAGAAAAGGATGTGATACACTTTCGCTATGATCCCATGTCACCTCTAATCAGAGGCAGTTTTTGGTGTAGGTGAAAGAGGTGCCTGCCTAGGGTCCCAAGCAGTAAGGGACCCCTTCATCTGCCCCCAAAACCGCATCTGCCTCCCACCCTGCAGGACACATGGCAGAGAGCCTGGATTTGGGGCTGGCCTCTGTAGGGGCTGGGATCCCTGGTGGGGTTCACGGTCCCTGGTGGGGTTTGGGGGGCTGGCTGTAGGAACCTGGCACCAGCTGCAGAGAGCTTGGAGGGCTGGCAGTGGGGAGTCTATAGGGGCCCTGCAATGGGCCTTCGCCTAGGGCCCCAGATAACCTAAGGCTGCCTCTGCTTCTAATTTAACCTAACCTTGATTGTTAAGCCTAACCCTCCGCCCCATTCACCTGTTGCATTGAACTAATTATTCAATTATTTTTATTTGTGAAAACACACCCTGAATTCCCCTTCCATGCCAAAGTATGCCCCACCCACAATTTCTCCTCCCCTCTCCTATTCCCCTTCTCCCATTCCCCATTTTTTCTCCATCCAGCCTCTCCTGACAGTCCTCTTCTTCCCTCATATCAGCAGCTGCCAGCAGAGGGCTGCATGGCAGTTCCTGGGGCTGTGAAGCCAGCTTGCTGCTGCTCCTACTATAGTGTGAGTCTTTGGGCTATTATGTAATTGTGAGCATGTGGAGGATGTTTCTTCCTGTCCTCGGGCATGTTGTCTCCTACCCTGGAATATGATGGTTTATCATCCATATACGTTTTTCTCTTGTCTAAAGGATCTGCAGATAACATTTCAAAATGAAAGTTTCTTCCACTGGGGTTTAATAAATGTCTGTGAAATGTAGATCAGTGAAGAGTTCCTTCTTCATATTCACGAGGTGTTCATTAATATTCCTGGTTGCATTATGAGACTTTGCCCAAGGTGGGATTGAGCACAGTGTGAAATGCTATTAGGTGACCAAGATTCTTCTTTTAACATTCCTCCTCCTTGTCCCTCAGCTGCAGGAGTGCTTTGGCTGGGAGCCCTTCACCCTCCTCTTCTCTGACTACCAGAAAATGTGCAACATTCCCAAGGATAATCCTTCCAAGATGAACCTATGGGCAAAGAAGTTCTCTCGGCAGGTGAACAAGAATCTGACTCCTTTCTTTCTGGCCTGGGGATGGCCTATCAAGGAAGAAGTCTCCTTGGAACTGGCTTCTCTGCCAAACTGGGAGGAGAACCCAATGACACAATACACACATGTGAGGAAATAAAGTCTAGGCACTTAGTCTCTAAAACTAATCCAACAACCTTTTACATTTCCTTTAAACTGCACCAGAGTTTGTATTTGGTTAGGTATACTTAATCCTGTCTCACTGCAGGGGAGTGGTCTAGATGACCTCATGAGGTTCCTTTCAGTCCTGTGTTCTTATGACTGTGCCAACACAGTGCCTAATTCCAATTTTATATCCACAACCTCTATCCTGCTCTTGGATGGTGGGCCATGTATTTACTGTACCCCTGAACTATTCACACTTGTTGCTGTGTCTCTGTGAAATCCTCCCCCCCACCGCAAGAGGGTCAGTAATAGTCTATGTGACACTCAAGTTCTATGTAAACCCTGTTTTGAGGACTTAAGAAATGCATAAGCCTTCTGGTGACCTTCTGCCTAGGGTTGAATTTCACCCCTCTGGTGCTTACTTCCTGCAGAACCTGTCTCTCTGGGGAAATGGGTGGACTAATCACTGCATTATCTCAGGAATTACATAAGAGATCCATATCATAAAATAATAGGGATGGAAGGGACCTCACGAGGTCATCTAGTCCAACCCCCCTGCTAAGAAGCAGGACCACTTCCACTAAATCACCCCAGCCAGGGTTTTGTTTAATACTAACCATGGCAAAGACAATACTGACTTTTTCTAGTTTACTGGTTTAATGTAGGTAACACAAGACCTGCAGTATACATTTGATTGGTCTTAGTTCTTTTTCATATTCAATCTCTCTACTACTGGATAAGGTTCCACACCCATAGTCATAAAATCAAGTGACCTCATAATGCTTTTATACAAGTGCCATTTAGCTGAGATCCCAAATACTGGTACTTTCTTTGCACTTTGCATTGCTGGTTTTATTTTTCTTCTGTCTTGATTTTGTGGGATACCTTCTATGGAACTGCATTAGCTTTGTCTTGCCATGTTGTTCCGAAGTTACTTTGTGTTCTTTTTCTTCCTTAGTGATATGAGATGTTCTATTTGACCATTGTTCCCCATCCTCCATGCAGAAATTTGGCACAGATGTGGGCAACACTTAAATCCCACCTGAGCCCTGTTTTGAAGACTTAAAATACAATTTATCTGGTGTTTAGATTTTTGTGCTAACCCTGTAGTTAGGGCTGAATTTCACCATTGGTGAGTTTATAAGCAGAGGATAAGAAATGAATGGATATAAACAAATTGCTGCCAGATCAAATATAGGATCCTGTTAAGGGGCGAGCGGGGGCGCGGCGCGTAGGGGTCAACCCCACTCTGCGGGTCCCCCCTTTCTTAGTCTTCTGTGCTGCCCGTGAGGCTCGGGACAGCCGGGCCTAGCAGCCACAAAGTCAATACACCCCCCTTGGGTCAGGGCAATCAGGCCTAGCGGCCACAGAGTCCATACACCGCCCTGGGGTCAGGGCAATCAGGCCCAATGGCCACAGAGTCCATACACCGCCC
>ML685928.1:53492-129878 GCA_007922175.1 Pelusios castaneus | reverse complement strand
GAGCAGTCTGAGCATGCCCAGCAGGGCTCAAAGGGCGGGGCCTCCCCTGCCCACAGTGTTTGTTGGGCTTCTTCAGTGCGGGGTGGAGCCACCCCGTCACAGATCCCCTTGCTTAAGAGGTGAGGTTATTTATTTTTCCTCACTGAAATGGATTTGAAAGCCCCCAAAAAGAAAGAGGCCAAATCCTTAGCTGGTGTAAATCAGTATAACGTCCTTGATTTCGGTGGGGCTATGGCAAATTACACCAGCTGTGGGGCTGACTGAATTGCTTGGAGAAGTACATTAATGAAATCGTGCGAGAGATCCATTCTTGAGCCAGAATATGCTATCCTGTTAAACAGGGGATAAATCAGAGTAACATTGACACGTAATGAAGTTCAATCTTGAAATTGAAAGATGCTTTGCCAAGCACTGCAATCAGTGCCCAACTGGGTGTGACATGCTGTACCCCATGGACACCCTTATACTGTGATTTGAGTATCATTCATGATCACCCTTACAGTGTAACTGTGTGTTGTCTAATGCAAAGTATGTCATGAAGGTGGTTTTGGAATGCTCATGACATCCTGAACTTGTTTCTATGTACAGATATGAAAATCTGCTATCATACCCTCAAATGTGTGTCTCACATGTCTTGAATAGATGCAGAGAAACACAAAGCTGAGGTTCTATGCCTGGCAAAGGCATGCATACAGGAAAAATGGATTGACCTAAGCACCTGTAAACACTTTGGCTCCAGTGGAAGAAATCGTGCTCCTTGCTGGACATGGCCGATCTCACCTGACCCCAGTAGGGAGGAAACTTCTTAAAAGAAAGAGGCACTTTTGTCTCAGGGCTCTCCCCTAGAATCCATCTTCTAAGCAACCATGAAGGACTCCATTTTCTCAGCAACTACCCATGGGGGGGAAGAGAGGAGGGCCTGGTTGCAAGAGGCATCACAGCCAGCTTTGGGTAAGCTAACATCACAGACTGAAAATCTACTGAAATATTATGTTTAGTTTAGGAGGCGAGTTACCTTTTAGATGATTGCGACCAACTCCTTGATTCATTAGTAATCTCTTGATTTATATTAATCTGACTTGGATTCTCTTACAATCTTACTGTAGTCAATAAAGTCATTTGTTTGTTTTTTCTACATGTGGATTGAATGTGTGTAAAGACTTTGCTTGGAGTGACAGAGCTGGTGCATATCAATTTCTTGGACAAATTGATGGACAACTCTAAATGAGTTTGCAGAGTAAGTGCAGAGCAATGAAACCTGTAAAAGAGCAGTTCATAGGGTTGCACCTAGGACTTGTAGTTTTTGCTGGGGGTCAGTCTCATGAGCAGCTAGCCAGAAACACTTATTCACTGGGCCAGGGACTGCCTACCTACAGAAGGTTGGGTGTGGGCTGACCCACACGTGAGTAGTTCACACAGCAAAGCAGGGTAAGTTGGGCCCAGGAATGAGGAATTGGGGTGATACAGCTACACACCAGTCCAGGTTGCAGGGAAGGAACATCACATTGGGCCTCCATCACAAAAACAGGAAGCCCAATCAGTAATTGCAGCAATAAAACAAGAATATGTTGCAGCAACAGATCTCAAAATAATAAAGGAACATTTTGTAGCTCCTGTGAAATACTAATTTAGGCAGTAGGGTCAGAACAATTCAGTGAGCTGTCCAGCAGAAGTCTGGGACATGGCTGAGGATAGCTCTTTGAGGGACTGAAATGGACAAAGTAAAACTGAGGTGGAGCCTCCATTAATTTCAGACTAAATAAAACGAGTGACTAAAGACCCTCCTCTTCCAATAAACTCTAACAATGGCTGGGTTCCCTTGCGAGTTGTTCAAATTAAATGTCAATTTACTGGCTTCATTTGTGCAGTCAGCTTGACTTTGCTGAAAGATCACTTGCTAGTGTCTGTGTTTTCAGGATGTATTCCTTTGCTGCTGAAAGACAGCATAGACCTTCCTGATACAGGCAAATTGAGGTTGATGCTGCTTGGAAGACTAGCCAACACACATGCAGACAGGCTACAAAATATATAGACACAATAATTCTTTAACAACATCTAGAGCACATGAAACAAAAAAATCCTTGAGGCCAACAGCACTGGCTATTTTATTAGATTTTTTTTTTTTACTAGCAATTTTTGGTTAGAAGCAAATTGCACATAAATAAGGCTTTCCCCCTTCCTGGTTATAAAGCATTTGGCAGCATTGAGAATTACTAATTTAATAATAGATCTAAGCTCTGTACCATAAGCCATAGGGATCCATGTGCTCAGGTTCTACCCATGTAGTCCTTCTAAATTAAGAAGTACAAGGCAAGTTTGCTGCATTTTCTTGTTGTTGATTACTTTAGTCCGTGAACTTCTGGCAAGAATCATAAGTAGTAATTCACACATTTAAAGTGTGGTAGATTAGAATGGAAGGAGGGGGCATTATGCTGTCTGAGACATCTATCTATCATATCATTCATCAAGTATTTTAGTATTTGTATATGAATCTTATATAGTTGAAGTTTCTTCCCATCCCTAACTCTATATAGTTTATTATTATTACTATTACAGGAAAGCTAGATCTGAATTGAACCCTTAACCCTACTTGCATCTCCAATTACTGCCCCATCTCCCTACTTCCATTCATCTCTAAACTCATTGAATATCTTGATTAAATTGCTGTCTGGAGTTCTTCTCCAATTACATTCTACACCCATTCCAATCTGACTTCTGGCCCTTGCACTCAGCTGAAATTGCTCTCATGAAAATCCCAAATGACCTCTTCCTAGCCAAAGCAAAGAACTGGCATCCTAACCTCATCCTATTTGATCTGTTAGCTGCTTTTGATACCATCAGTCATGCTCTTCTTGAAAGCATATCCTCCTTGGCTTCTTTGACACTGTTCTCTCCTGGTTCTTGCCAATTGCTCCTTCTGCATGGCCTTGGAGTATCTTCATCTGCCCGCCAGCTTTCCCTGAGCGTTCCACAGAGCTCTGCCCTTGGTCTCCTTCTCTTCTCCTGCTTTACCTTATCTCTGGATAATCTCATCTACAAATAACTTTAACTACCATCTCTGTGCTGGTGGCTCATAGATCTACCTCTCTAATCCAGACCTGTCTACAGTCCAGCCTCAAATTTTGGCCTGTGTCTCTCACATCTGATGGATGTCTGTCAACTCAACATGGTTAAATCAGAACTCATAATCTACTCCCAAATCCTACCCACACCTCCTTTCTCGATCACTGTGGACAGCACTCTCCTGCTGGTAACACAGGCCCATAACCTGGGCATGATTTTCAACTTGGACCTCTCGGTAACTCCTCACATCCAGTCTGATTAAATCTTGCCTATTCTTTCTGTAAAGCATCTCTAAGATATGGCCTTTCCTAGCTGTCCACACTTGGCTCTCATTGTCTTGAGTCTCTGTTACTGCAACATCCTCTTTGGCCTGACAAATATAGTCTTGCCCCATTTATATCCATTCAGAGTCCTGATGTAAAGATACTGATGCCTAGCCTGTCAGTCTGACCATGTCATTCTTCTCTTTGAGGCTCTCGCTTGCTTCTCCTTCTCTATCACGTCAAAAAGAAGCTACTTGTCTTTATTTTCAAGCCCCTTCGTGGCCTATTCCCACCCTATCTACCATCTTTCATTTGCTATTGAAATATCAACTCCCACCTGTGATTGACCCATGATTCCAGTCTCCCTTGCCCACTTGCTAAATTTTCTAACAAGCACCTTTGTACTTTCTCCCCTGCTGCCCCTCATGCCTGGGAAGAACTTCCCATAAATATTCACAAAGCCACCTTATTACTCACCTTCAAAACCTTCCTTAACCTCTCTTTCGCCATGATACCTACTGTATGTGTGCATGGCCATTCTCCCTTGTCAGTCTCCAAGGAGGCCAGGCCATCTTGCTGACACAGCTGTGTGGGCAAGCTTACAGCATGGAATTAGTTATCTCTAGGGCCCCAGCCCCAAGCAGCACAGCATGGATAAGTGGTCAGCAGGCCTGGCCCTTAGATAGGGCAGGTGAATAAAACAGTCAGCTCTCACCCCAGGGTTGGGGTGCCAAGGGGGAGGGGGACATGGGCCCCCTTGACTCCATCATGTCCCACCCCAAGGCCCTAACAGTGGTGGAGCGTTCCACCACTGAGTCAGCAGGGCTTCAGCCAAAATTTGCCAACCGGTGCTCAAACACGAGAACAGCCAGACTGTGATTGGCTACTTCCTCCACCCCCTTTATGGCATACCTGCCTGCAAGAGGTTGTCATCGGCCTTATTGGGGTATGTTGCCAATGGCTGTCCCAGTAGCTCCTCGTCATCGGGGTTGTCGAGTAGGTCAGACAAGTCCTCAGTGCAGCAGAAGTCCTTACAAAGCTCCCACTCCAGCAGAAATCCTCCTTCAGTAATTGTCAACTGCAGGGCCCACCATTTATACTTCCAGTTCCTGTCCCACCCCTGTGCTTCTGGACTGGTGGGAGTGGCCTTCCTGGCTCTGCCCACAAGGGATACATGTCTGTCCTTCCTTGACAGTCTCAGAAGGAGGCCACACCCCTTTACTATATCTGAAAAAACCTTGACAATGGTTAGGCTGTCAGTGTACTGAGATCACAGACTATCATACTTGTGATACGGGCAAACCAGGTCAGGTCAGGGCCACAGACCAATTCACTTGTACCTTTAGATGAAAAGCAATTGTTAGAAGTAAGAGTGTATTCAGACTAATTTCCTTGCTATTAGGGTAGACCAAAGTAGTTGTTGAATGTATAAGTGTGTATTCAGGTATTTAAACTTTATGGATTCTAATGGGTCATTACTTGTATTTTTCTTGCTCATCTGTTCCCGTTATAACAGCAAACATTTACATTTGTGAATAACCCTGTAACTGAATTATCTATCAAAGAAATCTTGTGACATGCCAATGAAGGACTTAAGAACTTTAAAGGAAAATGCTAATTTCAAAGCAAGTGATGATTTTGTGTGATGATTGAGGTCAAGGACTCTGAGTGCATTCCTCACTTTGCCATCAAAGAGGAAACCCACATGGGACAGAGAGGATAAGATTGTCTGCTGTATCGAACAGATATCAATGTGGATTCAAAGAAAGATCCTTTATCTCTGGACTGTTTGGATTCTAACACAACAGAATAACAGAACAAGAAGATTGAGATCCCCAGAGTTATTCTGGTTTGCCCTAAAAGACTTTTGGGAAACTAGTAAGTCTGTTAAACAAGGAGTCCTGTGGCACTTTTGAAGACTAACAGATTTATTGATCACATGGTAGTCTATTTATATTTATATTTATTTCACATTTGGAGTTACTATCATGGGATGCACCTCTGGGGTATGATCTGTGTAAAAGTGCCACAGGTGCAAAAAGTGTTTGTTTTGTAACTTTTCTGGTCACGTTTGCAATGTATTTGTATGATTTACTGTAAAATATGCCGCGTGAGGTTCCTTTATGAATGTACATAACATTGCATCCCCTGACAGTTACAAACTATTATTTATTGGATATTATATTTTGCCTGCTTTAAGCTCTCAATAACTCTTTCATTTTTTCTTAGCTAATAAACCTATAGTTGTTTTACTATAGAATTGGCTGTCATTGTTGTCTTTGGTGTAAGGTCTGGAGTACCAGTTGATCTGAGGTGAATGACTGGTTTCTTGGTATTGGGAGAAACCCCTGATGTGGTGTGATTTTAGGTTTAAGTAACCTTTTAGCCCAAAGTTCAGTTGTCTCGGTGGCAAGATATGCTGGAGAGGCTAAGGCAAAGGTGGGCAAACTCTGGCTCATGGGCTGCATATGGACCAACCGAGTCTCTAATCAGGCCTTCCAGCTGGGACTGGCCCCCCCCTCCTGGCTCCACCCTTTCCCCTGTCTCTCTCCCACCATGTGGGGCCAGTGATGCCCTGACTGGAGCCCTTCCTGGCCCCAAGCAGTGCCACACAGACACAGCTCACCCCTTGCTCCCCGCCCCATGGCAAAATTGTAAGTTCTTTGGAGCAGAAAGCATCTTTTTCTTTTGTGTTTGTACAGTGCCTAGCACAGTGGAGTTTTGGTCCTTGACTAGAGTAGTGGTTTTCAATCTGTAGTCCACAGATTCTTTGGGGTCTGCAGACTAGGTCTGAGATTTCTAAAGATGTCTGCACCTCCATTTGAAATTTTTAGTGGTCCACAAATGAAAAAAAGATTGAAAAACACTGGACTAGGACGGCTAAGAGACTGAACTATGGTAATACAAATAGTGAGTACTAATAAAAAATACAGGGAGAGGGATGAAGTGGCAGCAGAAAGTAAAGGAATGAAAGAATTGTAATTAGATGACTGAACAGGTGTATTGTGGAAGTGGCTGCAGCCATATTTGGGGTATTAAATGAGCGTGAGCTATGTATGGTCTGATCCTGTATGACAGGGGAATGAGATTCCAGATGACTAGGGGGTCCAGTCCTCCCAGTGCAGAAAATAGTGTAACCATCTACAGAAATCAGTGATTTAATCTTGTGCAGCAGATGGCTGGACTAAAGAGGACAGAGGCCTGGTTTAGATGAGGAGGAGGCTGGGTACTGGACAATTAGATTGAACAATGCCCTGTTCTGGTACACGAGAATCAAACAGAGCAAGAGGTGGAATGCCAGTGTGGATAGAATAATGATTCAATACAGTACAGTATTCTCTAACAAACTCTCCTCTGCTACAGAGTCGACAAATTATTTCCTTGAGGAAATGCAGTTTCTTTGCATTGTATGTTGAGAAACAAAGAATGCTACTGGATGTTAATTTAGGGCCTCAGTCAGTTCTTCTCCAGGGAAGGATTCAAGAGAGATTCTAGTCCTCTTGACAGTTTTTCTGGATGGAAACAGGAGTGGGTGAAGGGGGAGCACTGTGATTTCCTAATAGCTTCACCTATTGTAAAATCTTACCACCAGCAAGTTTAAATAAAGTCCTTTGGCATTTGCTGCTCATGAGTTTCAGCGTCACTTTCAATGAACAGCTTTTTAATGAGACCCAAAGAGATGTTTTTCAAAGTCGTCCCCCTCCACCAGGGAACCAGAAGGCCCTGCAGTCACCCCCCGGCAGCCTGGCTTGCAGGAGCTGAGGACCCAGGGGAATGCTGAGATGGAGGCTTCAGGAATGGGGGGAGGAAGTGGCCCAGGGAGAAGGCTACTTAATGGCTCTTGTAGAGACAGAGTGTTTCAGCCAGACCCTGCTGTCATAGGCTGCGTCTACACTTGTAAATTAAGTCGACTTAAGCTTGCTTAAATCGACTTAATTTACCCTGCGTCTACACTACAGTTTCCTTAAGTCGATTTAAGCAGCTTGCTTAAGTCGACTTAAGGAAAATAAAGTCGACTTAATGAAAATGAAGTTGACTTCCTAAAACCTACTTTTAATTCGACTTAAGGCTTGTCGACTCCCTAGAGTCGACTTAAGCCAGCATAGACGTGGGGTAGCCCTAAGTCGACTTAGACTAGAGCTTCAGTTTTCACAAAGCACTATACATGCCTCCTTGGATGAATCCACCTTTTAAATGGGCTGATTTTAATGTACAAAATCCTCAATAAATGCAGAGCACATTTGATTTATTCCCTGTCACATTTCCATGATAAAAATGATAGTTACAGCAAAATACACTGGAAACTCCAAGCAGCAGGGAGACTATGTGCAAGCATTTGAGTTGCCTCATGGTATCAGTGACATCACAAGTTCCCCATGAACTCCCTCCTCTGAATTGTGACATCACTATTATCAGAATCCTCTGGTTTAAAGAAAAGAGCCAATCAAACGAGACAATTTCTCTTCATTTTGCTCGTCCATCAAGGTGATAGAGAGGAACAAATTAGCAGAGGGTTAGATAATATTTGTACTGGAATTAATGCAACACAGAGTGCTGAGGCCAAAGAACCAAACAAGAAGCAATTAAATACAGCAATATCTGTCAATTAGTTGTTTAAGGGATGGTATCAAGTAAACCTAATTATTTCCTTATGTTATCACTATCCCCTTAGGCCACTAACACTGAAAGAAATTTAAGAAAAATTAAGATATTTCTCTCCTTCCCCTTTATGCTGATTATTTACCGTTTGCCTCTGGACTGACCCCCTGCATGGGGTCAGTGTCATTTGTGCTCTGAGTCAGTTTCACTCTCTGGTCATCTGGATTAACCACATGTTTAAAGGAAAAGAAAGTATTTTCTCTTCTCATTACTTGTGTTTTAATTTTGTTCACACTGGCTTTTTAAAAATTCCTCTCCTTCCTCCCTTTTACAGTTCTCTACATCCTTTTTTATAACTAACCTAGCTCTATAAAACCTATCTTTTAGAGCTGAAACTACTGCATCTATAATGCTTAGATCCCATTTCTGCCTTCCCTTGTGCACCTTAGCTTTATCCATTCTTGTTATTCTTCAGGAGTCCGGACTATACCATCCCCAGACAATGTCATAAGGGGAAAAGGTATTTTGTCAGAGTCCTCTCTTTATTTAATATTTGGTGTGGGCAGTGGTAGTTATGAGGTATATATTATGAGCCCACTGAATACTTAGCAGAGGGAAGGAGAGATGCCTGCTCAGGTTCCTCCCTTCATTAAGTATACACAAGGGCATGGGACTCTATGAAACCATTCAGGATGTAGTAGAAGAGACATGTGAAGGTAATACTTCCTTAGATTCCACTCTTCATTTTAATATACCTAAGGTTGGGTTGGACTTTACCCGCCTGCCCAGTCACAAGTAGAGTGGGATCAAGTTTTGCTCTGACTCCTTTTTACACGTATTAAACACTAAACGTAAACCTACCAATCGGATCACAACCCCCTCTCCTGATTCCCACCAATCAGAGCCGAGCTTGTTCCAACATTCTAAACCCTTTGTCTGTGCAGAGTGCGGAATCCTCATGTTCAAAGAGACACAGCGAGAGAAGAAAGGCCAGGCATTTGGGAGGGGCCACCGCAGCCTCAGCCATAGGGAGGGGAATGGGGCAGAATAATTCCACAGAGCTACCAGGCCCACTGAGGACCACAATTGCCTCCCCCAGCTAGTTGCTTCAGGTGTTTGGCAGTGGGGAACAGTGGCTGGCAGAGTCTGTGCCATGCTGGGAGTCAATTCTCAGACCCCCAGGAGAGGAAGAAATCCCTGTGGGGCAGGATAGGGGTCCCACAGAGGAAACTGTATGTTCTGAGCAGCAGGATAAAGTCCTGGATGGGGTGTCCCCCTCTGTGGATTTAGGGCCAACTTATCTTGACATGTTTTGGGGTCGGGTCCCACTGGAGAACACTGTGTGTAGGTTAAGGTGTGAACAACAGGAATTGGGAGCCCTGGATCGAAGGAAAGGCCCCATTGTGACAGCTGTGCAGGCAGAGTAGAAATGGGGGGTTCAATTTAGCAGCCCTGCTTTGAGCTACTCTGTGCCTCAGTATTACATTTAAAAGTGCTCTTTTTGCCAGGAGTCAGATTCCTTTCATGAAGGGTGCTCTGGATCCTCTCAGACCTCGGCTTCTTCAGCCAGTGAAAGTACAATTCCCAACAGCCCACCCCAAAAGCGCAGGCGCATGGCTGAGGGAGAGAGTTCCCAGAGCCATGAGGAGGTCATAGAGTATCTGGATGGTGACGATGGGACCAGATTTCACACCTATGCAAGAGATGAGATTAAGATCTGCGACCGCTTCCTGCTGGGGGACTGCACACAGGGAGACAGCTGTCCCCTCCACCACACCCGCTATCCCTACCACTGGCAGATAAGGCGGCGGGACAGTAAAGCCTGGCAGAGTATGAGCGAGTCAGCTCAGCGGAACCTGGAGAAACTTTACTGCGATGCTGGAAATGAGCAGATTAAGTTTAGGGACAAGTGAGTGATGGAAAGCCAAACTCCAGTCCTGGAATCTACCAGCAGGAGAAGTTTGCTAGAGGTGCTGGGAATAGGGAGTTAATGGTTCTTCAGTCCCAGCTCTAATTTGGGATGCAACATAGGGAATACCAATCACATGGCCCACCTTTCATTCGTTTCAGTCCCAAAGTTCCCTGTATTCCACACATGGGGGACTCCTCTCACTTATATTGTTGAAAATTACTTACATCAGACAAGAACTCAAGAAATTTAGGTTACAGAAAGGAACATTTGCGCTAGAGGGGTTGATCCCAAATTGATAGCTAAAATGTAGGCCACAGTGCTGGCTGCCAGGAGCTCCCACCCACTTGCTGTTCTAGCCTTGCCCAGTCGGAGGTACTAGAGGGAATGGCACAAACCCTGGCTGCAGGGGACGCACCTAGATACTCCAGTTCTGTTCTCTCTAGTAGGAGATAGAGGAGAAATTATTGTTTACTGTATCCTTTTCCCTTTTGCAGAGGTGGCGCTGCTGGAAGCATTTTTCTGCCCTCCATGAAGTTGGTTTGCTTCGGACCCTATGACAAAGTGCGGTGACTCTCCAACACCTGTGATCCAAAGGAGAACCCCCACTTCCCCACAGAGTGGACAGTCTATTGGCAGAGCAATGGCAATTGGAAGAAGTATGAGGAGGTGAGGACAAGAGAGTGGCAATCCAACCTGTGCCGTGTACCTCATACAGTGCCTCACTACATGCTATAGTTAAAACAAAAACAGCAGCAGAGGGGAAGATACATTGAGGGGCCCAGATAGAGGAAAGAAGGTGTTTGGAGGGGAGATAGTGAGTATGGGGAAGGAACCTTCATCAGCAGGAAGAGAAAGGAGTTTCTTTACTATGGCCTGACGAAAAGCCAGACTAAAAAAGCTAAAGGATGCTTTAGAGAAAGGAAAGGTTTGAAACCGGGCCATTGTTAGCTAGGATGAAAAGAAGCTGGACGCTGGCAGCTCTTTGCCTCTGGCTCCCCCAGATGTCTAAAGAATTAATGATGAAAGTAACAGCTTAAGGAGCAGTGTGTGGAGATTTGTGGCCATCCTCTTTGAAGCACTCACTATACATCTACCTCCTCCTTCCCTCGCTCCCTGTGCTTAGTCCGTCTCCCAAGGTCTCCTTGCTGCCTATGAGCAACACGAGGACAGCTACTCCTTTGAACACCAGGGCCACACCTTTGTTGTGGATCTGAAGCGCCGTGTGCAGCGTAACCAAGATAAAGGATATGTCCGCCTACTCCAGTGCCGGCCTTCCTACCGACCCCGCCTCAGTATGGTGCTGCAGCTGAGGTAAGTCACTCATGGACCTAAAGTAACATAAACTGCATTCAGAGAGACAACAGAGTCTTGTGGCACTTTTAAAGACTAACAGATTTATTAATCGCATGAGCTTTCGTGGGAGAAAATCCCACTTCGTCAGACGCTTTGAAGATAGGAAAGTTACAGAGTGGGAGGAAATTAAATGCAGGGGAGTGTATGACATAGCATCAGGTCAGGCTGTAACAGCAAATCAAAATAGGTGTTAGGATTCAAAACACTGGGGAACAGCACATGTGTTGAATCCTAACACCTATTTTGATTTTCAAGGGGCCTTCAGCCTGGGGGTAACTGGCTTGTCAAAAGTTGTTTGCCTACTGGCTGGCCGTAGTGCTAGTTTTCTGCTGTAGACCTATCGCTAGAACACACCCCCATGGCAGAGTGCTCTCACCTGTCTGTAACTATTTAAACTGGAAGTGTGTTATACAGAGGCAGAGCGGCTGCAATCATCTGCAGTATCTAAAAGCCCCCACTATCAAGGATGAGGAAAAGTTTCTGGTTTCTCAGGTCCTGCTCCCAGTGAGAACGTGTCACTTGCCCCCCTAGGAAACCTCAGTTTTTGGGACCTACCAACTGGCCAGGTGTTGGTGGGTCAATATGTTCCAATGCCTTGGAACCTGCGGTGTGTTCATTTATTCATATAAGCAATAACTGTGGAATTCACAATGTATTATTAGCATAATTATTGAGTACTTTGTTTGCTGAGTTTCCTTGCCTTCATAATTTGAGATCACTTGCCTTTTACAGCAAATTATTTTTCTTGTGTTTCAAATTAAAGAGCTAAGAATGTTGTTTACAGAACAATATCAGTGTGACCTACTTTATCCAACACTTGGTTAATGAGACCCTTTACTTCATTTGATAAACATCTCAGCAATCACACTTCATGTAGTTTAGGAAGTTACCCTACCTAGAATCATAGAAATATATGGCTGGAAGGAACCTCCAAAAGTCACCTAGCGCAGCCCAGGATGGCTTTCTCCACAATCACACCCAATGAGCAGGGCTGGGAGTTCAAGGGAAGTTGTGTTTTTTGGGTACTCAGTACTTCTAAAAATTCTATCATGATCAACTGCCAAAACACAGATTTGGTTTTCAGAAAGGACTGACCTGAGGTGCTCAGCAGGTGACACCAAAAAGGGCCTGATTTTCACAGAGCAGAGGCTCAACTCTTTGGGAAACTCAGAATCCTCTTAAAGTGTCAAGTCAGGTATCTAAAATTCACACACTTAGGGTGCGTCTACACTGGCAAGTTAGGTCGACTTAAGGAGGCTTAAATCGACCTAAACAAAGCCACATCCACACTGGGCTTTTCTTAAGTCGACTTAAGCACTTCCTTAAGTTGACTTAAGGAAAGCTTAAATCGACTTAATAACACCTCATTTTAGGTTGACTTAAGCCAACTCCTTAAGTCGACTTAAAGCCAGTGTGGACGGGGATTAGCGCCTAAATCGACCTTATTAAGTCGACTTAATAAGGTCAACAAGGGACTATGTCTACACTAGAAAAGTTAAGTCGACTTTGTTAAGTCGACTTTATAAGGTTGACAAAGTCAACTTAACAAAGTCATCTTAACTTTTCTAGTATAGACATAGCCTTAGAGACCAGTTACGTGAGGTGATATTGTTTTGTGGGGTCAACTTCTGTTTGGCGAAAGAGACAAGTCTGAGCTGCACAATGTTCTTCATCTGAACCACAAAAGAGTTGTGTATAGCTCAAAAGTTTCTCTCTCTCACCAAGAGAAGTTGGTCCAATGAAAGATATCAATCACCTAACTCACCTTGTGTCTCTAAAGAAAATTGTGGCATTTTCAGAAAGTACCTTAAATTCCTGCTCACTTAGGGTATGTCTACACTTGAAAAGTTAAGTTGACCCGGGGCTCCCTTCTGCTGGGAAGCTGTGGTCCCAGGGAGGAGGGAGCAGGGGCTCCCTTTTTGCTGGGAAGCCGCAGTCCCTGGCAAGAAGGGAGCCAGGGACCCCTTCTGCCAGGAAGCCATGGGTCCCCGGCAAGAAGGTAGCCACAGCTCCCTTGTCTCAGGGAGCCATGGCTCCCTTCTCCCTGCCCTAGGTTGACTTAGGTAATTAAGTCGACCTAGGGCATCCACACTGGTTCTAGGTCGACTTAACAAATCGACTTAGCTGTTAAGTCGACCTAATGACTGGTAGTTATTAAGTCGACTTAAGGATGCCCTTAAATTGACTTCATGAAAGGCCAGTGTGGATGTGGAGTAATTTAGGTCGACTTAAGCTTCCTGAAGTTGACCTAAATTGCAAGTGTAGACATACCCCTAGTGTGCTCTCTACAAATGCCACTCTCTTCATTACAGAGACAAGGTGGGTGAGGTAATATCTTTCATTGAGCCAACTTCTCTTGATGAAAGAGACAAGTTTTCAAGCTACACAGAACTCTCCTTCAGGAGTGGCTTGAAAGCTCATCACTGTCACCAGTAGAAGTTGGTCTAAAAGACATTAGGTCACCCACCCTGTCTCTCTAACATCTTGGGACCAACACAGCTACATGGTATACCATTTTCGTTATGTACTGGGCTTCAAACATATCCAGAGCTGAAGATTTTGGCCTGAAAACTTGCAGTTTTCTGGACATTCTAGGCTAGTAAATTGTGCAGAACCTGTCTTCGTTAATGAGCTTTTCAAGCCACTGAAAGCTTTGTGCCGGGCTCAGTTTTCTATGCCATGGAAGCTTTAGGGAGAAGGTACACAGAGATTTAAGCTTTGCAAGCCAGTGTGAAATGAAGAAGGGAGGTCTCCCAGTGAATGAAACTTGCTTTCTTCTTCCCATGAAGTCGTCCTTGAGAGATTAATACATGTTAAAAGTTCAGGGGATCTTTGAAAACAAATTACAAATATACTGTGAACTCAATTGGGTGAAGAAGAACTGTATTTCATAAAAAGTTTTCTGCTACAGGCATGGGGAGTCAGTATTAAGGTAGAAGAACATTTGCTGCTTAATTTCACTTCTTGATAAAAACTTCACGTCTACAGAAATAAAAGCAATTTTACGTCCGGTAGTTACACTCTTATGTACTGGAGTGTACACCGTGGAGGACAGCAACATTCAGCATCTTCTTTAAACTGTTGCCTTGTTTAAGCAACACTTCCCTCATCTCACTGCAGAGAGTAAATACCCTAAACTGACCACTGATCAGGGTCTCCCCCACCCGCTGCATCCAAATGAAAACAGAGACAAAGGGACTGAGCCCAGTGTGACCGGGGCCTCCTGGGATACCTTCCTGGACGTGCAAAAATCAGGGCAAGCTGCAAAACCAGGAGCCAAACTCCCCAACACTGATGGGTGGTACTTAAACCAGTCTCCCTATCAGTCACAAACAGTCCTCTGGTTCCCCACACTGGGTACCAAGAAGTCTGTCCAAAATAGAAACAGCCCCCTTTATTGCACTCCAGCTCCTCTGGCTCCCACTTAGCTGCACGGTCCCTTAAAGATATAGGTTCTTCTGACCCCAAAGGGCCAGCCACAGCACACAGAACAATATAGGTTTGGATCTTACCCAAAATACCACACTGATAGCCAATCCTTTAGCAACTACAACTAAAGGTTTAATATAAGAAGAAAAGAAGCAAAATATGAGATGTTAAAGGGTCAAAGCGAATCACATACATACAAATGATTTAAAGTTCATGAAAAGCAGTTGCAGGCTTGTTCCTCTGGTAAACACCCAGCATTAGGGTGGGCCTCAATCCTTTGTTCAGTCTCAGAGGAATAGTTCCAGAGATGGGTGTTGGCTGTAGACTGAGGACTTGAGAGCAAGATGGCATTGGAGTTGCTGCCTTTTATCACCTCTGGCCGTCTCCATGCTGTGTGCAGTTCTCTCCAATCAAACTGGAGCTGGGTCACATGTTTAAGTCCTAGTGGCTCAACAGGTTTTCTCCTTTGGCCCATTATACTGGGGAGCTTCCTTTATGGGCCATTAAGGAGACAATGGCCAGGCAGACATTCAGTCTGGGGAATTTTCCCAGCCTTACACAAATTAAAATATAACAATCATATTCCTAACTTCTAATATGAATACAAATCCGACACATAAACTAAGTAATCCTTCCCCACAGATTATTACCTTTCTATTGACACCAAACATGGCATAGTTCCTATGGATTATAACAATCATAAAATATTAATACAAAATAATATCATAAATGGTTTCCTAAATCCTGACAGCGTCACACCCAGTCCCCAAGTACTTCCCACTCTAGGCAAGAAAAGCCCTAGAACATGCCTCCAGTGCCCCAGTTGTAACCTGAGCAACTCCAGGAAAAAAGGCCTCCACCCAGAGAGGGATTGTTGCAGCCGGCAGGCTGCTCTTTTATAAACCCCAAAGCAAGTGTGGGATTGCTGTAGAATCCCATCTGGTGGTGCTCAGAGTGCTTTTAGCAACATCAAGTGAAAGGGCAGTTCTGACTGCATGAGAGAGACCCTTTGCTCAGTGTCACTAATGTCTCAGGCCACAGGAGCCCTCAACAATCCCCCCAGAGAATCTGCCTTAACAAAATACCGGGCAGACAGAGAGGAGATGCCAAATCCCTCTGCCTAAGACAGTGAGTATGGAAGATCCCAAGAGTGCTGTTGTGGGGGTAAGTATGGGAAGGGACACAGTCAGTGCTGGGAGAGTGGCTGCTGGGGCGTGCTGAGCTGTGGGGTCCCCGGCGGGGCAGCCTGACAGCACTCCAGGCCCTGCAGCACAGTGATCATGTGCTGCCCCACCCCACCCTGCCCCCTGGGGCAGACCAGCTAGCCCTTGGGAGCACTGCAGACCACAGCCTCTGGCCCCAGCCCCCCAGTGCTGACTGGGCCCCCTCCAGTGCCCTGACCCCAAGCTGCTCACCATGGTGGGGCCCCTGAAAGTGGGCAGACCAGGCCCCTTAATCCAGCTTTGGGTGGAGAATGCAGGGGGCATTGAGGGGTGCCCCTCTGTACCCCCCCCATGTCCTGAAGGGCCAACCTGGCTCCCCTTCCCTCTCCAAGTGGGGAGGGGTGAGGTTGCCCTCTTCCTGCTAGAGCCAGGCTGTGGGGATGCCACAGTGGATGAGTAAGTGCAGGGGGGGCATTTGCATCCCTCCTCCGCAAGTAACTGCCCCTCCTTGGGGTTGCTGGGGGGCTGGGACCTCTCCTGCCCCACGCTGGGGGGAGGTACAAGACACCCGGGGGGTGGGGCACAAATGTGGGCTTGGCCCCCAGGTGCTGGACACCCTCAGTATGCTGCTTGGAGGTGCTTGTTCAAATGCAGCTACTTCTGGGGTAGGACACAGCAGTCACTCCACCCGTGTTGTTGTGGCAAGTGCCATAGGAAGGAAGGGAAGGAACTGAAAGGAGACAGAATGGAAATACCTGAAAGGAGTCATTTAGGCAAGGCGTTGGGGTTATGTTCGTGCCCCATGGAATTGACCTGCTGGTCACCAGTACAGCATCCCCCAGCCCAGCGCTGCCTAGCTGGAGGCTGAAGCCATGCCTGATCTCTAAATCAGATACTCGTGCCTGAATCCAACTAATGGTGAATGACAGGCGCTGTCCCAGATTCTTTCAAGTCATTAAAAAACCCAGCGTTCACCTGGAATAGAATGGCCACAGCCTTCTAGAGGAATCACCATGTGCCTGGGGCAGCCATATTAAATGTTCCCTCTGCTGATACCCATTAATAGCATAACCCCAAGTCACAGCTCTATCTTCCCTGTCTCACACCTCAGCTCTCTTGCTCCACAGAAGTTATGGACAGAGGCTAGAGTCTATCCCTAGGACATTGGCATTCAGGGCCTAATGACAATGGCTGCATGAGAACCCTAGGGATACATTGTGCAATGGATAGACAATTATTTTTGTCAGGGTCCAGATTTCTTGGTCAAGATGCAGTCAAGGTCCAGACTCCAGAGAAAATATTAAAAAATGATAAAAAATATGTAAATAAGATTTTGGGGTCTGTTCAAAACTATCTAGCAGTCTAGATTTGACCCATGGTCTGCCTATTAATTACCTGTGTGCTAACATAACTTCCATGATTCTTATTATTGTAATGGTGGCTTTAGCTCTGTACAAATTCTACCACATCTGTACATTACACACAAACACAATACCTTAAACTCATCTTTGTAATTCAGCATTTTGATCCTAAAAGCCCTTCTCCCTGCTACTTGCCTTTCATTTCACTGGCCTTTATACCTGGACAGAAGAACAAACAAATTAACAGATAAATGACTCACCACTCTGATATGTTACTTTGAAGTCAATCTGTGGGTCAAATGATCATTAATCCAATCACATAAATACCTGAGTACACTACAATGGCAGTTATTATTACATCCCCAAACTGGTTTTACAAGTAAAATGTTCAGATTGCCAAATCAAACACTGGAAATTTAAAAAGTACCAGAAAATCTGGTCTGTGAATCCCCCTGATTAATCACAGCCATTTTTTAACTACCCTTTTCTTGACAGGACTGTGCTGGGGGAGGGTGGGGTTGGTCTGGAATTCTCACCTCATTGAGATGAATTAGGACGCAGAATTAATACCACATTTAAGAAGAAGATAAAACAATTTGTTGTTGCTCTTTTCAGCCAGAAACAGGTTCTGTGAAGCTGAATAAACCCTGAAACATACAGCTGTTTTCAAAGTGGTAGCTGAAACTACATTTCATTTTGTAATGGAAGTTCAGAATTGGCAAAATTAGAAGGACTTAGTGGAAACACTAAGCAGAAAGAATCATCAACTTTTTTACGTTTGCTGGGATCAGTTCAGCTGCACACCCTGGAGTCCTTTCATCAGGAAAAATATCCCACCCTGTCTAAGAATGAAAAGTTGTCGGGGATGATGGGACTCACCAACCATCAGGTAGTCCAGCCCCTCATTCCTGAGCTCTGGTTTCCCATCTCTCTGTTTAAGGGACATTTTGCTTTATGTGGTTCCAACAGTTAGGGCACGATATAGAGTCATAGAGAGGGGAGGGAGAAAGTAATGAGGGGAGGGTAGTGGTGCCAGGGTCTCTGCTGCTCAGAGCGGTGTGGACAGTGAGTCTGGAGGTCCTGGGGCTGTGAGGATAGGTTCTGTGACCTGCACAGAGCAGGGGAAAAGATCTGGGATGAGTGTGTTGAGAATCTTTCATGCAAACAGAAGACAGTGAGGGATCCTTCCCTCTGTTCTTGGCTTCCATTAGTTTTCATCTGGGCTACAGAGATCTGCTCTTGTACACAGAACTTTCCCCTTCCTCTCAAGATCTGGGGCTGGGGGGGGAGGAGGAGGGGGAGAAAGGGTTGGAAACAGATTCTTTAAAGCCTCCCAACAGAAGGGCAGGGTGTGGCGAAAGCACTGGACATGATAAACCCTGACTTTAGCAAAGCTTTTGATACAGTCTGCTGCAGTATTCCTGTCATCTTGTTGGATAAATGGACTATAAGTGGATAGAAAGTTGGCTAGATCATTGGGATAAATGGATAGCAATCAATGACTTGAGGTCTAGTTGGCAGTTGATATCAAGTGGAGTGCCCCAGGGGTTGGTGCTGGGACCAGTTTTTTCAACATCTTCATTAATGGTCTGGAGGATAAGATGCATTGCACTTTCAGCAAGTTCGCAGGTGACACTAAAGTGGCAGGGGTGGTAGTTACGCTGTGGGATAGTAATAGGATGCCGAGTAACCTGAAGGATTGGCTCAAAAGGAATCTGATGAGGTTTAACAAGGACAGGTAGGACAGAAGAAATCCCATGGAGTGCTACAGACTGGAGAATGATTGGCTAGGCAGCAGTTCTGCAGAAAAGAAGCTGAGGGTTACAGTGGACTGGAGGCTGGATATGAGTCAACAGGATGCCCGTATTGCCAGGAAGGTTAATGGCATATTAGGTTGCATTAGTAGGAACATTGCCTGCAGATCACGGGAAGTGATTATTCCCCTCAGGGATGTCCTTGCGGATCAGTGGAGCAGCTGGGATGACAGCCCAAGGCCCTGTGCTTTGCTGGGCTCTGTGGGGCTGACTGGCATGTGGTGCATCTTCCAGTGAGTCCTTCCAGGGCCACGGGCTCCGGAAGACCATGCCAGAGGCCGTATAGTACGCCGGCTGGCCCCACCCTGCCCCTGGGGGTGGCCTAGCTGGCCCAGGGGGTGGGGTGGGAGCACAGTGTCTGGGCTGGCCTGCCCCATCCCCCAGTGATGGGGGGCCAGGGGCCCCCACAGGCCAGTTGGCCCTGGGGCCTTCCCCCCTGGTCCTCCAAGGATGACCCTGTCCTCAATTCAGTACTGGTGAATCCACATCCAGTTTTGGGTCCCCCACTACAGGAAGATGTGGATAAATTGGAGAGAGTCCAGCAGAGGGCAATAAAAATGATTAAAAGGCTGAGGCGCATGACTTATGAGGGGAGACTGAGGGAACTGGGTTTATATAGTCTCCAGAAAAAAGGAGTGAAAGGGGATCTGATAGTGTCCTTTAAATACCTGGAGAGGCATTGCAGGGAGAATAGAAACAGGCTGCTCTCAGTGGTGGCAGATGAAAGCAGGAGCAATGATCTCAAGTTGCAATGGGGAAGGACTAGGTTGGCTATTAAGAAATCTTTTTCACTGAGAGGATGGTGAAGCACAGGAATGGGTTATCCATATTTTGAGGATTTTAAGGTGCGGCTTGACAAAGCCCTGACTGAGATGATTCAGTTGAGGTTAGTCCTGCTTTGAGCAGGGGTTGGACTAGATGCAGGGGTGTTGCTGGCACTGGGCACACGGGGCACGTGACCTGAGTCTGGCAGGATCTGGGGGCTGGCTACCACCAACCCAATATGGCCGCTGCCGGGGCCGGGATCTGGGGCCCAGCCACCGCTGGCCTGATGTGGCCCCTGCGGGGCCCTGGCGCCGGACAGCAGGTTAGTGGTGGCAGGACCCTGATCCGACCCCAACTGGGGACCAAGGAGACGGATTGGGCCCCCCAATGGATCAGGCCCCTGGGCCCAGGCCCCGAACTTCTTTTTGGGGCAGCAACACCCCTGACTAGATGACCTCCTGGGATCCCTTCCAATGCTAATCAGCTATGATTCTATGAAGGGAAAGGGACAGACATGGAGGGGTTCTGAGGGCCCATGTCTGCCAGAAGCTCCTTCAGTCCCTCTTCTCTCCAATTCCAGGTCCAGATTTGGTTCCAGAATAGAAGAGGGAAGCACTAGAGACAGGACACCTGGGAGCAGCCTCTGTGCAGCGTAGGTCACAGCTTGAGAGCTACACAGACACAAAATCAATCTGTCACACTCACTGATATCCGCTGTCTATCCCCCATGCACACTCCTACATACCCACAGGTATGCTCAGACAGCAAGATGCCCCAGGTAGCAGGTCCACACTCACACCCGCCAACAGACACAGGGGCACCATGAGCCATTTCCACAGGGAAGGTGTGAGGTGAAATTCACTGGTGTTTGGCCAGTGTTTTGGGGACACAGGGCCAGGTCCCCAGCTTGTGTGAAGCCGGGCAGCTCCTGTGAGTACAGCACAACTATGCTAATTGCCAGGAGTTGGGGTCTGGCCTGTGAAGTGCTGGGTACATGCTGAAATCTCAGCTTTACATGGATCTCCCCTCTGGGCTGTTTTCCCCCTCCCCCCCGCCCTGTCAGGTTTCCTGGGTGTTGGTCACTGGGCTATTGGAACTGGTTTTCTCCCATCAGAGCATGCCAGGTACAAGAAGATTCATCAGCTGTAGGTCACCTGGGGATCCTCTGGGATGGAAGACCCTACAAAAATATCTGGAGCTGGGTTATTAGTGCTGCTCACAGAGAAGAAAGCTGAGCTTTAATGATCTGTGCACAGTTCTGGACTCTCTTGTTTGGGTCTAAATGTTCTCCTTTCTCTTCTCTACAGACCCATGTCTGCGCAGACCCCAGACAGGATCCATTCTCCCTGCTTAATTAGTTAGTGAACCCAGTATCCCCAACAGGGCCTGAGGAAAATAAATAAAAGCAGTCTAACAAGACTTGGCCTGGTCTTTATTAGAAAATTCAGTCAACCCTGCTAAGTTGCTCAGCAATGTGAAATATTCACAGCCCTGAGAGATGTAATTAAGCTGATCTAAGTTCCAGGCCAAGTCTACACTACAGACTTGTACTGATATTACTGCATTGCTCAGGATGTGAGAAATCCACATTTAATGAGTGATATAGTTATACCAACTGTGACGCTGTCCAGATTTAGGGAACCATTTATGATATTATTTTGTATTAATATTTTATAATTGTTATAATCCATAGGAACTATGCCATGTTTGGTGTCAATAGAAAGGTAATAATTTGTGGGGAATGATTATATAGCTTATGTGTAGGATCTGTATTCATATTAGAAATTAGGAATATGATTGTTATATTTTAATTGGTGTGAGTCTGGGGAAATTCCCCAGACTGAATGTCTACCCGGCCATTGTCCCCCTAATGGCCCATTAAGGAAGCTCCCCAGTATAATGGGCCAAAGGAGAAAACCTGTTGAGCCACTAGGACTTGAACATGTGACTCAACTCCAGTTTGATTGGAAAGAACTGCACACAGCATGGAGAAGGCCAGAGGGGATAAAAGGCAGCAGCCCCGACTCCATCTTGTTCTCAAGTCCCCAGTCTACAGCCAACACCCACCTCTGGAACTATTCCTCTGAGACTGGACAAAGGATTGAGGCCCACCCTGATGCTGGGTGTTTACCAGAGGAACAAGCCTGCAAACTCCAGAGGAACAAGCCTGCAAACTGCTTTACATGAACTTTAAATCATTTGTATGTATGTGATTCGCTTTGACCCTTTAACATCCCTCATATTTTGCTTCTTTTCTTCTTATATTAAACCTTTAGTTGTAGTTGCTAAAGGATTGGCTACCAGTGTGGTATTTTGGGTAAGATCCAAACCTATACTGTTCTGTGTGCTGTGGCTGGCCCTTTGGGGTCAGGAGAACCTATATCTTTAAGGGACCGTGCGGCTAGGTGGGAGCTGGAGGAGCTGGAGTGCAATAAAGGGGGCTCTTTCTATTTTGGGAAGATTTCTTGGTACCCAGTGTGGGGAACCAGAAGCCCGTTTGTGACTGATAGGGAGACTGGTTTAAGTACCACCCATCAGTGTGTGGGGAGTTTGGCTCCTGGTTTTGCAGCTTGCCCTGATTTTTGCACATCCAGGAGGGTATCCCAGGAGGCCCCGGTCACACCAACCTAACTCCCTCCACCCCTTGTAGACACCCACTGACATAGCTGCCACCTCTCAGGAAGTTGGACTATGTTGAGGGAAACAAACAAGGAGTCCTGTGAAACTTTTAAAGACTAACAAATGTATTTACCACATAAGGTTTTGGAGGAGAAAATCCCACTTCATCAGACGCTTTGAAGATGGGGGAACTTACAGAATGGGAGGAAAATAAGTGCAGGAAAGTGTAAGCCATAGGATCAGGTCAGGCTGTAAGAGCAAATCAAAGCAGATGTTAAGATTCAAACACTGGGGAACAGCATATGTTGATGAGAGACACTTTCTCATTGGTGTACTTGCATTTCACTAAAGACACAGCACTGTACAGTACTGCTATATGTGAAGACAAGCCCTCTGTTGGACAGTGCTAGGTCAATGGAAGAATTCCTCCATCGATCTAGCTACTGCCTCTTGGAGATGTAAATTTACTACAGAAGTGGAAGAACCCTTTCTGTTGCTTTACTGTCTATGCAACGACTGTGGCGCTGTCACGTTTCTAGTGTAGACAGTCTCAGGCATTGACAAAGAGATGTCTGGGCCAAATCTGAGCGAGTGGTATTGCAAACTGGTGCGTCAAGTTGCAGGGCCATTCATGCTTGGCTCAGCAATCCTAGGTACCAGGTCACAATGTCTGGAATAGGGAGACTGGCCCAGCCCCAATGTGAGAAGTTGCTGCTATGGGGTGAGTATGGGCAGGCTTGCTGTCTGCCCCCTGCCTCCCATCCTCACCAGGCTGTGGGCAATGTATGTTTACCTGGGTCCCTGCAACCCCTCCACAACCTTGTTGAGACTCACTGTTTGGGAAACACTGGCCTAGAGCAAGGCAGCAAAGAGCATGCTCAGTGGCAGAAGTTTAGGTGTTGAGGGAACTTTCCCACCCTGAAAACGTATGTGCTCAATCAGCTCAGATGCGTACAGTGGTCGGCAAATATTTGTTGCATCACAGTGGAGCCTAAAAGTGGGTTTTCAGTGGCTAAATACCTCTGTGCATTTTGCCCTTATCTCTTCACAAGCCCATGTTACTGGTGTCCCCCGTATTATCCCATGGATGGGGCTACCCTGCTCAGCTAGAGTTCCCTAATTCATGTCACACATCCAAGAATGGAGTCTTGTAAGCAGCACTGGAAAGCTTTTAGGCCAGACTGTGGCCCCATTTACACCAGTATCAATCAGATGTAAGCACATTGGTTTCAAAAGTGCTGCTCCAGATTCACAGCACAGACCAGTTCACAGCACAGACCAGGCAGTTTCTCTCTAGCGGCAGCCTCCAGCAGCTGGCTCAGCACCATGTCAGTCGGCAGGTTTCCCTCATTCCCAGGAGATCTACAAGTTCATGCTGTGAAATGTGTGAACTCCCATTGACCAAAGGCTGTTGGGCCTCCAGAGATGATGTAGCAGGGTGTTCCAGCTCGGAGTGAGCCTGTTAAACCCCTCAGTGGGATTTGATCAAATTAGAACCCCATTTTAGAGTGGGCCCTATATTTTGTGCCCATGTGGGATCACACTGTAAACTCTGAGGTTGGGACTGTCTCATTTTCTGTGTGTTCAGATCCCAGCACTGCAGAGTTGTTGGTGTTTACTGTAATATAAACTGATAATAGTAAACAAATGATTTAAGCGAATTCCTTTCAGGCTTACACACAGCAGCTGGATGCCTGGTTCTGGCGGAGTAACACTGAGCAGGGGGAGGAAGGTATTTTTCTCACTCCCAGACAGCTGGACTTACTGTGGGCTGAACCCAGGGGTGTGTATGTGGAAGACAGACCATATAAGAATCCCCCTGCCCTGCTCTGCCCCGCTCTCCCTCCGCCAGTATGGAGCTTGGTTCCTGTTGCATGGGAACAGATACTGACTAAATACAGGGTGAGGGAGAATGGCCTTTATGAAGGGTAGAATCAGATTAGATTCTAGGGTAGAATTAGGGTTGGATTAGATTAGGGTAGAACAGCTTCTCCAAATTCCTTTGCAGCACATGGATTCCATGTGCCCTGTCCTAACTTCTGTGCCTAACTCACTGTCTCCCGCAGTGTTACATCTTCCTTTGTGGGCCAGTTTGTGGCCATTTACCAGGGCTTATGGTCAGGGAAGGATGAGCACAGATCCTGCTGTTGCCTGGATCCTGCATACTGTGCATGAGTGATCCCACAGATCTATAAAACTGATGTGTCTGACAAAGCACATTCTCCTCCCTCTCCCCACTTTGCCTCTGTGTCTGATCTTCAGGAATGTGCAGTGTGGCTGTGCCATGTCAGGACCATGGAGAGAGGATCAGGGGGCTGTGTCCTTTCAGGCTCCATGGGCTGTCTTTGTAAAGAGTACCACTGGCCACGATGCTGTTAGAAATACTGAGCAGAAGCTGGGGACACATGTGGGAGCTAATTAGGGCATATCATGGTCCCTGATTAATTATCTCACTCAGAACCACTCCCTCTTTGTTCAGTCCTACCACAGTATCCCAATGCATCCAAATTACCAATAGCAGTACATTATTAACACCAAATTAAAATGGGCCATTAAACTCTCCAATTCCAGAGGCTACCAGGGAGATATACTAGTAAAGGAAGCTGTGTAAGGCCCAGTATTTAAAATTGGCAATGTGTCACTTAACAGCCCTGAAATTGAAATCTTGCAAATCAAATGAAAGAAATTAGCTATCCACTTTTCTCCTTTATTCTATGTAATCTGAAGGTCTCCCCTGTATAGGAGCACTTTTCCTCATCTGTGCCTTAGCACAGTATCAGTTACCTGAAGAAGAAATGATCAGTCACAGTAGCAAATAATAAAATCACTTTGCATAGGGCTGTTGACTTCCTTTTCAGTTCCTTCCTGGGTCCCATGATAATTGGCCCTTTCAAAGGACAGAGGAGCAGAGTACAAGGTGAATGGGTCTCTTCACTTCCAGTCCTGAATGAGCAGCAGGCCCCCCTTTCTATAGAAGTCCATTTTATTGGCCCATTCCATTTTCAGCCTTGCTGCTGAATCTGAGAGAGATGACATCTCAGGCTGAACATTGCTCTACCAGTGTAAAGCACCTGCTTTCTCAGGCAAATGACGCTTCCTACACTTCCCCCTTCCCCTGGTGTGTATTAGCTCCATTTCCCAGAATGGGAAAATGGGCAGTGAGGTGATTTACCCAAAGTCCTAAAGCGATCTAATGTTAGAGCAGTAAATGGAAACCTTGGATCCTGGCTCCTTGCTCCTATTTGAAGCACTACTCTTCCCATCTCAGCAGATCACGTGTGTCCTGACCAAAGGCTGGTGCATGACATTAGTGGATCCTTTCTCCAATGTCATATTTTGCTGCAGATACATCCAGGGCTGTAGTCCTCAGCCTCCATAAATTTAACACTGAATTAGGAATGTGAAGCAGGCAATGGGGAAGCAAGTGAAGTGTGGAGCACATGCCCACAGGATCAGGGTGGGTTTGTGTTTGTGAGACACAGGTGTAGCACATGTCTGGGATGGCCAATACATTCGTAGAGCAGACAGTGCACTACCTCTGCCTATACCAACATAATGACCTTCATAGCGAAGCTATGTTTGACCCAGGTTGTGGCTGGTGTGGCTCTGAACCCAGAGCAGGAAGGGGGTTAATTCACCTTCCTTCTCATCCTTGGAGATTTCAACCAGCGTTGTTGGAAGTTTGTCTCTGGGGAATAAAGTTACAATCTCTGTATCCTTGCCCAGAACAGGGAAACCTCCCAGAGCCCCAAAAGGTTTTCCTGGCAACACAGAGATGATGGGAAAGACAGTGGGAATGGGCAGGAAGAGATATTAAGGAGAGACCCTTCAAAGCTAGCATCTTCGGTTCAGAACCTCTGCTACCAGTCCCATTGATGCTGTTCCTCCGACATGTGTGATCATGATCAGTAGATGTCTGGAGATTAAAAACTTGAGTCATTGTCACGGACTCACAACAAATACCCCTCTCTCCCATTATCACTGAATCCAGCCTTAGGCAGGGGCTGGAAGGTGGGATAGGATCATGGCACTGCAGATGTGGGAAGCCAACACACGTGCTATTGTCTTTTCTAGGGGCAGCAGGGATGTGAATTTTAGTTTTTCTATGGTGATCAGAGGTTCTGGAAGTTGGACCTGAGTGTAGTTCAGGAATTGTACAAAGAAATACTCCATGATTGTTTAAAACTGGTTTTACTGGGAAATTAAAAAAAAAAAAAAAAATCAAAGGAGCACACAGGATAGATTCAAACATCAGGGAAAATATCATTGAAGTAATGCACACATGCACAGCGTTGTACAAACACTGACAGCACAGCTCTGTCCCTCTCTCATAATTTGAAGAAATCTTGGAGGTCTCACTAGTAAAGAGTGTCAGAAATTCCTCAGGAGTGGAGGATCCTGGGAACCAAAGGCTGGGAAGCAGAGCCTGTGGGGAGTACAGACAGACAGGCTGAAGTTACTCCAGCTGTCTCAGCAGGGCTGACATATCCCCATGGCTGGGCTCACAGAGAGGATTCCATTGATTGTCCACACAGAATGAAGTACACAGGGAGTCACTGGCATTGATCAACTGTGTGAGCCCCAGGGACTCTGTGGACGAAACCTGAGAGAGGTGGAGAAAGCTGGTACTGACAGTCATAGGCTGCAGAGCAGGGGGCGAAGTTCCGACACTGGTCTGTGGGGCCCATGTGTTGTAGCCCTGGATATCTGTAGGGCTTGGAGCTGGCTGGAGGAGAGGCAGGTCAATTCTGGAGTCAAAGACAGAGCTCGCTTGTCCCCGCAGAGCCCACTGCATCCCTGGACCAGGCCCTGGGGGCACAGGATTCGCTGACCAATTAAGCAGGGAGACTGGATCCTGCCTGGGGTCTGCGCAGAGATGAGTCTGTAGGAAGGAGAACATTTAGGCACAAATCAGAGAGCCCAAAGCCCCGCACAGGTCCCTAAAGCTCAGCTCTCTTCTCTATTAGCCACACCAATAGCTCAGCTTGGGATATTTCTGTAGGGTCCCACAGGATTCCAAGGTGACATACAGCTGGTGAGTCTATTTGCACCTGGGATGCTCTAATGGGAGAAACCCGACCCCTGAACCAGTTCCAATGGCCCAGAAAGCAGCCCCCAGGAAACCTGACAGGGCAGGGAGGTACCAGCCCAGAAGGGAAATCAGTGTAAAGCAGAGTATCAGCACATAACCAGCACTTCACAGGCCAGACCCCAGTTCCTGGCAACAAGCATAGCTATGCTGTACTCATGGGAGCTGCCCAGCTTCACACAGTGCTGTGTCCCCAGTGACTTTCTCAAGTCGCACCATCCCTGTGGAAATGGCCCAGAGTACCCATGTGTCTGTTGGTGGATGTGAGCATGTATCTGAGGATCACTGAGGGTGCAGCTGGGGGAGACACAGCAGGTGTCTGAGTGTGTTTGTGTTTCTGTGTAGCTCACCAGCAGGGTACAGAGGCAGCTCCCAGGAGTCCCATTTTCCATACAAAGTCTCCGGTGCTTCCCTCTTCTATTCTGGAACCAAGTCCGGATCTGGAATTGGAGAAAAGAGGGGCTGACAGGGATGCTGGCAGAAAAGGAACCTCAGGGACACCTTGATGTGTCTCTTTTACCCTTCCTCCTGCCCTTCTTTAGAGAGGCTTTGAAGAAGCCTTAACCCTCACTCCCCGAGCCCAGGCCTTGAGAAGAACGGAATAGTCCTGTGTACAAAATCAGATCTCCATGTCCCTGGGATACTAATGGGAGGCAGGGACAGAGGGAAGGGTCCCTCACTGACCTGTTTCCATGAAAGATCCCCCCCTCCACTTTACCTTTCCCCATCCTGACCACAGATCCTGTCCACCAGCACCAGGACCTCCCAACTCAATATCAGCCCCTCTCTGAGTGACAGAGACCCCAGAAACTCTCCCCTGCCCCATTAATCTCTCCTTCCCCCCATCCCGAGGAAACCAGGGCCCAAGAACAAAGGGCTGGACGCACCTGTTGATAGGTGAGGCCCGTCATCCCTGACAGTCTTTCAGCCTGAGGCAGGTTGGGATATTTCTCGTGGTGGAAGAAGGACTCCAGGATGTGCAGCTGGTTCCTGCTGTACAAATTCCTCTTCCTCCTCTTCCTCCCTTGCAGCCTTTCCAGCTCACAGTGGGAGGGAGCTCCTCTGGGGCCAGCAGCCATCACATGGGTCCCCACAGTAGTGGATGGGGCCTGGGGCAGAGCCATGGATCCCTCCCTGGAGACCATCCATGCTGTAAAAACAGACAGAAGGGCAAGGAGACGGGTCAGAGCAGTGGTTCTCAATCTTTTGTGGGTTGCAACACACTTGGAGGCATATCACAACCCTACAGGACCCACCAGTCCACCACTCCCAGTCCTAACCCAGCCATCAGAACACACTTACCCTTGTGTGGTGACACAACAAGGTCTCCAACATGGTGGCTGAGAACAGCTGGGTCAGAGGAAGGTGTAACCCCAGGGAGGGAGGGGCACTACCGAGGGGACAGACACAGCTCAGAGGAAGGGGATGGCACTGGGCGAAACTCTCACTCCAGGCTGGGGATCATGAACATCTATTAGGCTGATGACCAGATGCCCCAGGGATTTGAGACCCATTGCAAGAGGACGGGGCAAAGCCCTGCAGGGTAGACTGAGCCTCAGCCCCACAGAGCGAGGCTGCCAGAGTAACCCCTGCATTGGCCCCCCAGCTCCCCCATAGCTCACCTGAATCATGCTGGCCTGTTCCCACACTGGCCACCAGCCCATCAGTGGAGCCCCAGGGCCCCATGGAGAGGGACTGGCTGCCCCCAGCGTGTCCTGGCTCCGGCCCAGGCGGGAAGAGCCCCCACAGCTCTGGAGTCATGGCTGCAAAGGCGTCCTGCAGCTCTCGGGCGGGCACATCCATGCTGCCTCCTGCGATCTGCTCCCATCGCCTGACTCGATCAGGCCCTTATATCCCCGGCCGGGCCATTGTTCCCCTAAGTGGGGAGGGGCGGAGCCGGGGCCCGGCCCCAGCAAAGGGCTGTGAGTCACTGACTGCCCGGGCATGGCCTGCGGCTGGGACTGAGGCCGGAGAAGGGCGCCCCTGGCGCCGGTGTGAATCGCTGCACCGCGGCCAGTCTCTGCCAGCACCACGGCCAGGGGACCGGGGCCGCTGGATCCCGCCCCGCGCGGGGGGAGCTGAGCCGATGTGCCCGGTCACCGCTTCTCTCTCCGGCCCCCTGCCGCCGGGGTCACGCCTTCCCGGCTCTAACCACTGCACCAGGCTGCCGCCGCCCTCCCGTTCTCTGACTACGGAGTGCCCCGCTCGCCTAGGACGCCAGAGGCATGCTGAATCTGGGGAGCAGTCAGAGGACAGGGCATTAAAATAGGGGTTATATGTAGGGGATAAAGGGGCTCAGCTCCCATTTGATCCTATGAGAAAACCAGGGCTACATCCCAGCAGGGTAATTTAGGCATTCTTATTTTAACAAGGACTAAGCCTCAGTAATATTTGTTCCATGGGAATAAAGGCATGACACTAGCTCTTTATTTGGCAGAACAATTCAGTGGTATGAACCCAAGCTCCCTTCTCTAGCCCTGCAGCATCCCCTTCATTCCACTGGCTGTTCTTCCTGGCCAAAAGGACAATCAAATTAACTCATAAATGCATCAGTGTCTGCTCCTGGTTGCTTTGAACTCAGCCCGGGGATCCAACTACCGGAGAACATTCCAGACAGAAGTTATTATGACATCCAACTATCCTACCTTACTAGTAATTTATTTAGGCTGCCAAGTGGAGCGCTGGGAATTTAATAAAGACAGGAATTATGGTTTTAAAAGGCAAAAACCCAAACCAACACATTCCCATTTGAGAATCAGCAGATGGAGAAACTCAAAGGGAACAAATTATGTGTTTAGTGTCTGTGCAATGTTAGATTTCTTCTGATTCTGCCAAGTCTAAACTTTCATTAAATATGAAATGTAGATTTTTTTTTCACTTTGGAAACAGTTGTGCATTACAGGCTTGATTCAGCTTTGCCTGAACTGTCTTTATCTGAAAATAGGAGCAGGAAAGGTGATAATTTGTCTCACATTCACCTTAATGGAGTGTTAACTCTACCCCCTGGTTAATTTCAATAAGGTGAGAAATCCAGCCTTAATCCCCTCCACCAGCACAGTCATATCAACAAAAGGTGATTTGATCTCACCTTCCTCTATATACTGCTCCCCCAGTGTTTGAATCTAAACAACTGTCTTGCTTTGCTGTGACAGTCTGACCTGATCCTATGACTTACACTTTCCTGTATTTTTTCCCCTCCCATTCTGTAAATTCCCCATCTTCAAAGCATCTGACAAAGTGGGATTTTCTCCCATGAAAACTCATGTGATAAATAAAATTGTTAGTTTCCTTAAAAGTGCCATAGAACTCTGTTTTTAATCGAGAAAAGGGTGAGTTCAAAACACTATTCAGATATGTGCAGTGTAATTGTAGAAGAAGAGCTCTGTGTGGCTCCAAAGCTTATCTCTCCCCAACAAAAGCAATCCAATAAAAGCTATTACCTCACCTATCCTGTCTCTCTATTCATATATTCACAAAAAAATTTCTGGCATTTTTAACTTTCAAGCACTTGACTTGGCAACATAAATAACTTTTTGTTACTGTATGAGCTTTTGAATGTAACAACTTCCATTGGAATGTGCTCGGGTGTTCATGTGATCGGATCAGCGACCACTTGCTCCACAGACTGAGTTCAAAGTCACCTGTAACAGACATTAAATTGAGTTCCAAAGGGGTAGCCATGTTAGTCTATTGCAGAAAAACAAACAGAGTCTTCTGGCACTTTTTAAAACTAACATTTATTTATCGCATGAGCTTTCGTGGGAGAAAATCTCACTTTATCAAGATCACAGCCTATGGACTCCTTTTCTAAATAGTTGGGAATTGCTATTTTAATGTACTGCCCTGTGTTTATCCCCAAACACTCAGGATGCCCATGGGTGCAATGCACAGAGATCTGTGTAAGACATGGTGGCATTTGGTGGTTAGATCAAGGGGTGGGAATGGCAGTATAGGGGTGTCCCTAGAGCATGGCACTAAGTAACTATTTGAGCAGGTGATGGGAGGCAGGGGGACCCAGTGTTTAGAGCAGGGGGTTGAGAAGCAGCGGTGGCTATCTGTGAGATAATAAAGCAGCGATGAGAATACACGTGGATTCATAGTATCTGGCTGATGCTGCCAGAGGATGGCATGACCTCTGTGGACTTCCGTAGCAACTTTCCCACCTACCCACACCTACATGGGAGTCCCAATTCCTATTCCCTGAACATGGTCCTGACACACTGATCACAATTCTGTGCAGCTCCAGAGCGTCAGACAGTAAAGGTGTGTCTATGCTATGGTGACAGAAGCCGCTGTAACATGGTGTTGTAGACACTTCCTACATCACATCCCTCCAGCCCCAAAGGAGATCTGTAAACACACCAAAGAGACCTGCTTTTCAAATTTCAAAGTTTTTCTGCAGTAGCAGGAACATGGTCTGACTAACCTGCGTGATACAGGAGAGCTGGAATAGAACACAGGTAAGTACCTGCGGGCTGCATATTCTTTCTTCATTTCAGTACAGCTCCTACTAAATGCAAACACTTTCTGGAGGTGAAGTATCTGGTTCATCCTTCCAAAAATGCAGGTAAACATGAAAGGGAAATGGAGGCTGTCTTTCCCACTTGTGGGAACCAAAAAGGTTATTGGAATAACTGGGAAAAAAATGCTAAAAGACAGAGATGTATTTTCAAGGTCTAGAACAATTACAAAGGATGCAGGAGAAGGTATGTTATCGGTGATGAACGGACAGTTTTGTGGGAGTGATGTCTTTCCTTCTTATGACTGTGTATCTTTAGCTCTTGGACAAAGCACTTAATCCCACCATTTACCATCCACACAATGGGAATAACTTTTCTTTTACCACAATCCTAGTATATTTACTTTGTAAGGTCTCTGGAGAACAGACTGCTTCTTATTATGTGTACATATAACTTCCATTCCAATGGGGCTCTGATCTTAAAAATTGCTACTGTCATACAACTAGAAATGAGAGCAGAAATTTCTTGACTTCCTATTTCAAAGGACTGTCTCATGCTTATTTGCTGGCAACACAAAGCTCACACTTCGATCTCTTCCTTTGCACTGGACATTGATAGGAGAAGAATATGAATGATGACCAAGCTCATCAGCATCATATTTTGATAATGGGATCATAGCATCATGAGACCCACAAATTATGTTTTTGAGAGTCCTGGGGGAAGAGTCCTCAATCCTCCCTTCAGACAGTGCCATGGAATAAATTCACTAGGAGTGGTGCTAATCCCCTATTGTCCTCTAGAGTCTAGGGAGCCATAGACTTGAGGCTGTGTTGGTCATTGAGGGGCTTAGCCACTGTGTGGAGAGGAGAATTTTCCCTTTGATTAGTCTGTGATTTAGTGGTATGGGTGGATGGTGTGCTGAGGAAAGTGGAAGAGTGTGTGGTTTGGTGCAGATAGAATATGAACTATTGGAGGCAATTGCTGTACCAAGACTGCCCCTGTTCTCTTCCTCTGCAGAAAGACAATCCAGCTGCACAGCCTGAAAATGAGCTTCCTCAACCATTGGCTCAAGCCACCAAATTCTCCTTGTGGGAAACCTGGACCAGCATATGAACCAATGAAACAATGGCACAATTAATTAGAATTAATTAACAATTAATTTGAACATGTAAAGGACACAAAATTTTGTGTTCACATTTTGGGTGTCAATGTTTTGGATTTGTGTAGATTAAAAATTACAGATTGACCAAAGGAAAAAAAATGTATTTTATGGGAATGTCAGGAGTTATATGATGATTCTGTTAATTAACAATAACAACAAAAAGCATTGATAAGTTCCAAGGGGGTAGCTGTGTGAGTCTAGTTCTGCAGAACAAAAAGGAGTCCTGTGGCACTTTTAAAGACTAAGAATTTTATTTTTTGCATGAGCTTCCATGGGTGAAATCCCTCTTCCTCAGATACCAGAGAGTGGGAAAAAAACCAAAAAGCATTAACCCGCTTTCCCCCCCCCCCAAAAGCCTCAACAAAACACATTCTCTCTCATAAAAAAGTCCTTGTGTTCTGACTGTGGTTGTGATGTCTCTTAGCATAGGCTGCTAGAGAAATACAACACTGCCTTTCATCCTACGTCTCTTCATATTCCCTAGAACTGAAACTGGGGACTAGCATGCTGCATGAGGAAGGCCTGTTGCCAGTTAAGGAGCATTTGTGACGTGTCAGGAAAGATCTACAACAAAGAAACAGTGTGTTTAGTCAAACCCCGGAATATCCATGAAACTGCTCAGCCCCACGCTGGTGTTGCAGAGCCAACGTCCTATGTCGGTTTGCCATGTCACAGAGGCGTGACCACAGGACCTTTGTACTGCATGGCTGTCAGTAGCTGCATGAGCTATGCTCTGTCTCAGCTTGCAGTGCTGGCACTGCAGAATGGAATCCCGGAATGTTTGACACAGCCCAGTTGCACGGCCGTGATAATGACCCTCACCCTGGTGTGCTATTAGAACATCACTGTGCTGGCATCGCGAAGGTGTGCAAGTACCTTGGCATGAATGCAGCAGCTGGCTGTAGCCCTCTAGTACTGGCATTACACAGAGGACTAGCTCCGTTATTACACTGACATCTTACAGAGATGTGATGCCACTTTTCACAGTTCACGGCAGCTGCACCTGTATTTCCCCTCATTGTCCAGTAAGGGGACGCACTCTAGGGCTATGTCTACACTTACCAAAGTTAGTTCAAATTCCTTAATTCGAACTATCTAATTCGAACTAATTTTAGTTAGTTCGAATTAACTTAATTCGAACTAGCATGGCCCCACTAGAATGCTAGTTTGAACTAAGCAAGGGCCATGTAGGGCACTTGCTTAGTTCGAATTAGTCAGTTGCATTAAGGTCAATGTGCCGGTTAGTTCGAACCAAGCAGTTAGTTCGAACTAATATGGCCACATTGACTTAATTCAAACTAACTAGTTCAAATTAAGGGTTAGTTTGAAGTAAAATGAGGTTTTACTAATTCGAACTAACTTTTCCTTAATTCGACTTAAGGAACTGCTTAAGTCGAATTAAGGAAACTCAAGTGTAGACACAGAGTAAATTAAGTCGACTTAAGCCTGCTTAAGTCGACTTAATTGACAAGTGTAGATGCACCCTAGACTCCTGGCTCCTCACCCATCACTTCTCTTGGGTGAAGACCCACATCATTCTCCAGCCCGACCATGGTTTTTTCAGGTTGCACAGTAACCAGCCTATACTGCAACCATCACATCAAAATCAGGCTGCCTTAACCTGTCTGCTTTACGTTTCTCCTGAGTTATGATAAACAATGTAATTGCCACAGTTACCATACAACTCCAAAGGCCAGTCTACATTGGAAAAGGTTGTCGATGTAAATTACAGTTATAATAAAAAAGTGCTGTAATTACAATGCTTGTGCCTGTCCACACATCACTCATTAGGTGCATCTACACTTGTAAATTAAGTCGACTTAAGCTTGCTTAAGTCGACTTAATTTACTCTGTGTCTCCACTACACTTTCCTTAAGTCAATTTAAGTAAGCTGCTTAAGTCGACTTAAGGAAAATAAAGTCGACTTAATGAAAATTAAGTCAACTTTATTAAACCTCCTTTTAATTCGACTTTAGGCTTAAGTCGACTTTTTAAAGTCGACTTAAGCCAGTGTAGACATGGAGTAGTCCCAAGTCGACTTAGAGTCGACTTAGGGCTCTCCAGGACTCCCCCACTGCCCTCCCTGCCAGAGGGGTGCAGGGGGAGCTTGGCATGCTCCTCCCACCCTGCCCCTATGCCTTGCCAGGGTCCCTGTCCCCCTTTGCCCCTTTGCCCCATTGTACCCAGGTACAATGGGGCAAAGGCTGAGCCCCCTGGCACTAGGCAAGGGGTGCCCCTTGGCACCGTGGACCTGCCCTAGGTCCCCCTAGCCCCTAGAAGTTGACCTAGGCATCCAGTGTGGATGCTCTAGGTCTACTTTTCAAGGTCCCCCCTAAGTCGACTTAAAATTTAGGTGCAGACATGCTAAGTCGACCTAAATTTACAAGTGTAGACACAGCCATTGTGTCACTGAAGTGTCTCCACAATTGCTATTCTAAAATCGACAGTGAGACCTGTGCATTGTGGGCAGCTATTCCACTACGCACTTGCCACCTTGTGCAGTTAGGTGTTCTGGGAAGGCAGAGAGGGTCACAATGAATCGTGGATACGGGCTCAATGTCCCTCGATGCAGTGATTTCTGTCCCATCATTACATGGATTTCTGACTGGTTCCCAGTATTTTTCAACAGCCCCAGTTTCCTGTGTACCCACCATTTCAATCTGAAAGGATGGATCCTGCACTACTCTCTATTGTTGTTGTCAGTGTTGTGAACACGTCATGGCTGGTTGCGAAGTATATCATGAGTTCCCAAGATGCCTGATCTGCTGTGCGCCATGCACACAAACAATGCCTGATTATTATTTGTATTCATGGAACATCTGCACATGGTGCACTGCTGGTTTGGGGCACGTTACACAAGCATTGAGTGGTGGGGTCGCATTGTTATTCAGGTCTGGAATGATGATCAGTGGATGCACAAAGTCACCTTCAAGGAACTCTGTGCAGAGCTTACAGCGGCCCTGCAGCACAAGGACACCACAATGAGGGCTGCATTCCCAGTGGAGCAGCATGTGGCGATTGCCATGTGGAAATCAGCAACTCCAGATTGCAACTGGTCAGTTGCTAATCAGTTTGTAATTGAAAAGTCCACGGTTGGAGCTGGGTTATTGAAAGTGTTCAGTGCTATTTATCACATTCTGTTACAAAGGACTGTGGCTATGTCTACACTTGTGAATTTAGGTCGACTTAGCTAAGTTGACTTAGCATGTCACACTTAAATTTTAAGTCGACTTTGAGGGGACCCTACAAAATCGACCTAGAGCGTCCACACTGGACGCCTAGGTCAACTTCTAGGGGCTAGATGGACCTGGGACAGGTCCACGGTGGCAGGGGGGCACCCCTTGCCACTTACAATGGGGCAAAGGGGGACAGGGACCCTACAAGGGCATAGCGGCAGGGTGGCCAGGCACGCCAGGCTGTGGCTGTGCCAGTCACCCTGGCAGGGAGGGCAGTGGGGAAGCCCTGGAGGTCCCTAAGTGAACTTAAAGTCGACTTAGGGCTACTCCACGTCTACACTGGCTAAGTCAGCTTCCTAAAGTTGACTTAGCCACTAACGTCGACTTTAAACTAGGTTTTACAAAGTCGACTTAATTTTTCCTGAAGTCAACTTAAGCAGCTGCTTAAGTCGACTTAAGGAAAGTGTAGTATAGACGCAGAGTAAATTAAGTTGACTTAAGCAAGCTGTGTGTCTTGGAAATGTGTGTGAAATAGTGGATGGCTTCACAGTGACAGGATTCCCTAACTGTGGTAGGCCAATATATGGTACACATATCCCAATTTTGGCTCCAGACCATCTTGTGACAGAGTGCGTCAGTAGAAAGAGGTATTTCTCTATGAGACTGCAAGCACTTGTGGATCACATTAAGCGTTTTGCTGACATCGTCATGGATTGGTCAGGGAAGGTACATGACACATGCATCTTCAGGAACACTGGCCTGTATAGAAATCTGCAAGCAGGGACTTTCTTTCTAGACTGAAAGATTCCAACGGGGGATGTTGAAACACTCATGGCGATCCTGAGACACCCAGCCTACCCCTTACTGCCATGGCTCTTGAAGCTTTTTATGGGCAACCTGGATAGCAGCAAGGAGCACTTCAATAATAAATTGAGCAGGTGCTGAATGACTGTTAAATGTATGTTTGGCAGATTAAAAGCTTGCTGGCGATGCCTTTATGGCAGGTTAGATCTAAATAAGGAGAATATTCCCATGGGTATAGCTGCCTGCTGTGTGCTTCCTAATATATGTGAAGCTAAGGGTGAAAAGTGTCCCGCTGGGTGGAGTGCAGCGGCAGTTTGCCTTGTGACTGAATATGAACAACTAGATGCCAGGACTACTAGAGAAGAACAACAGGGGACCACTCGAATCAGGGAGGCCTGGAGGAAGTATTCTGACACCAAGGACCAATAAGGTGACTTTGTAAATAGCACTGTGCTATTCTATGACTGCTATCCAACTTGCACTGTGTGTCAATGTGAGTTGCAACCACTTTGTGCAAGAGACAAAAATTGCTTATTCTTCACAGAGGATGTCTTCATTAAATAACAATTATTCACAGCACACACAAAAAACTGGGCTGGTGGGGAGAGGGCAGTGAGGAGCAGTGTGAGTTCTGACAGCTGGATGTAAGTCCAGCTATCATTCTGGAAACTGTCTAAAGGGGTGGAGTGAATGGCGTACTGAGACAGGCTGAGAGTTTGGTAGGAATGTGTGGGTGGAGTTTGGGGAGGGCATGGGAAGCAGTTCTAGATTGGTTGCAAGAGGGGATAGGCAGGCATAAATTCAGTCCACAATATCATAAGTAACTTTAGTGACTTTGTTTGCTCCTCCATGGCTTTATTATGCTCTTGTGATCTGCTCCTGATTTTCCCACCACTTTGATTTTCAATCACACTGTGTCTCCATGCTCTTTTTCTTTTCTTTTTCATTTTCTCCTCAAAGGACTGGAAGAGTTCTTGGGACATCTTCTCTTTGGTTCTTAGTTATTGCTGGACTTGGCACATCTGTAGAAGCACAATAAACAATGAAGAGAAGCATGATTGTCAGTGCACTAACAGCGTTGATTCATGACTGTAAAATACACCTCTTTCTCACTGTTCCCTGGCAAGCACACAGATCGACAATCAACCAGGGCATGGTGAGTTGGACCTGGGGAAAAAGGGGCACTCAGGATGGGGAAAAGGGTCTGGATAATTGCAGTATGTACACTAGCACATACTTTGCTCCACAAAAGTCTGTAGTGTAGATCAGGCCTAAGCAAGCACATTTATTTTTATGGTAAAAGCATTACAGAGAAAACATTTTAAAATAATAGAAGAACCTAACCACAAAGAAAACAACAGAACACCACTGGCCATCACCTATAGCCCCCAGATAAAATCTTTTCAACACATCATTAAGGATCTACAACCTATCCTAGAAGATGATCCCTCACTCTCTCAAGCCTTGGGAGGCAGGCCAGTCCTTGCTTACAGCCCCCCAACCTGAAGCAAATACCAGAACTCAGACACCATACAAGAACACTAACCCAGGAACCTATCCCTGCAATAAACCCTGTTGCCAGCTCTGCCTGCACATTGACTCCAGTGACACCATCACAAGTCCTAACCACATCACCCACACCACCAGGAGCTCATTCACCTGCACATCTACTAATGTGATATATGTCATCATCCGCCAGCAACGCCCCTCTGCCATGTACATTGGCCAGATCAAACCGTCGCTATGCAAAAGAATAAAAGGACACAAATAATATATATAAAAAACGGTAACATCCACAAACCAGTAGAAGAGCACTTCAATCTCCCTGGACACTCTGTACTTCAACAAAAGCACTTCAAAAACACACTTCAGTATGAAACTGCAGAGCTGGAAGTCATATGCAAACTTGATACAATCAGATTGGGTCTGAATAGGGACTTGGAATGGTTATCTCATTACAAAAAGTAATTGTCCCTGTTCACACATTCTCACCTTCTAATCACCTGGTGTGAATGGGCCTCATCTACCCTAACTGAATTGACTTTGTTAGCACTTGCCCTCCCCATTGTAATGTTTCTCACCCTTGCAAGTGTATATATGCCTCCTAACTTTCCACTTCATGCATCTGATCAAGTGGATTGCAGCCCACGAAAGTTTATGCCTAAAAAACTTTGCTAGTCTTTAAGGTGCCACAGGACTTTTGTTGTATCTGCTACATTGTTGAGCATCGTCTTTGGAAGCCCACATTACTTCCCAGAGATTGCATTAATTCTGTCTGCCTCTTAAAGAAGTTTCATCCACTCTCGCAATAATATCTGACTATTTGGATTTTATTATACAACAAGCTCCTAAAATGCTAAAATTTTGTTCACTGAGGTTTAACTTAACGTAATAAGATTTGTCTAGAGCAGGGTGTGACGCTGTCCGGAATTAGGGAACCATTTATGATATTATTTTGTATTAATATCTCATAATTGCTATAATCAATAGGAACTATGCCATGTTTGGTATCAATAGAAAGGTAGTAATTTGCTGGGAATTATTATATAGTTTATGTGTAGGAATTGTATTAGAAGTTAGGAGTATGGTTGTTATTTCTATACTTTAACTTGTATGATTCTGGGGAAACTCCTCAGACTGAATGTCTACAGCCGTTGTCCCCTTAATGGCCCATTAAGGAAGCTCCCCAGTACAATGGGCCCAGGGAGAAACCTGTTGAGCCACTAGGACTTGAACATATGACTCAACTCCATTTTTATTGGAAAGAATTGCACACAGCATGGAGAAGGCCAGAGGGGATAAAAGGCAGCAGCCCTGACTCTGTCTTGTCTCAAATCCCCAGTCAACAGCCAACACCCATCTCTGGAACTATTCTTCTGAGACTGGACAAAGGATTGAGGCCCACACAGGTGCTGGGTGTTTACCAGAGGAACAAGCCTGCAAACTGCTTTACATTAACTTTAAATCATTTGTATGTATGTGATTAACTTTGACCCTTTAACATCTCTCATATTTTGCTTCTTTTCTGCTTGTATTAAACCTTTAGTTGTAGTTACTAAAGGATTGGCTACCAATGTGGTATTTTGGGTAAGATCCAAACCTATATTGTTCTGTGTGATGTGGCTGGCCCTTTGGGGTCAGGAGAACCTATATCTTTAAGGGACCATGTGGCTAGGTGGGAGCCAGAGGAGCTGGGGTGCAATAAAGGGGGCTGTTTCTATTCTGGGCAGATTTCTTGGTACCCAGTGTGGGGAACCAGAAGCCTGGTTGTGACTGATAGGGAGACTGGTTTAAGTACCACCCATCAGTGTGTGGGGAGTTTGGCTCCCAGTTTTGCAGCTTGCCCTGATTTTTGCACATCCAGGAGGGTATCCCAGGAGTCCCCGGTCACACAGGGGTTGGCAACCCTGGCCAGTAGGGCACTGGAAGCCTGGCCAGGAGGGCTGTTGGGCCACAATGCTAGGGCCCCCAGGAGACTGGCCAGGCCAGCCTGCACTGTGGGGCCCCTGCGCGGCAGCCTGACAGCGCTACTGGCTCTGGAGCTCTGCTGCCAGAGGCAGAACCACGTGCCAGCTGGCCTCACCCCGGAGTGCAGCTGCAATGTGCTGGCCTGCCTGCCTCCTGGAGCAGACCAGCCAGCCCAGGGGCAGGGCAGGAGTGACACAGAACACAGCCTCTGGTCCCGGGGCCTGTTCCCCCAGCATGGGCCTGAGCAGGGCTGGATCTTTGTGGGTGGCCTGCCTCTGGTGAGTGTGGTCTGAGAGATCCGGTCTGTGTCTAGTGGCAACGTCAATGGAGCTCAGTCTGAGAGGGTCAGCAGGGTGCAAAACCAATGTTGCCGAGGCCATGCTGGAGCTATGAATATGGTCCTGTCTGATTTTCAGTAATAATATGGGTGAGGGTGGGACTGGAGGAAATGCGTACAGGGGCTTGACTGGCCAGGGCAACAGGAAAGCATCTGTCAGAGACCTTGGGCTAAGACCTGTCAGCAAGAAAAGCAACGACACTTCTTGTTGATTTCTGTTGCAGTCAGGTCTATGCACCCCTGGAAAATAACCCTGACCACATCTGAGTGGAGAGACTACCCGTGTGTTTGATGAAATATCTGCTTGATATGTGCATGTAAGGGACAGAGAATATGGCTGCCCTCGGAGACAGACAGCGAGGGCGGGCCAATCCCCTGCAAAGGGGTTAACCCTGGGCCACCAATCCTGGCTGACAGGAAGCAAGTGGGCGGGGCTCAGAAGGGCAGTATAAGAAGGCGGCCCTCTCCCTCAGTCAGGACCCAGACAGCACTGGGGAAGCACCATGCTTCACTGCCCCAGGGCCAGATGCCCTCCCAGGCGTCCAAAGAGGTGTGGCCCTGGCTTCCCACTGCCTGGGGTCCAGAGGACCGCCCCGATTGGCATGCACCCAGCCGGGCCGAGGAGATGCCAGCCCCCTGGGACCAGAGGGAGCAACCGCCTCCGGTTGTACAGAACAACCAACCCTCTGACCCAGAGCCCTGGGGTTTGGAGTTGCTGGATGGCCCCTGCAACCTGGAGGAGCTACCCTTGGCTGATGACCCCAGGGAACCACCCACTGCCCCGGAGCCCTACGGACTGGCCCCGCCTGACGGCCCCTGCGATCTGGAGGAGCTGCCCTCTGCTGAGGACCTGGACGAGACACTGCCAGCCTTGCCACCACCTGATGAAGTGGACGGGTTTGGGAACTTCCCAACGGCAGAGTACCCCGGCGTCCCCTAGGAGATGGGAATCAGCTACCCTGGGGAAAGGGAAAGGGAGAGGGAAGAGCTGCCTGGCCTGTGGTCTCGCAACAGCCGTGGACCATACCCTGGAGCAGCGTGTTGCGGTGGGAACCCTACTGCCCCACACCAGGGATAACCCGGCGCCCGGGTGCGTTGGAACCCTCCTGCTATAGCCACTGTGGTTTGATTGGTGGTATTCTTTTCTCCGGCCTGCCCCCAAACCCACTCCTGACTGAGAAACTACTGCCTGCCCCACCCTGCCTGAGGCTGGGAGGCAGAGCGGTCACAGTACGCTGTCAGTTCTTCTGCGCACCAGAATGTGGAAGATTCTGAAGTGGCCAGAGTTGGCGATGCAAAAGGCCTTCAGCCTCATTGCCTCTGGGCAGAGCAGAGTGAGCCAGGCTCTGCCTTGCCTATTCACATCAAGCATGGCCGCTGTGTTGTTGGTAAGTATGAGCAGATTTCTTTCCTTGATGCAGGGCCAGGAGGCCTGACAAGCTAGTCGGATGGCTTCAATTCTCCGATATTTGTATGTAGAGTCAAATCGTGGGCAGACCTTAACCCTTGCATCTGTAGGAATCCCAGGTCAGACCCCCAATGTAAGAGTGATTAGGGTGAAAGCTGATTGAGGAGGAGCAAACGGAATCCCCAACACAGACATTTGCAAGCTCTGCTCACCAGTCTGTGGGGTCAAGTCATGTGGGTTCCTGACTAACACGTCTAGATAACAATGAATCGTTGTACTGATGCCAGCCACTGTGCAGTTTCCTGAGATGGAACCTGGCAGGCCGAACTACACAAGTGCATGAGGCCATGTGTCCAAGACGCCTGAGGTTATTTCAAAAACTGTCGTGGTAGGATAAGCCCTGAGGTCCAAAGCAATGGCCAGTGTCACCTGGAATCTTTGTTGTGGCAAGAAAAGGCCTTACATTATGGTAGCATCTGTACCCAAAATCTCCTGCCCCTTCCCCCCCACCTGACACCCCTCCTATTCCCTGAATACCACCAGGCATTTCCCCCAACCCATGAAAGGCTTTGCTATTCAGAGGCCGGGGGGTGGGGTGGGTGGGGGGGAACCCTTCATTTTTAGCCTTCATAGAGACAAGGAAAAGCCTAAAACTGTGCAGCCAATGCAGTAGTGTCTGCCAGAGTTTGCAGGGAGCCTGAAACAATAGCTCTGAAAGTTGACCTATCTCCCATTCATCTTAAGGGGTTATTAACTCTAAGACTTGCTTCTTTGAGTTGTACCCTACCACCTCAAAGGACAGGGTCACAGGTTGAGAAGTTTTATGCCCTGGTCCGCCTAATGCCCTGGATTGCCTTCATGCAGGGGCGTCGCTGCCCCAAAAAGAGGTTCGGGGCCCAGGTCCAGGGCCCCGATCTGTCTGGGGGGGCCCAATCCATTCCCTGGTCCCCGGCTGGGGCTGGATCAAGCTCCTGATGCTGCCGGCCTGTGGCCCAGCCCCAGCAGTGGCCGGTCCCCGAAGCACTAGCAACAGTGGGGGGCCACACCGGGCCAGCGGCAGTTAAGCCCCGAAGCTCCAGCCCTGGTGGGGGGCCGCACTGGGCTAGTGGCACCCAGACCCTGAACTCTGGCCCTGGGGCTGCATCGGGCCAGTGGCGGCTGGGTCCCAAATCCCCGCCTGACTTGGGGCACGTGCCCCCTGTGCCCAGCGCCAGCAACCCCACTGCCTTCATATGGAAGGGGAGCTTGGAAGCGTGACTGAATTCCTACCAGCCCAGGAGAAGAAGACCTTCCTCATTCCTCCAGCTGTATTTGATCATAGTTTCCTCATTTATCTAAAAGCTGAGAGATCCTTCTTGTTCTTTCCAGCAATTATCAGCAGGCTCCGTGCTTCAGGACCATTCTGAAGGTTACTGCAATTTAATTGGCAAGTAGAAATTCTAGTTTCCCTGTCCTTTGCCTACTTTGTAGGAATTTTTCACATTTCTTGGGCATCATCTCTTAGGAGATTCTTAGAAACCTCTACCTTTATATTCATTTTCTTTGATGTTTCTGAAGATCATAGACACCACTGGGCAGTGGCTGTGAAGGTTTACTGAAGCAGAACTGGGTGGCACTCAGTTATATCAAGTGCATATATAGAGATGAGTATACGTACCTGACTGGGTAATAGTGATCACTGCACTATTAGATTAGAGGAGAAGGATGATTATGTGGTTAAGGCACTGGATTGAGTCAGGAGAGCCAGGATCAGATTCTGGCTCTGCCAGGCTTCCTCTGTGACCTTGAACAAGTCAGTTAGACCCTTCATTGGGAGCTAGGTACCTTAAACAGCTTTGAGGAACTTACCCTGAATCTCTCTGTGCCTCCGTTTCTCATCTGTAAAATGGGGATAATAAAGCTCCTTTCTACCATTATTGCTTGCCTTACCTATTCGAACTGTAAACAGTTAGACAAAACACTCTCTGCTACAATATGTACATCAGCTAACACAATGGGGACCTCAATCTCAGTTGTGGCTTCTAGATGTGATATAAGTAAGAAAAACAATATATTTAATATCTAAAGGGTGATCGCCGTAGGGGAACGTGGTGCTGCTAAACTTTAATCTCTTTTTTACTATTTAGTTAGATAGAAACAACCCATAAATTTATATCATACTACTCTAATCTGACATACTGTGAAATTATGTCAGCATACATTTGTCAAGCAGTATTAACCTAATACCGATCATATTATGTCAGGGGTCAGCCCTCAACTTCAAAGGAAGGCACCAGCTGCTCCGCCACTGAATTCCCCGACCACCTAGTAAAGGTGCTTGCAATTTTATTTTTTTTACACCAGAGGGCACTTCTCCATGCCATTCCACCAGCAGAGCTAGGCACCAAGCTACAAATTCTGGTCGCCATGGCGACCTGTTGCCCGGGTTTGTCAAGCCCTGTATTAAGTATTACCCATTTGTATGGGAGACAGGAAATATGTCTTCCTGCAAAGAGAACAATTTTGGTTCAGTGTAATGGGAATAAACATCTGTAAAAATGAGTAATTTCATTCTATAAAACGATATCTGGTTGAATGTAGCCAGACACAATTCCCAGTGCAGAACTTCCCATTGGAGTAATACCTGTTTCTCAGAGGGATGAATTAGATCCACACTTAGGGCTTGTCTTCACCTGCAGTGCTACAATGATGCAGCTGCCCCAGTGTACGGTCTTAGTGAAGATGGTTCTGTGCCAATAGAACTTCTGTCAGCATATTCCTCCTCCCGAGATGCAGTAGCGATATTGAGAGGAGAAGCTCTCTGTTAACCTAGCGCTGTGTACCGAGGGTTAGGTCAGTCAGTGTAACAACATCGCTTGGGGAGGTAGAGTTTTCACATCCCTGAGCGACCTAGGTATACCAATATAGTGGTATTGTAATGATAGTGGTGCACGCGTGTGTGTAAATAAAACCAATTGTAGCGCAGACCTGGCCTTCACTGGATTCCTTTGTACTACCACGTCATCATCCAAAGCCCACTGGAATCAGTGGGAGTCTTTCCCTTGCTTCCAATGGCGTCTGAATCAGTCCCCCAACCAAGCTACAGATCGCATTTTATTCAAAAGTGGGTTAACTACATTTTTCCTATTCTTCCCAAACCCCATTCATACCCCACCCAATAACCTACACTTTGCAAATTTCTTCTCCCACTTCCTCTTGGCTGTTTCACTGTTCTCTGAATTCGTATAGCAAAAGACTTGACTACCACCACCACAACATAGATATTGCAACTTGCATTTGTTGATACCTAAATTTCCACTGATAAGGGCAATAAAATGGGGGCAGGCCAGAACAATGACATGATGTTTGCAGCATTTGCTCCCTTTTAAAAAACATAAGCCAAAGGAGACAAGCTGAAAATAATACACCACAGCAAGGTAAAAGTCATTCCACAACTTCAGACTCCTGGAAGGATCATGAAGTATTAATTAAAAACAAAAAAGGGGTTTGCTGTGGCTGAAATATCTCTGACCAACAGGATCTGCCTTTTCAAGATCCATATTAAACCTGTTAGAGCCCAATCACTCGTCTATTGAACTCAATGCAAGTCTTGCTACTGACCTGAATGTGATGTCAGTTTTTGCCCACAATGCACTTCTGCTTTGAAAAGTATCTATGCAAAAATGGTACCTTCTTGTCCCACATACCTCCTCTCTGCATTTGTTCAGAGGCATAGCTGTTGATTTCAATAATTAAAATGAGTTTTGACTTCTCTTTATTTCTCTTAGCACTGCAGAGCAGCAAACTGAATCTGTGGGAAAGTTAGCTGGGTTCTATTGGGTTTGTGCCTCAACAGAATTGTAAACCAAGTCCCAGTTGGAGAGCAAAATTCTGTCCTCAAATACTCCTGGGCAACTTCTTTGAAATGATCAGAGTTTAAAGACAATCAGATAGCACAAGCATAACTGAGTGCAAAATTTGGACCACAGCACTTTTACCAGCGATGAAAAGGTTGATGTACAAACCAGAAAGATCCCAGATTAACTCATGTATATCACTCTGACTTTGCAGGGCTACCAGTTAGAATAATCATCTTTTAAATTGTAAATGGAGCAAATTTGCTCTCAAATTATTGAAAGATAATGAACATGGGACCTCACAATACCATTTTAATAAAGTCACTTTTCAGAGCAGAATCAGATTTTAAATCAAAACCTCAATTTGAGATTTTCACTAATGCCCCTTGCAACTCTGGGGGAAACATCAAACACGCCTCAGCAAGAGCTCTCACCATAATAGGGAGAGATCCAAGCGAGGCTAACTCCTGCCACACAGAACAACTGCAAGGAAGTTGGAGTAGGGAAACAGAATGGGTTTGTGGGTGGAATGGGAGACAAGATGTGCAACTTCCCCACACTTTTCCAGGAGAGTGTAGTAAGGGAATGGCCACTGGTATTAAATGCCGGTGAGCCATCTCTCCATTATTTTGGAGCTCAAAGGAGGTGGTGATGGCTCTGGGACTGTATGGGCTGAGTGCATTTCTCAGACCCTCTGTAAGAGGGGTGGCCAAACTAATCCTTCCCAATACCCCGCTCCGTGCTGGGCAGAGTCCTCTAGCCCCACCACCCACCACAGGACAGAAAGCTCTGAACTCCCCACCTCAGTTTGGTAAGCGGAGAATAGGGCATGGGGGACTTTTTAAGCTGCACTTTAACTGTAAAAGAACCTCATGTAGCTCATGAGATACAGTTTGGCCACCTTCCTCTACAACTGTAACTCCCTCCCATCCAGTTCACATTGCTAGAGGGTAGCTGATGGAGAGGAGCATTCCAGCCTCCTATGGTTTCAATCTCTGATGAAGTCTCTGAAGTTTCACCAGAGACGACTTCTGGATAAAACTCTTGTCACTGTGGAGTCTCTCCCCAGCGTGGGCTTTCAGGTGCTCCACCAGGACCGACTGCTCGCTGAAGATCTTGTCACAGTCAGTACATTTGTAGGCCCCCTCTTCTGCGTGCTTTCTCTGGCGTGCAGAGGAGTGTGAGACGTGGATGAGGCTCTTCTCGCTGCAGGGCCAGGGGTAGGGCTTCTCCCCCAGGTGGGTTCGCAGGTGCTTGGTCAAGTTCGACTGCTCACTGAATCTCTTGCTGCAGTGAGGACAGATGTAGGGCCTCTCCCCCGTGTGGATTCTGCAGTGGGTATTGAGGTTGGAGAGCTGACTAAAGCGTTTCCCACAATGGGGACAGGGATAGGGTCTCTCACCCGTGTGGGTCCGGTGGTGCTTTCTCAGACTAGACTGGTCGCCAAAGCTTTTCCCGCAGTCAGCACAGACGTAGGGCTTCTCTCCTGAGTGGGTCCTCAGGTGTGTGGTGACGTTGGAGAGCTGGCTGAAATGCTTCTCACAGCCAGGACATTTGTAAGGTCTCTCCCCTGTGTGGGTCCGCTGGTGCGTAGTGAGGTGGGATCTGTGGATGAAGCTCTTCTCGCAGCGGGGGCAGGGGTAGGGTCTCTCCCCTGTGTGGGTCCGCTGGTGCTTGGCAAAAGTTGACTGGTCGCTGAAGCTCTTCTGGCAGTCCTGACACACATAGGGCCTCTCTCCAGTGTGCGTTCTCAGGTGGGTGGTGAGATTGGACTGGTCACCAAAGCTCTTCTCACACTGGGGGCAGGTGAAGGGCCTCTCGCCAGTGTGGGTCCTCAGGTGGGTTGTGAGACTGCTGAGGTTACTGAAGCGTCTCTTGCACTCAGGGCAGCTGTAGGGCCTCTCCCCCGTGTGGGTTCTCTGGTGTCTAGTGAGGTTTGAGAGATGACTGAAGTGTTTCCCGCACTCAGGGCAGGAGAAGGGCCTTTCCCCTGTGTGAGTTCTCTGGTGTACAGTGAGATGGGAAAGCCGACTGAAACTTCTCTCACACTGAGCACAGGGGAAGAGTCTCTCGGCTCCATGGACTCTCACATGTGCCGAGAGCTCATGCTTTTGTCTGAAGCTTTTCCCACAGGCCCTACACTTGTAAGTTTTCTTTCCCACGTGAATGCTGCTCTTGTGGCTATTCAGATCTTTCTGCTCCTCCAACCTTTCCTCACACACAGGACATGTGCATGGTCCCTCACTTGTCTCTGGCCTCTCTAGGGGCTTATGCTGTTCCTTAAGAGTCCTTTCACGTTTCTTTGGGGTACCTCCCTCATCCCCAGCTGGATTCCCCATCTGCCTTTGTGACTTGTGCTGCCTCTTACAGGTAGTTTCCTGGCCAGGTCTCTGGGAAACTCTCTCTTTTGATTTCCCCATGAACATCCCCAGCAGCTTCAGATTCTCAGGACTTCCTTTGTGATGCTTCTCAGTTCTGCTCAGGATCCCGCCATCTGCAGGGAGGAAGAGAAAATCCAGATGTGACTTCCTGTGCTGTTAGCAGAGGGAAACTACTAACCATTTCCAACAGTACAGTCCCTCATGCCTCCCCAGGCTATAACTCCTGAAGGCATTTACTCCAGTTAACACATTCTGCAAGTGGCTTCACGTTCCAGGGTGAAGCTGCTTTAAGGGAGGATGAAAGATTTCACCATAAACATTAGTGAGAGAAGGAAAGCACCCAATTTTTCAAGTGTCTGCTAACTTTGGGCCCCCAACTTGATTCTCCAAGGGCCTGATTTTCAGAAGCAATTCTGAATGTCAAGCCTCAAGTGCTTGGGTTTTCAGTCCTCATTGCAGTGTTTGGGAAAAGGAGAGTTTTGCTCTGAAAAAGAACCCTAAAATTAACTCTCAAGAGCTACATACAGAAGAAGAGAGCCTCAATCTCTGCATGCTCCTGGGGAAGTCTAGAGCCGTCAGAAATGGCTTTGGTTTCCAGACTGGGATCCCCTTTGTCTCGAGGGGAACTACACTGTGAAAGATGAGCTCAGCCTCATTTCAATTCCAAAACAGGGATGTAGCTATGGATGGGCATGTGTGGGCCTCAACTTGCATTTTATCAGCCACTGTTTCATTTGTGACACAAGTCTTGTGTCTTGCCAAAAAAATCAGTTCTAGTTACGCCTCTGCTCCAAAATCACCATTGATTATCTCAAGATCTTGGATTGTCTGTTCAGTCTCACTGCTTGGTGCCATATGGCATCACTGGAGTATTACTGGTGATGGATCTTGAGTTAAAGCTTTCATTATTAGTCATAGCTGAACAAGCCCTTTGAACAGCAATCTTTAAATTGTGACTTCACCAAAGGAGACGAATTCGACGAGTACAGTGAGTAAGAAGCACCCTGATCTTTAGAGGTTACTAATCAGGGTTTGTGCTGGAAAGGGAAGAGTCTTTCAGGATCAAAAAGGCAGCCTACCTTCTCAGCAATGAGAAAGAAACAGTGCTGTAGCCTAAACATTACAATGAGTCATATGACTATTTGAACTGCACCAACCTGGTTAGCAAGCTATTCGGACCTACTGCTATATGGTTCATGTCACACTCGGACAGTTATGCTACTACCCCTGTTGGAAGTTTTTTGTTCAAAGGCCGACAGCACGGGGACCACGTAACCGCGAGGCCCGGGGCGATTGCCCCGTTCGCCCTCCTAGGGATGGCCCTTGCAGGAGCTACTTGACATTAGATTCCACTTCTGTGTTAGTGGGAACGGATTGCAAGGGAAAGCTGGCTCTCTTCACACTGGCTGTGTCTGGCTGCTTCTTTTGGCCATGTTCTCTATGGGAGTTTCCCTCCATGCAGCGTGTTCTTAGGGAAGAATGTTGTTGCCTCCTATCCTACATGGATCTCTCTGCCTAGAAAGACACAATCATGGAAGTCTCTCATTGTGATGTTATCTGAATTCAGCGTTTCAGCATGAAAGGAGGCAGATGCCTGCCCTAAAACAAATCTCATGGGCTAGGGAAGATGAATATAAAAGCCCCATTTCCCAAATGAAATAATCACAAGTTGTAAAAGTTTGTAAGTTGTAAAGTTGTAAAGATTGAGTCAAATTCTCTGCTGGCATACTGCTAAGGAAATCAGTGGAGTTACCCCTGAAAAGTTTGACTCACTATGGCAAGGAAGACTGAGAATTAAGAGACATATGTAGGAAAATAAAAAGTTAGTAGCAGAGAACAGGCCAGGTCTGAGCCACAGGTCACAATAGTAAAGGGGTCACTCTTCGGGCCAGCCATATATCTTTTGTAAGTGGTATAGGATGTTATCTCCCCTTCCCTGCTTTCTATCCTGAACATCTGAGTAAAGAATGTAGTCATGAAGTCATTGTTTTTGGTAGGAAATAATGAGTTTGTAGGTAAAGTGCCTGTGTAATGTATGCTAATCCTGTAAACAGTAATCCAGGGCAGGAATAATTATATGCAACATATAATCATAAATATTCATTGTATAGGTGTTAATGTAACCATATAAGGGTCCATGAGAAACTGTGAGTCATGTATTTCCATACTGTTTTGACCCACTCAGCCTCTAGGACAACCTGTTTGTTTATCTAACATCTAACAGGAAGCATGTCAGGCACTGGACAAGACACAGCGAATCCTATTAAGGAAATCCAGTTTAGCAGCTTAGAAAGGGTCTCTATCTCTTTTAGGACAATTACTCTCTTTAATAAGGACAAATGTGAAGCGCTCCACTTAGGAAGGAACAATCAGTTACATACATACAAAATGGGAAATGAGAGCATGGAAGAAGTCCTGAGGAAAAGAATCTGGGGCTATGTCTACACTAGGAAAAGTTAGGTCGACTTTGTTAAGTCGACTTAAAATCAACCTTATTAAGTCGACTTTAAGTGGTGTCCATGGATGTGGACTAAGTCCACTTTCTTAAGTCGACCTAACTGCCCTTAGGTCAACTTAACAAAGTGGACTTAAGCGTCCACACTGGGCTTAGGTCGACCTAAGGAGGCTTAAGTTGACCTAATGGGCGGTTCTTATTAAGTCAATTTAAGCTTTCATTAAGTCGACTTAAGGAATTTCTTAAGTCGACTTAATGAAAGCCTGGTGTGGATGCGGCTTTGTTTAAATCGATTTAAGCCTCCTTAAATTGATTTAATTTGCCAGTGTAGAAATAGCTGGGAGTCCTAGTGGACTGCAAGCTAAATGAGAGACAACAGTGTAACACTGTTGCAAAAAAAGCAAATAGCATTCTGCGATATATTAGCAGGAGTGTTGTAAGCAAGACACAAGAAGTAATTCTTCTGCTCTACTCTGTACTGATTAAGCTTTAACTGGAGTGTTGTGTCCAGTTTTGGGTGCCGCATTTCAGGAAAGACAGGAGAAAGTCCAGAGAAGAGCACCAAAAATGATAAAAGGTCTAGAAAACATGACCTCTGAGGGATTATTGGGAAAAAAGTGGGTTTGTTTCATCTGGAGAAGAAAAGACTGAGGGAAGACACGATAACAGTTTCTCTTTGCCTCCGTTCCCTATCTGTACAATGGGAATAACAACACTGCCCTGTATCATGGAGTGTTATGAGAAGGCATACAGTGAAGATTGTGAGGAGCTTAGATAACTCTACATTAAAGAATACTAAAGAATATTAAAGAGAGAGAAATACAGATTCTTCAGCCCTTATACAGCTCTGAGTAACAGAAAGAAAACATACGTTTATCCAGTGAAGACAGCCTTGCATATTCTTCTCTATCCGGCATTGACACAGCTCCAGCCATTCCTCCCAAATATCCCTCTCCTCACAGGAGAAACAGATGTCACTAAACTTCAGCAGGATCTGAAATCACAAGCACAAACTCAGTACCTTCTGCTTCAGTCCCAATCTCCCACCTGAAGCTCTAACTCTCAGCTGGAGAAATGGTCTCTATGGGCGCGTCTACACTGGCAAGTTAGGTCGACTTAAGGACGCTTAAGTCGACTTAATAACACCTCCATTTAGGTCAATTTAAGCCTTAAATTGACTCCTTAAATCGACTTAAGGCCAGCGTAGATGGGGATTAACGGTAAATCGACTTCATTAAGTTGATTTAAAGCCAATATAATGGCTATCTCTGCTGTTAAGTCGACTTAACAAAGTTGACTTAAAGTGTAGCCAATTTGTTAAGTCGACTTAAAGTTGACCTTGTTAAGACGGCTTAACAAAGTCGACTTAACTTTGTAAGTATAGACATAGCTTATGGGAGTAATTCACAGTAATAACCCAAGGACAGTGTAGCACGTCTATACTAGTGAATTTATCTAGCCCCTGATGAAAATAATAGGAGTCACCCTTTGGTTACCATGTAGATCTCATGCAGTGAAATCTGAAGAGCCCTAGATATTCCAGATGAATGAGAGGAAACAGGTTCCTCATCTCTCCTTTCACTTTCTGATTCTCCATTAGCTTCCATCTGTGTCTGGGTTCAAGTCATGGTAGTGACTGTCTCTCTTGGTCCATGCACCACCATAACAGATAAAATCATCTAGAGTTCCTTTGCTCACACTTTGCTTAGTTTAGACTAGAGGGAGAATTGAAGAGTTGGAGAGGGAGGGTAAATATACTTCATTAACATTCTGTAAACTTAAGACAAATAACCCTCCCTCTCTCTGATAAAAAAACAAACAACAGGAAAAGAAAGAGCTGCAAGAGTAAGAAGAGAATGCAGGCAGAAGTCCAGCAACTGATGGGGGGGCTATCCAGTTTATTGCACTGAATGCAATATGTAGTGCATGTGTGAATTCAGCGTGAGGACCTCCTAGCCCTAAGAGATTACATACAGGTTTGGAAAGCAAGGTGGCTGAAATAGAGGAGCTAAGGGAGACGGAGAGGTACATAGATGAGACCTTTCAGGACACAGTAGAACGATCCACCCCAGTCTGACAGTCTCTGTACTGTTGAGGAAGATGAAAATCTCAGGGAAGGAGAACATCAAACTGGAGCGGAAGGAAACAATCCCATAGCTGGAACTACCCTTCCAGTGGGGTTAGGGCAGAGCTCCTTTACCCCCTTCCTCCTTGCTGGGCAACACTTCCCAGCCTTCCTTTCCAGAGGGCAGATTCCCTCTTAGACATAAGCCTGGGTCTTTTTAGCTTAGAAAGGAGACCACTAAGGAGGGATATGAGAGAGGTCTATAAAAGGGACCCCACGTGGGGGAGAAGGACTGTACTGGGCCGGAGGCTCTGCTGCAAGAGGGATTGTGGTCTGTGTGGGAGAGGGCTCGTGTTACCGGGCCCGAAAAGATTATGCTTGGGCCCTCGCCCCTAGGCTGCAGCTGCGAGCAGCCGGGCCGGGCACACCCGGATCTGAGCCGCCCCGCTTGCAGTGGGGCCCCGGGCACACACAGCTACCCCGAGCTTCTGCCCTGGGGGGAGCTAGTGTAGCCTGGCCTAGGGGATCGCCGCCTGGGAAGGGAGACACCCCGGACTGCAGCTGTCCGGAGCCGGCTACTTCCCTGTCCCTCCCCGCTCCAGGAGGCCCGCCTTTGTGTCTGCAGGCCGCGCCCAGCCGGCTCGATCTGCCCCAGGTCCCGCCAACTCGGGGCACTCACCGCTCCAGCGAGCGCAGCGAGGCGGCCCCTTTGTCCGCTCGGCCTGCGCCGGAGCGGCTCGGGTCGAGAGATCGCCGCGGACGGACGCCAGCTCCCTGCGGGACCCAGGGAACGGGAGGAGGAAGCTTCCTTCCATAAGCACATCTCCTGGTCCCCTCTAGGAGCTGGGGCCGCTCTGTCGTGTTAACCCGTCACTCTCCGCCTCTCTGCTCCCTCTGCCATCTGCAGCAGGGATCTCTGCAGGCATCCTCTTGTCCCACGACTCCCCAGTGGATTCCTTCCCACCCTCCTGTCCGAGTTACAGCGGCGAGGCCGAAGGCGTTATTGTTATCTGAGGGGCCCTAGAAACAGGTCTGAACTCCCCAGAAACCCATGAGCCCAAAAGATACTGCTGATGATAATTATTATTCACTTGAGAGACACCCCCTCCCCCCCCCCCACACACCTGAAAAGTCTAAAGGCCTGTTTCCTGGTGTGCTATATATTTTTGCTGCTTTTATATCTAAATCTTAGGCTTCCTTGTGGCCACTTATAGGCAGGTGGCTTACTGGTCTGTGATCTGTTCTGCCACTAACATTGTTATTTTTCACTGATACTATGGTACAGCCCACAGGCCTCGATCTGGATCAGACCTTCAGTTGTACTGGGTGTTCCAGAGAGACAGTTTGCAGTGCAAAAAGATCCAAAGAATATTAACGATGTGCACTTGTCTAGTGCATGCCATCCTAAAGCTGTGATGTCTGCCAGCGTGATCTGAGTCACAGTGATGGGCTTGTCTATATGTAAACACAGTAGTGGCACCATTGGGTGCTGATGTAGTGCTTCAATATGGATACTACCTGTGCCACTGCTAGGACTACCCATATAGACGCTAACTATACCACTGTTGCCATAGGTAATCCATCTTCCCAAGAGACAGTAGCCAGGTTGATGGAAGAATTCTTCCATTGACCTAGTGCTGTTTATACAGGGCCCCTTAGGTTGGCTTAAGTATGCCAATCAGTGACATAATTATGCTGACCTAATTTTCCAGTTTAGATCTGGACACACACTTGGAGGCACCTTTGTTTTTGCAGAATTTAACTTTTCAATTGAAACAAAAAAATTTACACTTCTAGCCCTTGCGGAGAAAACTTTCAAACTGTGGATTGTTTCTGTGTGGCCCTTGGGCTGGTCTACGCTGGAAAGTTACATGGATGTCTCCCATGGTTGTGAACTCCCCCGAGATGTAGCCATGCCAGCCTAACCCCTGGAATACACAGCGCTAGGCCGATAGAATAATTTTCCTACCTACACTACCGCCTTGAGGAGATGGACTAACTACAGCAATGGGAGAACCATTCCTGTCGGTGTAGGTAATATCTTCACTGATGTGCAGCAGCTGTGTTGCTGTGGTGTTTTAAGTCTAGACATCAGATTGCAGAGAGACAAGCTAAGCAATAGCTGTAAGAGATTGATGAACTGCTCCATTCATGCAAAGAGGAAATGAACTAGGGAGCCTAATGATAGTCACTTAAATGTCAACTGATTGCTGATTATTTTAAGAAATATCCAGCTAATGTGCTTATTCTGTGTGGCTGGACATCGGAGAAATAAGATGGAATAGACCTGCTGCATTCAGACTGTGCTGTGCATTTGCAGCTTCCAGTGTGCTCCCAGTTTCTATAGTTCCTTAGAGAAGAGCCAGCAAGAACTTATGACAGGAAGCGAGTAGAGAAGTAATGTAAAAACATAATGTGCCAGACAGGCTAAGCAGATGGGTAGGTCTAGCCATCCTGAGCTGCAGAAGGGTCACTCTGCTGCACCTAATTCTGCAAGATTCGCCTCTCCTTGCAATGTGCCAAGCCTCTTCCTGATTCTCAGTAGCTGGCACTGGAAAATATTAAATTACACTTCCCTGGAGCAGTGTTGTTCTGCTCTAGGGTGATCTCTGTTGAGAGGTAATCAAGCTGGGAATGGTATGGTGGGGAGAGACAAACGTATTAGTTAGTTCTATTTTAGATACTGGGAAGGCACCCACACTACCATAATAGAGGCCCATAGAAGTAGGTAGGGCTCTTGCACCAGCAGTGGGGAGATTCTGTGAAGAGAGAGCGGAAGGGCAGCTGGTTCCAGGTGACCACAGAGAGTCAGGAGGCAGTGGAGAAGGAACAGCTTTATTAGGATCCCCTGAGCAAATTATAAAAACAAGGCAATACGGCTTATTAAACTTGGTTCTGAAATGATGGGGAGCCAGAGGAGGTATTTGGGCAGGCTGGGTGGAGAAGGAGTTTAGTTCCTCAGGAGCTTGGGGAGGCTGTTTGGAGAGCCCACATCATAAAACCATTATCCTCTATGCCAGTGGTTTTCAAACCACAGGTTGTAACCGGATTCTGGGTTGCAGCGTCCCCTGCTGCCATCACTGCAAGACTGCAATGTACTGCTCAAAGATATAATTGTTGGGCTGTGGGCATAAATGATTTTTTCAACTGGCTCCTGAGGAAAAAAAATTGAAAACGACTGCTCTAGGCAGCTGCCATGTGATAAAGGAAGCTGAGGAAGGAATTCCCTGAGAAGCCCTGTGGGGGATTCATACCAAGAGGGCAGAGATCTGAGAATGTGTTAGAAAAGCAGAGAGATCACTGCTTGAAGTCCGGGGAGTTGGCGGTTAAAACCACAGAGCTTCTTCATCCACCATGCCCTAGAGAGGACCAGCAGCACATTCAGATGGAAGACTTAATAAAGATGGGAATTTCCTGTTACCAGCCAAACATCAAAGCGGCAGAAAGCAGCACCGGTCCACTGACATGCTAAGGGGATGAATCCCTGGGGAGCAGGAAAAAGGAGCTGTAAGTCTGTAATGGGAGGAGAGGGCAGTCACACACAGCAGAGAAATAGCTTCGGGGGGGAGGGGGTGGAAACAAAAAGCAGGGAATGGGAAACAAGGGACCACATTCAGCACAAGGGAGATGAAGCCCGGACTGTGGTTGGGAAGGGAATCAAGCATCAGGGGCAGTACTAGTGTCTGTAGCAGCCTGTTCAAGGGTAAAACGTGAAGGTTTGAGCAGCCACCCCCTAGATCCTCCTAGGTTTAGTTGAAAAGGAGCATAGAGTGAGGGCACTCCAGAGCTAACAAGTAGGTTCCTCTCTGGCCTGGGATTACTGGTACTGCTTTGTCCCAAGAGTTTACCCAATGTTTGGGGCTATGCAGAGTTGTTTCTGTTCGGAGAACTGGTGTGTGCCCTGGTGCACGCCTGGTTAGTTACACAGAATCCTCCTTCCCTGCACACAGTAGAACAAACAACGGGAGGCAGTGGGCGTGGCCAGTATTCAGATCTGCCTTTCCAGCTGGTCCCGTGCCCCAAGGAATGCTCTCTCTGACCCTTCTGTAGTGCCCGTGTGGCCAAGGTGGAGTCTGCCCTGCAGGCATCTTTAGCCAAGGAAAGGCACTTGCAGGAACGCAGCAGGGACAGACCCCTCCACCTCAGGGCACCTGTTCCAACCAGGCGGAGTGATCACACACACACAGGGCCGGCATAAGCCAGTGGGGCACTGGTTTGGGGCACCAAAGTGTAGGGGCGCCGCCAAAGCCGGATCCTGCGTCCCGCCCAAGCCAGCAACTCCATTTCTGGGCGGGGAGTTTCAAACCTCCCGCCCTGAGCGCCCAGACAGATCGTGCTAGGAGCAGGAGGGGCCTCACCCAGGAGCGGCTCTGCTGGCCACCCCGGCAGCTCCGGGACTCCAGCCAGGTAAGGGGGGCTGGGAAGAGGGTGTGGGGGGCAGAGGAGAGTGGGGAAGGCAGCTCCCGTCTCTCTCCCCCCCAGCCCGGCGAGCCGGAGGACTGGGGAGGGGTGAATGGGGCATGGGGACAAGGAGACTGGGTAGGGGCTGGGTAGTGGTGGAGGGGACTATGGCTGGCTGGAGGGGAGATGGTGGGGGGCTGGAGAGGGATGGAGGAGGTTGGGGGACTGGAGGGGGTGGAGTGAAGAGGGGGGGAGCTGGGGAGTGGGGGGTTAGGAGGGCTGGAGTGGGGGTTTGGGGGCAGGGAGCTTAGGGAATGCGGATGGGGGCTGAGGAGGACATGGGGAAAGAGGGGTCTGATGTGGGCACTAGTGGACAAGGTTGGGGTGATGTGGATTTGGGAGGAAAGAGCTGGTGGGGCTCAAGCAGTTTGTTTGGCTCTCATATTATTGTCGTGTAGACACAGCCAAAAAGTAATTCAGTGAAGTCCATCCCAGTGGGTATCCTCAGTTTTCTTTCTTTTTCCTTTTCCTTTATCAAATATGAGGCCCCAGGCAACCCAACTCTTTCCCCACAGAATTATTTTGGCTTGGGGCCTCATATTTGATTAAAGAAAACAAAAGAGAAAAGAAAAGAAAACTGAGGAGGATTCCCACTGGGATGTACTTCACTAAATTACTTTTTGGCTGTGTCTACACTGTCCTAAGGTTTATTTTAATTATATGTGCTCCAGGGCTGCTTTCTTTCTTTCTTTCTTTCTTTCTTTCTTTCTTTCTTTCTTTCTTTCTTGTTTCCTTCCTTTTCTTTCTTTCTCTGCCTTCCTTCTCCCTTTCTCTTCCTTCCCTTTCTTTCTCTGCCTTCCTTCTTTCCTTCCTTCTCTTTCTTTCTTGTTTCTTTTTTCTTCCTGCCAGCCATCCCATCCCTCCCCTTCTTGTCATCATGGCCTTTGTCCCCATGCTTTCCCCAACCCTGCCCTCTTTTACCATACCACCCCTTTTCTTCTTTGCCCCTCTTCTTTGATGACACATAATGTCACGTAAGCATAAGATACATTTAAATTAATATAAAACAATTTTAAATAACTTTTATTAATTTTTCATTGTTCTATATTTTTCAATAATTTCTGTTGCATGAGTTTGCACAAAAATTTTATTCAGAAAAAGTTGTGCACACGGGTTGAAAATTTTACATACAAGTCACCAAATCTTAGAGGGAACATCGGCTGGCAAGCAAATTGAAATTTCTAAATGTCAGTTTTACCAGGCCTTAGTGGACTGTATGAATGCTAGATTGTTGCGAGACTCAGAAAAACATCTAAACGGTGCTGTTGAAGCGCTTGACTCATCACATTTCACTGCAGAACTGTCACTGGAATTTGGTGAAAGTGACATAAAAGTTTTGTGTTCCAAGTTTGGCATTGTATTTAATGAAGTGAAATATGTATATCGGGAATATAAAGATCACAATACTTACTGTGTTATGCAGTGTTTGCTAGTTTGTGACAATAATTGCTATAGACATAAATGCTATTTAAAATTATAAATATTTGTATGGAGCAATAACAGATGCATATGGTACTGAGAAGTGGTTGCAAATGCCTACCTGGGCTGGGGCCGGCACATGCATATGGGAATGGGACCCAGAGATTAGGAGGGTTCTGGAGCCCCGCAAATTATACTTTAACCACTGACTTTAATCACTGCTCAAAGCAAGCAAACAAGCACCTGAAGGGAACAACAAAAGGCATGCTAATTAAGTTCCCTGGCTCTGATGAGACAAAGAGATCACCTCTGTCCAGAAAGGGAGGGGTCAGAGAGGGGGTTTGAGAGACAAAGAAAAACACTTGGAAAGATTTGAGGCTTTTAGCTGGGATTCTCCATCTTGAAACAACTCCAAGGAAGACCTGGGCCCTGCCTGGTCTCAGGCAGAGACTGGCTGTGCAAACATCTGACAGCAGAACACCTTGAGCATGAACTTGAACTATGAGGTCAGTTTAAGTAGAAATATTAGGGTAGTATGTGTGTTTTACCTTTTACTTTCTTGTGGTGTCTCCTGACTCATTTACATTGTGATTCTACCACTTTGACAGTCTGCCGCTGTGACCCCCCGATTCTCACTCCTGAACCCCAATTCACCCCGCTTTGCCAAGTGACCACTCACTCCTGAGTCAGTCTGCTCCAGCCTCTTGCATGTAATTGGTCCTAAGCGGTGGGTGTATGCCCTCTGGCTACTCGAGGGATTGTCCCCAAGCGAGAACCCCTGGCCAAGCCGGCCCCAGTTTCCACACCAGGAGCCACTCCCAATCATCATACACTCAAGTCCCTTAACAAATAAATCCACAAATCCACAAGGCCTCTGCCACTCATCCCACTAGAGTGCAAGGCCCCTGCGTGGTGTACTGGGCCTTGGGTATGATGGTGCCCTCACAGCAGAGGTAAGAAACCTGCTATCATTTCCCGCTGTTGGAGGCTTCCTTTAGTGGGAAGAAATGGATTGTGCCCAGCCTTCTGCACTCACACCCTCCAAAGATCACACAGCTTTAAATAAAACAGCTACTAGTTTATTGATCAGATTATAATTCTAAGTGAGAATATGGCCAGTCACAGCAGAATCACAATATAAATGAGTCAGGAGTGACCACAAGGAAATAAAAGGTAAAACACGCATACTACCCTACCCTAATATCTCTACTTAAACTGACCTCATAGTCCAAGTTCATACTCAAGGTGTTTGGCTGTCAGATGTTTGCACAGCCAGTCTCTGCCTCAGACCAGGCAGGGCCCAGATCTTCCTTGGAGCTGTTTTAAGACGGAGATTCTCAGGCCAAAAGTCTCAAGTCCCTCCAAGTGTTCCTTTTTGTTCCAAGTTCCAAAGGGGCAGCCGTGTTAGTCTAGTTCAGTAAAACAATTTGTCGGTCTTTAAGTGCCACAGGATTCTTTGTTGATTTTTTGTTGTTGTTGTTCCAAAACTTCCTCCCCTCTTCCCCCCACCCTTTCTGGGCAGAGGCGATCCCATTGTCTTTTCTGAGCCACCTCATTCTGAGCATTCACATTCTCATTCTGAGCATATCTTTGCTGTTTCCCTCCAGATACTTGCTTGTTCCTGGAAGAGAGCGCTGTCTCCCTCCCACCCTCCCAGCTGTGCATAGTAAGTATGTACATGATGTTACTTATTAATTAAATTAAACATCATCAATATTGCTATTTGAATTTTAGGTTATAAATACAATTTTTCCGCTTACATGAATGAGGTGGGGGTGGGGGTGGCGCCAGGCTCGGGGTGCCATAACCCCTTGAGCCGGCCCTGCAGACACACGCACGCTGGGACAGCACAGTGAATATGGGAATGGGAAAGATTTATTTACAGAGGGATGAAGGATAAAACAACAGGGGAGACATCAGCAGGCTACTGACATGGCCCTGCAGGCTCAGGGGTGCGGCAGGCAGCGAGTGAGCGGGGTGTCTGCACTCTGAGTTCAGGAGTCTCAGCAGAGTTCCAGTCCAGCGCTGAGTCCTGGCTGTCTTCGGCGCCAGCAACTGTCCCCAGCAAACCCTCCGGTGCCTCTTCTGCTCTCTGCGTCCAGAGTGACACCCTCCCCACTTAACTACCTATAGCCTCCCCCAGTCCCAGGCCCCGTTCTCACGGCCCCACAGCTCTAGGCAGTCGCGTCACTGGGTCCAGCTCCAGTCTGTCCTCGGGAACTCCTCCCTGGCACAAAGCGGCCTTTGACTACTGGGAGCCCTAGTTGAAGACCCATTGCAGGGCCCCCTATAGGCCCATGGGGCCCCCCTCTGTGGCCCCACTGTCCCTGCCCCCAGCCCCCTCTCATCACCCCCTCCAGCCCCAGCTCCCCTCCACATGGCCCTGGCCCCTGGAACCAGCTCCTCCTCCTGTCGCTGACTGAAGCAGATGTGGCTTTTGGGTTAGTCGAAGCAGGCAATGGGGCCCCTTACTGCTTGGGGCCCTAGGCATGCACCTGCTTCGCCTACCCCAAAAGCTACCTCTGCTCCAGCACAGTGTCTTGTTGGCTCCTGTCCTGGGTGTCACCGGTCAGCCACTCTGCCGTCTGTCCCTCCCAGCTTTGGCCAGGTTCTCTGCTGCTTCTCTTCTGTCTGGGCTTCCCATATTCATTGCCTGCAGCCTTCTCCCTCAAGCTTCAGCCACACCCTCCGTGTCGCCCCATTTCTCCCCTCGCAAACAGCACTCTCTTCTTCCAGACTAATCTGCGCCAACCCCACAGGGCAAAGATTTAAAGGGACAACGCCCTCTAAAACCCCAAAGGGGTTACACTTCTCAGGACCACACTCACAATGGCTTCTTGCTTCCTGTTGGCTTTCACGCATGCACAGACACACCCATACACGTGCACACACAGAGCTTATCAAAACCAATCCTAGATCCTTCATTTACAATCAGACCCAGGGAAATCTTTCCTCAGACTACACAGTTTAGTCCTATTCAAGCTTTGGAGATATTTAAGGTTCGGTTAGACAATACCCTGGCTGGGATGATTTAGTGGGAGTGGTCCTGCTTTTAGCAGGGGGTTGGACTAGATGACCTCATGAGGTCCCTTCCAGCCATATGATTCTATGAAAGCTCCTTTTTGCACTCCCTGGATTCTGCTTCTTCCACCATGTAGAGCCCTCTCCTTTCACAAAGAAAAGAGCGGGGTTTAAAATCCTCATGTTTTATTTGTAACTCATATTCAAACATTGAATAATGCAGTTGCCATTAGTTTTATTTTCCTGTGGCAGGGTTGCTGATTCCCCAAATTGCTGCAGTCTTTCAGTTGAAACAAAGAAAAGAGCCATGTGTCTGCAATCTCCATGGCTCCATAGACAGGGAGATCCCAAGAGGTGCCTATCCAGGGCTATGTCTACACTACAAAAGTTAGGCCGACTTTGTTAAGTCAACTTTAATAAGGTCAACTTTAAGTCGACTTATAAAGTCGACCTTATTAAAGTCGACTTAACAAAGTAGACTAAATTGACTAAGTTTTAAGTTGACTTAGTCCACGTTATTAAGTTGACTTAAGCAGCTTAATTTCCAAAGGGGTAGCTGTGTTAGTCTATTGTAGAAAGACAACAGAGTCCTGTGGCACTTTTAAAGATTAACAGATTTATTTATCGCATGAGCTTTCGTGGGAGAAAATCCCACTTCGTCAGACGCTTTGAAGGTAGGAAAGTTACAGAGTGGGAGGAAATTAAATTCAGGGGAGTGTATGACATAGCATCAGGTCAGGCTGTAACAGCAAATCAAAATAGGTGTTAGGATTCAAACACTGGGGAACAGCACATAGAGGAGGGGGAGGTCAAATCACTTGTTGTAATGCGAGAAAAATCCATAGTCCCTGTTTAACCCCAAGACAACTGAGTCAAATTTGCAATTTGGTGTGGAGGAAACATGACTACAGCTTGGTCTTCACCCAAAATTAGGTTGACCTAGCTACATCACTCAGGGCTGGCAACAATTTTGTGCTCTGTGAAACATAGGACAACTTAACCCTGCTGAAGCTGCAGCTAGGCTGACAGAAGAATTATTTGTCACCCTAGCTACTGCCTCCAGGAGAGGTGTGTTACCTATATTGATGGAAAAAGCTTTTCAGTCAATGTAGGAAGCATCTACTATGGGGAGAGCATTAATTTTCACAGAAGGGCCACTCTATGAATTTTGGGAAATTGTCACAGACCAGGGCAACTTCCTGCTTCTGGTCACGTGACTGGAAGCAAGAAGTTCGAGAAGCGATCAGTTGAGAAACTAAGCTGCCCGACGCTCCAGTTACTTTGGCAACTGGAGTAGCAGGCGGCTTAGTGTATTATGTTAACCTTCTTCTGTTTGCTGTATAGGATGCTGATCAGGTGGTTCCTTAGTTTCTTTGGGGGTACGTCCACAATGGAGCCTTAGGTTGACTTAAGGTTAAATCAACCTACAGACCGCTGCATCCACATTGGGCGCTTATTAAGTCAACTTAATAACACCACCTCTGAAGGTCGACTTAATGCTTAAATTGACCTTATTACATCGACTTAATCCAGTGTGGACGGGGAGTGCCCTTAAGTTGACCTAATTGGCCTCCAGGCCCTGATGCAGCTACCCACAATGCAACACTCCTCCGTCGATCTAGCATCTGCCAGTGTGGACGCTGGCAGTCGACTGGAGTGTTCAGTGTGGACACTCTAAGTCGACTTAAAGTCAACTTAACAGAGCCTCCAGTGTAGACGTACCCTTTGAGAGTATGTGGCACAATCTCTTTAGTGATTCCTGGCCTGTCAATTTCTGAACTTCCTGCTTCCAGCCATGTGACTGGAAACCAGAAGTTTGGGTAGCGACCAGCCAGAAGCTGCCTGATGCTCCAGAGTAGTGTAAGCAGAGAACTGGCAGCAGAAGCGACGAATTGGGTGGGCCTGCATTTGCCCCTGCATGGCAGGCCAGACAGAAATGTTAGATAGGTCAGATCGAGCCCATGGGCCATATTTTCCCCATCCCTGATCTAAACTATAGCAGGACAGCCAGCAAAGCTTTGGCGCTATATCTGTGCCACTCTAATGCAGACACACCCATAACAACTAAGGGCGTGGGAAGGTTGAGGCACTGGTTTTGGGTTTAAGATAGCTAGCCTGTAGAGCCCCACCTCCCTGGGAAGGATGGCAGACACAGCAGCTAGGGACAGTGATTAGTCAGAAGCATGTGGGATCCAGCAGTTGGGTCCATTCACAACAGACTGGTGTCTGTCCAGAGGGAGGGATTGGTTCAGGTTGTGAAAAAAGGCTCAGGTGATTTTTCTCCTGTTTTATGATCTTATCAAAGAGTTATTGGAAAGAACTGCTTTTGACTTGGACAGGCTTAGGATAAAGAGGTAATGTTTTCAGGTTTGTGACAAGTTCTTTGTGATTTTCTTGGCTGACGCACCCTTTCCTTAGGCACAGGGATGAACCATGTCTCAATTCTTTCTTTATTCCAGCAGGTGATGGGATCATGAGTGAAAATGAGGAGGGGAATCCACAGCAGGAGGCTCTTCAGACAGAGGAACCAAATACAGCATTATCAGAAAAATCCAAAGGGAATGATTCACAGAGCCCTGAGTGGGAAGATGACAGTGAGGGTGAATGGGGGACAGAAAATCAGGAGAGAAACTATGTGGGAAAGAATTGGAGTGAATCTCTTTCCCGAGGGAGAAGTTTCAGGAAACTCAAAGACATCATTGCCCAGCAGAAGACTCACACTGGAGAGAAACCTCATAAATGTCCTGACTGCGAGAAGAGTTTTAGCCGAAGATTTAACCTTATTCAGCACCAGAGGACTCATACAGGCCAGAGACCTTATGAGTGTCCTGAGTGTGGGAAAACCTTCAGCCTGCGCTCAACACTTACCAGACATCAGCGAACCCACTTGCAGGAGAAGCCCTATAAATGCACCGAGTGTGGAAAAAGCTTCCGCCAGAGCTCAGACTTGATTGCCCACCAGCGAGTGCACACAGGAGAGACACCATACCAGTGCGCTGTGTGTGGGAAGAGCTTCGGGCGAAGCTCCAGCTTGAGCCAGCACCAGACCACGCACATGGGGGAGAGACCCTATCAATGTGCTGACTGCTTGAGGAGCTTCAGGAGCAGCTCAGCTCTGGTGCAGCACCGGAGGAGCCACACGGGAGAGAAACCCTATCAATGCTCTGAATGCAAGAGCCGTTTCCGGCAGAGTTCGGACCTGATCAAACACCAGAGGATCCACACCGGGGAGAGGCCCTACGAGTGCTTTGCCTGTGGGAAATGCTTCAGCCAGAGCTCCTCGCTCATTGAGCACCAGAGGACCCATACTGGGGAGAGACCTTACCACTGCACTGAGTGCGGGAAACGTTTCTGCCAGAACTCCACGCTCATCCAGCACCAGAGGATTCACACGGGGGAGAAGCCCTACAGATGTACTGAATGTGGGAAGAGCTTCTGCCGGAGCTCCAACCTGAATCAGCACCTGACAATCCACATGGTAAAGAAACCTCATTGGCGCACTAACTGTGGGAAGTCAGCTCACTAGCTTTACTGTACACCAGAGAATCCACTCTGGGCAGCCAGCCTAAGAGCTATGAGGACAGCTTCATGGACCGTTCAGCATCAGATAATATATTCCACCCAGAAAACAGTGCTGGCGGTCTCCCTCCTGGGTAGTGACCAACTTCAGGAGTTCAATTCAAGGAAGGATTAGGATTTCTTCCTCCACCTTTAAGAGATTTACCAGCTGGACAATCTTGCCAAAAAGGATGTGGTCTGTTCTTCTGCTTTTGCTCCACCCACTGCAGAGTGAAACAAATCAGTATCATGTCAGTTTCATTCTGCTGCTGGGGAAGCACTTGGTTGCACAGTTAGGATCCACAAAGAGAGGTAGGTGGAGGCAAATGACAGAGAGGGTCAGAGACAGAAGGAAATGGGAAGGTAATGTTGCTCAAGGCTGTTTCCACAGACTTTCATGAAACTTTTATCCTTGGCACAACTCCCATGTAAAATATAATACTCCTTCTAGGGCAGATGTCAATGGACACATGCAGCTCCACCTATGCAGAACTACTACGAAGCAGTGTCTTACTGTAATTTGTGTGGTATGGAGTGGACATTAACACCCCAAGACGGGCACAAACTGGGCTGAGAGAACACAGTATCTAGTGCCTGATCCCTTGGGGAGAAGACAGTAACGCTGCTGTGTTCACATGGAGTGCAGGCCACGAGTGAGGTAATGGGATTGTGTGATGTCCATAAATTGGAGCCATTGTCAGGTACCTAATTCTGTACTAGACATGCCTTCCATGCAGAGGCCAGGAAGTCCTCAGATGCTCAGCAGAATAGTAGGGGCTTTTGTGGCCATCAATGTGACCACCCTGTTGTGGCCACTTCATGCCACCCAAATTCTAAATATGTGGTTTCCCCCCCTCCCATACCTAGTCTTCCTAACAGTAACAAATATGAATTCAGCAAAACTAACGAGCAGTGTTAAAAACCCCGACTCACAGGTCCTGGGCCATGTGCCACTGAGTAATTTTCTACTGAAAGTTATTGTGCAGCAGAACCCTTTGTAGTGATCTGCTAGTAATGCCTTTCACAGGGACAAAAAGGAATATATGACCTGATTCTCCACTGCCTTGTTGCCTGTGTCATCATTTACCTCTGTCTGAAAGGGTGTAAAATGTCACCATTCTGACTTGGCTGGGCTGTACACTCTGCACAGGGACAAGTGGTTACACAAGGTACAAAATGGGGTCCATAGTTTCCCTGGCAGGTTAGGGGACGTGATACATTATTATTTAGCAACCTATAAAAAGCGAAGGTGGGGCCAGTTTTGACATTATTGAATATGAAGCCAGTGATGACACTGAGCAGAGACTGTGGACCACAACTTTGTCCAAAGTGTGTGCAGCCTAGGTGTGTCTGCACAAAGATAAACAAGGAGTCTGGTGGGGGCACTTTTAAAGACTAAAACATTTATTTATCGCATGAGCTTTCATGGGAGAAAATCCCACTTCAGCAGACGCTTGAAGATGGGGAACTAGTGTCTGACGAAGTGGGTTTTTCTCCCATGAAAGCTCATGCGATGAATAAATTTGTTAATCTTTAAAAGTGCAACCAGACTCCTTGTTTATTTTGCTGAACTAGACTAACATGGCTACCCCTCTGGAACTTTGCACAAAGATGTGTGCTTAGTAAATTCTACCCAGGTAGCCTTAGTTGGTGCAACTGTAATTCATGGTAACCTGATAATATGAGGAGAGGATGGGAGTTATACAGTTTGTCACATTTCTAAATGCTCATTTGTTACTGTTTAAGATAAATACAATCTTAATATTATTAATTTAAATCTGGAGATCTTGCATTGGCACCAACAATCCTTTATAGCCCAGTGCATACATAGAACATTGAAAGGTGTAAAGTAGCTCATTTATATCATCCATATTGTTGGTCTTGTAAATAATTACTTGTACTTAGTACAATATATGCATGCTTCCCCCTCTGTACTTAACTCTGAAGGTAGATTCCTCTTTTCAAAAATGCATTTGATTGTTTATGTTAAAGACTGTTCTTTGCAACATTTCAAAGTTATGCAATAAATTAAATAATTGTTTACTATGGGTTGCATTATTCTTTTTATTGCAACCCTACAATAGGTGTTTAGCAGTGGGAGATTTCTTCAAGGCCTCTAATTTGTTTCTATATCACGCACACAAAACTACATCAAAAACACATAGTTACAATGTAAAGCACTTAAAATTTAAGAAATGCCAGAGTTATGGTTGCTTATGCAATTTTCTTGTATTTCTACATTATGAGACACTTTTAAACTGTATGCTCACATACTATTTTTTTCCACAGGACTTCTGCCTTATTCAGTGCACAGGATGGATGGTACTCACTTTTCCCAATCTGCTCCTCCAGCCTTCCCTCTCACAGTGCAGGATCCAGCTCTTGTCCCTTCTGCTTTTAAATTAGACAGCTTCTTCCTCCTTTCCAGCTGATTGTCACCAGGGGAGTCATTTAAAGCACAGAAGGCACAGGTTCCTAGCTTAGTTCTATTGCCTGGCCCCTTCCCTGCTGGGAACAGCCATAGCAAGGAAAATCCTGTAGCCCTGGGCTTGAAGAAGCATGCTCAGTTGCTCTCTGGAGATGGCATATGTGCAGTCCCAGCATGAAGGAGCTAGAGGGGATGTGCATGGTTGGCAAGGATGGAGATTTTAGCTGCTAAACTTTAGCAAATCTCTACTGAGCATTTGTGAACTGCAGTTTTTCAAAGGCTTTTAACTTGGCCAAATTTGCCCAAATTTTCATGAGGACAATAGGCCATGCCCCTGTCAAATTTCAGGATCTTTTTTCAAACATGCGGATGCCAGATCTTTCTAAAGAATGGGTCGCCAGGATTTTTTTAACATTGAAAACAATGTTATCTTCCCAAGTCTAGTGCTCAGAAATGACTCAACTGTTTTGGCTGAAATTTTTCAGAAAAATTGAGCCAGAGGCAGACACCTAGTAAGAAAAAATAAGCCCAAATGGTTAAAGTTTGATATATTTATAAGCAACTGAAATCAGGGTCTTATAATGGAGAAGAATAGGGCAGCCTTAATAATAGGTGGTGCTACATGCTGCACCTGTAATGAATCAGGTATTTTCCCCCGTATCTACACAGGCACAGATCAAGGAAGTGTTTGTGAGAAAGCAAGTCTCTCTTTTACAGCTGGAACATGATTCTGAAGAGGTGGGGGGCCCCCCTCCCTTGTCTGTCTATTTTAGACAAGTGGCCCTCATCACAATAGCATCTGAGCACTTCAGAGTATATTTATCCTCACAGCAGCCTGGTGAAGTAGGGAAATACGATTATTCCCACTTTGCATATAGGAAATACAGAGAGAGTAAGTGACCTGCTGAAGATTATCCAGGAAGTCAGTGCGCCCTGATGTCATATCCTGGTAGGACTAAGAACATGTCTGTGAGCTCTTTGGGACACAAACAGTCTCTTGCTATGTGTATGTCACGGATGGGCTGTTTCCGCTATCATGAAGGACAGATGTGTGCTCCTGGACAATTCTACATCTGTATGAAGTGCCATGAACACTGAAATATTTGCCATTTTTCCTCGCACTGGGACCGTTCTGATTTTTAAAAAAGAATTTTGTGTGGCACTGTATCAGATCCTTTACCAAAACACCTTGAGTAGACATTCCAGGTGAACATTTTAAGCTGGTTACTATGGGTTGTGTTTAGTAGTCAAGCTGTCAACCTGAGCACCATGGCTGTTGGTTCCCCAGTGGAAGTTATAGGAGACCAGCTGAAGTATGGTAATGTAGTCTGCTGGAATTCTGAGGAGGGCTGGAATTGTGTGCCTTCCAGTCAGCTCCAGTAGGGGGCAGAAGTCACACCAACCTTGCCCTGATCCTTTCCCAGCTTCCCACTCCACATGTGCTTTACAAACTGAAGTCATCCTTGGAGCTAAGTGGAGGATGGTAAATTGGCTCTTTTTTCTGAGCGATACAGTGCAGATTCTGGTCTACATTACCACTGGCCTTCCACAGCTTGATCCGTAAGACTGATGCAGTAGTTGCTCAGTGTACCTTGTGAGATGCTTTTTACCACCTGTGAAATGAAATCCTGGATAAAAGATCCCATGTATATGTACTAAACATTTTCAGTCAGACTTAGTCATTAAACAGACTTAAGCAGGCATGAGTCCCAGTAGAGGGTGTATGTGTGAGGGGGATCCTGATGGGGATCAGGAAAGGCCAGGGTTGAATGAATGTGAAGAATGAATTCCCCTCTCACCCTGAAGAGAGTGGATTCCTTCTGGAGCTGTGCCCTGAGTTCCTGGGGATGCCTGAGATGCTGCAGCCTCCCTGAGCCACTTTGATATTGGTCACCAATGGACAGGAGCCCATCCCTGCACAGTTCTTGCTGTGACCCCAGGTCTCAGGATCATTAGGGAAGTAGTAGTTGCACTTCCAGTCCATCATGCAACATGTCCAGATTCATCCTGGGATGGTGGAGGGAGGGGAATCCAGAGAGTACGATTATATAAAAATAATGAGTCTAGACAATCTCTAGTCTCTAAGTTTGAAGGAACACCCAGTCACATACAGATCATTTCTAGAGGAATCATTTCACCCAGCATGGAAATACATCTGCCCCCAGAGTGAGTTACAATATCCCCTACTCAGCCCCCTCCACTTCCTGCAGCAACTGGAGCTGAGACAAGAAGATGCAGCAGAAATAGTCCCAGCTCCCTGTGGGGAATGAGAAAGTGCACTCCTATCTCAAGGCAGTGGACTGTGTCCCAAAGAAATGAGAAGGGACAGGTCAGACCTAATGAAAAACAGACTCACCCGCACAGCACTCCACGCTTCCATGGCTTTGGGTTCTGGGTCCTAATGCAGATTCTCCTCCCAACTAGGGGAGACGTCAGTTTGAGAGGGGATGATCCAAGGCAGAAAGGAACCAAGTCTGGTCTGACAAGCTAACCAAGTCAGGCCTTGTGATAACTGGATGGGATATAGCCCAGGAAGCCCAGTTGCTGCAGGAGGTGAAGAGGCTGCTGTCAGTGCAGAACTAGTTGCAGTCTTTAGAAGAATCTCTAGCCACATAACACCAAAGAGAATGGTAACTAATATAGGTGCACGCACACAGTCCTGCTTAATGCCATTTATGGCAAAGGCTCTAGGAAATACCATTTTGCAGCACTCTAGCCAGCAAGATGTCATGGAATGATTGCACAATGTTGGTGAATTTGTGAGGGTACCCAACTTTGGGCATGAACAGCAGAGAGTAGAGACCCTGGGCTATGTCTACACTAGAAAAAGTTAGGTCGACTTTGTTAAGTTGACCTAATAAGGTCGAAAGTCGACCTTATTAAGTCAACAAAGTGGTTACCCTGAACCTGGACTTAGTAAGTTGACCTAACTGCCCTTAAGTTGACTTACTAAAGTCGATTTATGGGTTAATCCATGTCCACACTGTGCTTAAGTCTACCTAAGGAGTCAGCCTAACCGGCGGTTCTTACTAAGTCGACTTAAGCTTTCATTAAGTCTACTTAATGAAAGTCCAGTGTGGATGGGGAGTAATTTAGGTTGATTTAAGGCTACTTAAGTTGACCTAAATTGCCAGTGTAGACATACCCCTTGTGACTAACAATGTTGAAGGCCTTCATCAGGCCTACATACACCACATAGAGGTGACGGGTTTGTTCTTGGCATTTTTCTGATATTTGTTGAGCAGCAAAAATCACATTTGCTGTTCCATATCCTTTGTGAAAGCCGTACTGACTCTCTGAAATATTATCTGTGAGAGTGGAGAGTCTGTTGGGCAAGACATGTGCCAAAATCTCAGCAATGGACAGAAGCAAGGCACTGCGATGGTTGTCGCAGACGACTTGGTCACCTTTGAGTTTGTATATACAGCAGAATACTAACAAGTTTATAAGCATGTCTCAAATATTAACCCAACTCATCAAGACCGTCTGGGAGCAGGAGACCATACCTCAAGATGGCCAGCACTTCCTGAGAATAGAGTTCTCTAAGCCCCGAGAAATAATCACACTATAGTACCTCTTATTGGGAAATCTCTCTATTGTAACACTCGCCTCCTTGAGAGCTGTGAGGCAGCCCTCCTTTTAAAATCTACTTTAACCACTGAACTGAACTGAAAAGCATCCAGCCCCCTTTGTGTGCACGAATGCCGGGATAAAAATTTCACCTGAAATTTACATAACGTGCACACAATAAAGGATGGTGGGAGAGAGGAAGGGAACTCCTCTTTCTCCTGCCACAGCTTCCACTCTCCTCATTCTTTAGACATGTTCCTACACTCTGAGTGCTTCTGCTCTTCACCTCCAAACACACTGTCCACTTCTATGCCTACCACTTCCACTCTCCCTATCCACTTCTCTCCTCACTACCTCCACTCTCCCCAGTCTCCAGACATGCTCCTACACTCCTGATGTTTCTGATTTCCACCTCCAAGCACACTATGCAGTTCTGGCAGGCTCCAGACCCTGTCCCCAAGCTTGCCTCTCCATCCCCAGCACCCCTTTAGCTTCCCAAAGGTGTGAGTATTAGGGACAGTCATTTTTACCACTGTATTGTCTGATGTTTCTCAGAGCAGATCTAGGGGTCCAGACGTCCTCTGTGAAGGAGAGAGTAAAGTGGTGAAGGAATGAAAGCAGGGGAAACTCATTTATATAATAAAAACAATAATAAGCTGTACCGGTCTAGCTACTTTCCTCTTGAATGATCCAAAAATCTTTACAGACAATATATATAGAAACGGTGTCTTACTACAGAAATATAGCTGTCTCTGGAGAGAAAAACAGCAATTCTATAACAGTGGATAAAAGACTGTATCCAATTAAAGTCACAGGGGGGATTTAATTTGGAGAAGGCAATAAGTCTAATATGTCTAACTTACAAAAATTTACTTGGATAATCTGATAGCCAGAAGGGGTTCAATCCTTGGTTTTTGAGTTGGTACAAAAAAGCCCAACCAATCAATCAGAAAATAAGATTTAAAAAAGAATTAAAAATTAATGTTTTCCTCTTCTTTCAATTTTTTTAAAAAACATTTTTGACCAGTTCTAAACAAAGTGGAAGCACTAATCAGAGGGAGATTGGATGTGCCAGATGAGAACAGACTCTTAGTCCCCCTAACCCAATATGCCATCGCTGGGTGTAACAGGAGCTACCTGCAGATGGCAGCCGCGCAGCTGCCATTCTCCTACCATCCCTGCCCATATCCTGTCCAGAGTCAGGGTGTTTGGGACCTGACTGTTTGTGGGAGGCCCGTGCCAGTCTCGAGCATGCCCAGAGTGGCAGTGGCAGAGGCTGTGCTTCGTGGCAGGGCACCTGCTAAGTTGATCAGTTCCCTTGCCACAAAGTGTGTAAACAGCTTCTTCTCAGTGCAGTGGGGGGCTGAGGTAAGTCTTAGCCCCTGCTCACCGGGGTCCCACCCCCTGCTTCTCCTCTTCCCCTCCCCCCCCCAAGGCACAGCCCCTTGCCCAGTGCAGATGGAGGGTCCAGGGCTCCCCACAGTGGCCCAGGCTTTCTGAGAGGCTCTTACTGTGGTCCAGTTCCGGCTTTAAGACTGGCCAGAGGCTGGGGCCCCAGTTCTGGTACCACAGGCTCCCACCTCCACTTCTTCATGGCTTCTGGCGCTTGTTGGGACCTCAGATTAGCCAGGGCCTTTGGGCATGGGCCCCATGGGCCCTTGCATTAAACTGCCGCTGCCTTTATCATTCCTTTCACCCTTTTCGCTGTTCTTCTATCTCCTCCTCTCATTCTTGCTCTTCCCTATGGCCGTGTACATACTAGAGCGTTATTGCGCGATACCAAGGACAGCATACACACACGAATGCTCCTCGTTGCACGACAACAGCACGATAAAACCACCTAGACGAGAGGCATCGCGATCATCGCACAATGTCTGTTACGCGATGGAGTCAGCGTGTACAGTCACTGTGCGTTAAACAGCCTCCGGAAATGTCCCAGAGTGTCATTCAAGGCCACTCTGGGACACAAAGCTGTCATATTTGTCAATTTCACTGCTCTGTTAAAGCAGTGAACTTGACAAGTTGCTGCTAGGGTTCCCAGCAGTGAAATTGACAAGTAGCTGCCGGGACCGGAACCCTGGCAGCTGCTACATGGCATGGTGGGATAGGTGCCCACCATGCACAGCTACTTGTAACGAAAATTCAAAGGAGTGTGTGAATGCTCCTTTTTGTTACAAGAAGTGCTGTGTGGACGGGGGAAAGCTTTCCCTGTCCTGCAACAACTTTATTGCGGGACAAGGCTGTAGTGTGTACATGACCTATTTCAATAAGGCCCTTTTCTGGTTCTGATCTCATTCATCTTTCCCTGTCTTTCCCCTTCTAAAATCTTTCACCTCCACCCAGACAATAGGTGAAACCCTGTTATCACCTAGAGTTCCTGGACTGGATCTCCCCAGTGGACTCCTTACTTCTTCCAAAACATCACTCTTCTCACCAATGTATCCTGGTTACACATTGAGTTATCCACACAGCAGCACTCAGCTGAGCCTCTCAGAGGTGGCAAACCGAACAGAGAAGCCTGAAATGTTGCTGATGGGATCAAGAGGCACAGAAATACCCCAGAGACACTCCAACTGCTGGCATACAAAGAAACAAGGAGACTTTCACTGGCTAATGTGCCAGTTCTTTTCACTGTGGGTGAACACTTTGCACAAAGTGTTCATCTATGTCTGACCTATTGGTCAATATCCTCAAAGGAAACCTGTACAAATACTTTTAAAAGATGAGGTTGGAAGCCTAAATTCACCACTCTGCTGGACACCAACATTCATGAACTGAGTGGATTTATGAAAAATATTGCATCAAGAAAAAGAAGATGAAAGAGGAGATTGTGAAAGAAATGAAATGTACAAAATCTGAGTGAAATTGAGGATTTTGAAATGGAATTTCCCTCCCAAAGGCTTCCTCATTTACCATTACTACATGCCATGTAGTTGTTACTGTGTCAGTCCCAAATAGATGTGGAGGGGGGGGGTGAGGTAATATCGTTTACTGGGCCAACTTCTGTTGGCAAGAGAAACAAGCTTTTCAGCCACTCAGAGCTCTTCTTCTGGTCTGAGAAAGGACCTCTATCATCAGAGCAAAGTGCTAAGTGGAACAGATTGTTTGCCACAAATATATACTGTAAAGGACCATTCAAGGAAGAGTGGTCTAACACCTCTTCAGTCATAGGACAAAAGAGGGGTTAGTTGGTTACAGATTATTGTAAGAAACCATAAATGCAGTGTCTCTGTTCAGTCCGTGAATGTTGGTGTCCAGCAGAGTAATGAATTTAAGCTCCCAGGGTCATCTTTTGAAAGTGTTGTACAGGTTTCCTTTGAGGATAAGGACCAGTAACGTCAGATACACACGATCACTTTGTGCAGTGTTCACCCACAGGTGATAGGTTGTTTTCCTGTGTGAGTTCATTTGAGTGAGTAGTGGTTCTCTGGTTTTACCCACATAATTGTTGCTTGGGAGTTTAATGCAGTGGATGATACATCACATGTTGTGATAGGCATGAGTAGGACTTTGGATTTTGAAATGTGTTTTGTGGGGAGTGTTGTACATTGTATCAGTGGTGATAGGTCTGCAAGTTTTGCAGCTCTTGTTCTGGAAGGGTCTGGTGCCAGTATGACTTGATGTGTCCTGGTCTGTGGGGAGCTTGCTTCTGATGATGAGCTTGGAGAGGTTTAGGACAGGATCCCCATCAAGTGCAAGTTGTAATTGTTTGATGATATCCCATATGGGTTCCAATGTGCGGTGGTAAATGACAGGTGCGGTCAGATGGGGTTTTATTTCTGTATCGAAGCAGGTTGTCTCTGGGTATTTGTGTGACCCATTTCATGTTATGATCTTCTTCTTTGTTGTTTGGTGAAGGTGGTTTTAAATGTGTTAAGGTACACATTTTAGATGTTCTCCTTGGACCATATTCTCTGGTATTGGAGTACCTGGCTGTACATAACAGATTCCTAGGTGTGTTTGGGGTGGTTTGGGGATCTATGAGGGCAGGTGTGGCAATCTGTGGGTTTTTTGTATAAGGCTATCTAGCAGTGCTATCTCTAGTTCTAATAATAACTCCTTGTATGACAAGGTTTCAGTGATATGGCCCTCGGGCCAATGTCCTAGTCCTCATGTGGCTCTCGTGGAGATTTGAGTTTGAGGCTCCTGTCCTAGATAGTGTTATTAGGTTAGCATGCATTTTACATCTTTTATTTGCATGGTGGTCACTCACCTTCCAGACCTTATTACTTCACTGCAGTTAAATGGTGTTGATATGGGTCGTGTTTTGCATACCAATGTTGTTTGTGCTGACATAATAGACCACATATCTGTGAAGATGAAACACAGTTTGGGTTCTAGTGTCATTTCATAGCAATATCAAATTTCTGTTTTAATTGATGAGGACAAATTTAAGTAAACTTCCTTGTCTTGTAATTTACTTGCACATAACTTTTGATGCAAACATTGATCCTGTTACATTTTTTCTTGATCTGATTGAACTAGGCAGTAATGATGCTGATGGCGTAGTATTAGCTTTGCTGCAGTGTTTGACAGTACATGGGTTCCCAGAGGAATTGCTGAAGGATAATTAGATTGGTTTAGGTGTAGGTAGAGTCTCTGTCATGTTAGGCAATAAGGCTGGTGTAGCTGCAAAATTAAAGACACAATTGCCACTTTTGATAAGTTGGCATTGTTTTAATCACTGGTTGGAATTGGCCGTGGCTGATGTTATCAAATGCTGCAGTGAAGTTAATTACTTTAAATCATTCATGGAGTCAATGTATGCTCTGTACAGTCAGTCGCCGAAGTGCTTGAGATAGTTGGCTAACTGTGCGAGTGATCTGGAAGTCCAGCTTATTAGGATTGGACGTGTACTTGATGTACTTTGGGTTGCCTCTATCTGTGGCACTCTATGAGCTGTTTGGTGCTCATATGCAGCCCTCCATAGCCACTTCTTGAAAAAAT
>ML685928.1:11199-53482 GCA_007922175.1 Pelusios castaneus | reverse complement strand
CCCCCCGGAGAAACCTGTTTTTGTTAAAAACTTGGGTCTCATGCTTGATGCTCGGGAGGAACTTGCTGACCTGTCCTTGACATTGCAAAAATCTGATGTAACATTATCTATAGCCAGTAAATTGATAAGTCGACAAGTTCAGGTGTTTATAGCTCGTAGATAGTGAGATTCAGAGTTCTATCAAGAGGCTTAAGAAGTGATTGCTGCAGGTTACTTTAAAGGTGTATGTGTAAACATGTCTGTGAATGCTGGCAAGCAAACTGAAATTTCTAAATGTCAGTTTTACCAGGCCTTAGCGGACTGTATGAATGCTAAATTGTTGCCAGAGTCAGAAAAACATCTAAGCAGTGCTGTTGAAGCACTTGACCCATCACATTTCACTACAGAGCTGTCACCGGAATTTGGTGAAAGTGACATAAAATTTTTGTGTTCCAAGTTTGGCATTGCGTTTAATGAAGTGAAATGTGCCTATCGGCAATATGAAGATCACAAAACTTATTGTGTTATGCAGTGTTTGCTAGTTTGTTTGCTATAGACATAAATGCCATATAAAATTATAAATATGTTTATGGAGCGATAACCGAGGCATATATTACTGAGAAATGGTTGCAAATGCCTACCTGGGCTCGGACTTGCACATGCATATAGGGGGCCTGGACAATACGGGAAGGGGGCCAGAGATTAGGAGGGTTCTGGGGCCCATCAAATTATACTTTAACCAGTGGGATTAACTCATCTATAAGTGAAGCTGTGAAACAAAGGACTGAGACCCACCCAATACTGGATGTATACCAGAGGGACTGTATAAGCCTGAAAACTCCACAACTCTACTGGAAACCTGATATATATGGACTTTCAAATCATTTGTATGTATGCGATTGCTTTAGTCCTTTAACACTTGTAGTTTGTTTCTTTCCTTTTATAACATACCTTTAGTTTTAGTTACTAAAGGAATGGCTGGTAGTGCAGTATTTTGGGTAAGATTCAAACTTATAATAATCTAAGGATGTGGCTGACCCTTTGGGGTCCAAAGACCCTTTCTGATAAAGAGTATAGAGTTTTGAATAACTTATCTCTTTAATGGACCTACAGGCTGATTGGGAGTCAGAGACTGAAATGCAGTAAAAGAGCTGTTTATATTTAGTTTTGGCTTCTTGATGACCAGTGTGGGGAATCAGAAGCATAGTTTCTGTTCCAAAGGGGTAGCCGTGTTAGTCTATTGCAAAGAAACAGATTCCTGTGGCACTTTTAAAGACTAACAGATTTATTTATCGCATGAGCTTTTGTGGGAGAAAATCCCACTTCGTTAGATGCTTTGAAGCATTGTTTGTAGCTGCTTGGGAAGTCTGACTTCAGTGTCACTCCTCTCTTTTGCAGCTGCCCTGAGTTTGACATTTTCAGATGGCTACTCTAGGCATGGATGAGTCCCACAGAACATCAGATGTTCCTGCTCTAAACCCAGCAATGTATTCTACAATTGTTGCTGTTTTTGCCCCAAAATGTGCTAAACCAGACAAGCTTGCAGTGACTGCTAGGAAATGGGCAAGTCAAGAGATAATGCCTTCTGTCTCTAGGACGAAATCTCTCCATTTCCTCTTTCTGCAACTTCCCCAACCAAAATAGTTGCATTTTCTACAAATAGTAAAAAAAAAAAATTAAAACTGATCACATGAATTGTTACAACTGTTCCTGTCTGTGGCATTTACAGGCATTTGTGTTGCTCATCTATTCACTGGCTGGGCATGTTGCACAATAATAATGCTCATCAATAACAACTGTAACCTCCCTTTCTCTCCCTGGGTTACTTGGGAGCAGTCAACCCCATGTGCAAAAGCCACTAAGGCTGGTGACTAGGAGATCCTGATCTCCCAAGGGTGATGTTGGGTAAATGGGAATCCTCTCTCTACCCCTCTGCTGCAGTCCCTTTGCTCCTATAGGAATTTAAAATTGGTGGTGCCTCCACCTGGCTGGACCCTGTACACATTCAATGGCGTGCCTTGGGAGCCTCCAGGGCTAAACCCATGCTAATCATCATCTGTGGTCTGGGTCTAACTCAAAAATACCAGTTACTCCTACTATACATTCAATACACTTAAATTAGGGTTAACAAACCTTTACTTGACCAATTAAGGAACTAAGGCATAACAGGCTAACATTAAATATCACTCCTCTTTTAAATCCACAGGGGCAGTTGAATAAATCAATTAACAATACTGAATTCAGTAATTAAGGAAACGTGTCTAACTTGCACTTACTCTGCCACTATGTACCCCACCCCCAGCGTGCACGCTACTCTCCATGGCTATGTCTACACTTGTTAATTTAAGTCGACTTAGCATGTTCACACTTAAATTTTAAGTTGACTTTGGGGGGGAACCTACAAAGTCGACCTAGAGCATCTACACTGGATTCCTAGGTCAACTTGTAGGGGCTAGGTGGACCTGGGACAGGTCCATGGTGGCGGGGGGGACACCCCTTCTTAAGTGCCAGGGGGCTCAGCCTTTGCCCCATTGTGGACCCTGGCAGGGCATAGGGGCAGGGTGGGCAGGGCTCTGCCCTGCTCGGTGGGGGGGCATGCCAGGCTCTCCCTGTGCCACTGCCCCTGGAGAGCAAGCTTAAGTCAACTTAATTTACAAGTGTAGATGCACTCCAGGAGTTTAGAGCCTGGGCCCCTTGCTTGTGTGGGTGCATTGGAAGGTCTGAGGAAGGAGACAGCACTCTGTCGCTTCAGTGTATCCGTTCAACCAAGATATCAAGCTGAAGATTAGGAGTTGGACCAATCAAATGTCAGCAGGTCTGGCCCTGGCTGGAAGAGAAACATCTCTGCCTCTTCTCAGGCCCAGTCACAGTCTTTTGGCTATGCCCCTTCCTTGGAAAGCCCTGCCCCAAAATGGGGGGATGGTGGGCACTCACACCACTGTCACTGCAGACCCACCTCAGACATCTCCAGGCTCGGTTCCTGCCCTGGTTTGAGCAATGCCACCAGCCTCCAAAGCTCCCTGCTCGAACAACACTCCAGCAGGCTCTCAGGAGCAGCCCCAGGACCCCCAGCAGCAGCTTCCAGCATGGGCCATGCTCTACCTCCAAAATGGAGTCTACCTATGATTGTCCTGTGCTCCCTGGAGGAGGAAAAGGGTCTCTCTCTGACTCATTTCTCAAAGCATCACGGGATTTGTAGGCTCCCAGGTAGGATTTGCATCACACAGGATCTTCTCAACTATAAAACTCACAGTTAAGTTCTGAGAGGCCCCACAAATACCAGGTGCCTGCACAATTATGTGGTAAATAAGGTCGTGTGCTCTCTTGGTGTCTGTTCAAACCTTCCACAGCTCTCAGGGAGCCATTCCACTGTGCACTTTGGAGCATATGTAGCCCTAAGTTTAGATGCTGGCCCATAAATAAAAATTAACATGCAATTTGCTGCTATCCTCCAGATGATTTTGACACTCCTCAATCTTCTAATCTGCCCAAGTATCTATTCTTAAATACTACATGGGCTGGAAGAAGGAGCACTGTGTGGAAGGACTGGTGTATACTAGCACAATTGTGTAGGAAGCCTTTGACTGATGCAGTGGATTGTCCTGAAGGGCAGTAGTCAGGTGCATCATCAGAATGGTGTGGTAATTCTGGGCCTGAAAAAGCAATGAGCTGGTAGTTAATAAAAGGATTTCTTGTCTGTAAGATTTCATTTCAGCACACTATGGTCCTGTCACTTTACAAGGGGTTGGGGCTCAGGGCCTAAGAATTAACTAGACTATCTTCTGTGTTTTGAAAATGATTTTATTTAGATGAAGATGTGAATACACACACACTGATGTGAACTGACAGCTCTCCTGCCCTGTGTGAATCAAGGGCTATGTCTACACCAGAAAAAGTTAGGTCGACTTAATAAGGTTGACTTTAAGTCAACTTAACAAAGTGGTTACCCTGAACGGGGACTTAGTAAGTTGACCTAACTGCCCATAATTCGACTTAAGAAAGTCGACTTAAGGGTTAATCCATGTCCACACTGTGCTTAAGTTGACCTAGGGATTCGATTTAAGAGTTAGGTCAACCTAACCGGTGGTTCTTACTAAGTTGACTTAAGCTTTCATTAAGTCGACTTAATGAAAGCCTGGTGTGGACGGGGAGTAATTTAGGTCGACTTAAGGTTACTTAAGTTGACCTAAATTGCCAGTGTAGACATACCAAAGGATCCTGGGTGAGAGTTCATTCTAGAACCCTAGGATTCTCTAGCTTTGTAGGAGATCAGGGCTGGTTTCTTAGGAAATGGTCTTTCCAGAATGAACTGGATCAGAGGCTACTGTTTACATTCTGACTTTATTAAGATAAACATAATAGTAGACAGTTCTGAAATGAGCAGGGAATTCCTGCAGGGAAATTGTATGCGGTAAGAGTTAGGAGTAAGCAGTAAGAGAAGGGACAGCACTAAGTGATACACTTCCAGAGAGAACTTTATACAGAGTATCTGACATTGCTCTCAAAATCCATCATCAATGAAATCTAGGATTGTGGTCTTCTCACAGGAAATGACGGATGTTCCCGTGTGCTGGCCAGGCAAAACTAGTGTAGCGCCCTTGTGGCCAAGATGGAGTCTGCTCTGCAGACAGCTCTGGCCAAGGAAAGGTGCGTGCAGGAACGCAGCAGGGACAGTCCCCTTCACCCCAGGGGCACCTGTTCCAACCCCCCCAGAGTGATCACACACACACACATGCTGGGACAGCACAGTGAATATGGGAACAGGGACGATTTATTTACAGAGGGAGGCAAGAGAGAACAACAGGGGAGATGGGGCAGCAGGAAAGCAGGCTAACAATTAGCACTGGCCCAGCAGGCTCAGGGGGGCTGCAGGCTGAGGGCAGACAGTGAGCGAGCACAGCGTCTGCGCTCTGAGTTCAGTGATCCCAGCACAGTTCCAGTCCGGTGCTGAGTCCTGGTTGCTCCTGGTCATCTTTGGTGCCAGCAACTGTCCCCAGCAAACCCTCCGGTGCCTCCTCTGCCGCTCTCTGTGACCACAGAGCGATGCCCTCCCCACTTAACTATCTACAGCCTCGTCCCAGGCCCCGTACTCATGGCCCCGCAGCTCTGGGCAGCCGCATCACTGGGTCCAGCTCCAGTCTGTCCTCGGGAACTCCTCCCTGGCACAGTGTCCTCTGGCTCCTGTCCTGGATGTCGCCGGTTAGCTGTCTGTCCCTCCCCAGCTTTTGGGCAGGGCCTCTGCTGCTTCTCTTTTGTCTGGGCCTCTGGCTGCAGCCCTTCTGGAGCTCAGACACACCTTCTGTCACCCCCTCACCTCAAACAGCGCCTCCCCCACAGGGCAAAGAATTAATGGGCCCATACTTTCTAAAACCCCAAAGGGGTTACACTCTCATTAGACAAAGATCGGGGGACTGTATGACCAGGAACAATCCAGCACTGGCTCCTGGGCAGTGGGAAAGAATGGGGCGTATGGATCCTTTCCATTTCTAAAAACAAACAGCTTCAAAGAGAGTCTGCAGAGCTCGAACTTATATGCAAATTTGACTCAGTTGCCTTGGGGTTGAACAGGGACTATGGATTTTTCTCGCATTACATCAAGTGAATTGACCTCCCCCCTCCTCTATGTGCTGTTCCCCAGTGTTTTGAATCCTAACACCTACTTTGATTTGCTGTTACAGCCTGACCTGATGCTATGTCATACACTCCCCTGCATTTAATTTCCTCCCACTCTGTAACTTTCCTATCTTCAAAGCGTCTGACGAAGTGGGATTTTCTCCCACGAAAGCTCATGCGATTAATAAATCTGTTAGTCTTTAAAAGTGCCGCAAGACTCTGTTGTCTTTCTACAATAGACTAACACGGCTACCCCTTTGGAATTTGAAGGAATCCTGTGGCACTTTTAAAGACTAACAAATCTATTTATCACATGAGCTTTTGTGGGACAAAATCCTACTTCGTCAGATGCTTGAAGATGCTGAAATGGGATTTTCTCCCATAAAAGCTCATGCGATAAATAGATTTGTTAGTCTTTAAAAGTGCCACAGGACTCCTTGTTTGTTTTGCTGAACTAGAATAACACATCCAGGGCCATCCATGGGTGGGGGTTGGGGGAGGAGGTGAGAGGGGCGACTGTCCCAGGCCCCTTGGCTCTGTGGGCACTGTGCTGCCCCACTCTCAGTGGGGCAGCATGGGGCCCACGCCACTCCCCCCCCCCCCACTGCTGTGTTGCTCCCTGCTGCCTTTGGCAGCAAGGGGTGGGGCAGAAGGGTAGATCCCAGCCTCTGGCCCAGCCTGCCCCACACCTGGGGCTGAGCAGCTGGCCCCAGGTGTGGGGCAGAAGAGTGCATCCCAGCTCCTGGGCCAGCCCGCCCCATCCTGGGGATGCAGAGTGGGAGCGCAGAGCCTGGACTCTGGGATGGCCCTACTCCACTCCCCAGCATGGGAGGGAGGGAGGGTGAGGGCCCTGCCAGACTGATTGGCCATGAGCGATTGGCCCTGGGCCCTGCCTCTCCCTCGGGGCAGCCCTGAACACAGCTACCGCTTTGGAACTTTCCATTTCTAGGCCTATAGCTACACTTGTAAATTTAGGTCGACTTTAGCTGAGTCGACTTAACTAAGTCGACTTTAAGTCAATTTAGCTAAGTCGATTTAGCATGTCTACACCTAAGTCAACTTAGGGGGGAACTTACAAAGTCGACCTAGAGCATCCACACTGGATGCCTAGGTCAACTTCTAGGGGCTAGGGGGACCTTGGGCAGGTCCATAGTGGTGGGGGGGCACCCCTTGCCCAGTGCCAGGGGCTCAGCCTTTGCCCCATTGTACCTGGGTACAATGGGGCAAAGGGGGACAGGGACCCTGGCAGGGCATGGGGCAGGGTGGGCAGGGCTCTGCCCTGCCCTGTGGGGGGGATGCCAGGCTCCCCGTGCCACCCACCTGGCAGGGAGGGCAGTGGGGGAGTCCTGGAGTAGCCCTAAATCGACTTAGGGCTACTCCAGGTTTACACTGGCTTAATTCGACCTTAAAAAGTTGACTTAAGCTTAAAGTCGAACTAAAAGTATGTTTAATAAAGTCGACTTCATTTTCATGAAGTCGACTTTATTTTCCTTAAGTCCACATTGCTCTGGGGACTGCTGGGTAATAAGAGATTCAGCTTTCAGGAAAAAGATGCCGAAGTAAATCTCCAAATCTCAGATCTCTTTGTTGTTCCAATCCCACTGGGAAAATGCATCTGTGCTTCCAGCTGGGACAAGTTAAAAGGCCACACAGTGCATTATCCTGGATCCAAAACTCATTTCTTTTGTGATGGAGCAGACCAATTTATACCCAAGAGAAAAGAGAAACTTTCAGGTTAGAAAGTGATCCCAAACCAAATCTCCTAGGGTGCATCTACACCTGTAAATTAAGTCGACTTAAGCTTGCTTAAATCGACTTAAGGAAACTAGTGTAGATGCAGAGTAAATTAAGTCGACTTAAGCAAGATTAAGTCGACTTAATTTACAAGTGTAGACGCACCCTAGGAGATTTGGTTTGGGATCACTTTCTAAGCTGAAAGTTTCTCTTTTCTCTTGGGTATAAATTGGTCTGCTCAATCACAAAAGAAATGAGTTTTGGATCCAGGATAATGCACTGTGTGGCTTTTTAACTTGTCCCAGCTGGACGCACAGATGCATTTTCCCAGTGGGGTTGGAACAACAAAGAGAACTGAGATTTGGAGATTTACTCCGGCATCTTTTTCCTGAAAGCTGAATCTCTTATTACCCAGCAGTCCCCAGAGCAATGTGGACATGATGAGACACTCTCCCATTCACAGCACACACATTCTTGGGGACTGATGTGCTGGTCCCAATGGAGTGATAAAAAGGGAAGCTCTTATGTTTAGCAACATTGGCTAAATTAATATAGTGAATAGCAACTCTCCCTTCAACATTTTAAGGCAAATCCTCTGGCACTCCTCTTCCCATCCCACCTTCTCCATTGGGTACGTTGGGTCATGTCCCAGGCAGCTTTTGTGACATCACAAGCAGAACTTGTCTGAAGTCTGGCAGTTTTACACTTTCAGAAGCTTTTTCTCTGCTCCCCCCCCCCCCAATATTATTTTGTGGTGAGCTCAGGCCACTGAGCACAGAAACTTCCACTCCCATCTTCCTGTATATTACATTGTCCAGGTCTCATGGTGGCACACGTCTGCCAATCTGATCTCTCTGGGAACTGCTCCTAGTGAGGCTGGTCACTCCCATGGTGGTGTAGGGATATGTGAGTGATTTTTGCTGTTTGTATAACTTTGTCAATCTCTATTTGTATTAGTTTCATAACTTTCTCTAGTCTTAATTGGTTTATTAGTTTTTAATTGGTTTATTGGTTTCATAACTTTCTTTAGTCTTAAGTGGTTTATTGGTTTCATTCCTAACTTGTGTCAATCCTTGTATAGCCTTAATTGGTTCATGATGATTGACATTTGTAATGGGTCCCCATTTGCAACATTGTTTCATGATGATTGACATTTGTGATGCATTATATTGTTAATAGGATTGACCCTGCACTTTGGGTGGCTGTTGGGGAGGGCAGGGCTCAAGCGGCTGGTCTTGGGGTTCTCTTAGCTGGGAGGTGGGGGGTCTTTCCCCTCTGAGCTACTCTCTCCCAGCTTGCATTGCTGTGTAAATCTCAGCCTATGTACCCTTAGGCCAGGGGTAGGGAACCTTTTTGTTTGAGAGAGCCATGAACGCCACATATTTTAAAATGTAATTCCGTGAGAGCCATACAATATGTTTAAAACTAAATACAAGTAAATGTGTGCATTTTATGTTTTAATTAATTGAATTTGAATTACTTTTAATTGAAATTTAATTTTAGAAAGGTTTTTAAAAAACCTTTAAAAAAGGTTTTTAATTAAAATTAATTTTTAAAGGTTGGGTTTTTTTAAAAAGGAAGGAAAAAAAGAAGGGGTGAAGGAAGGAAGAGAGAGAGAAAAAGAGAGAAGAAAGGAAAAGAGAGAGAGAAAAAGGAAGGAAGAGAAAAAAGAAAGAAGGAAAGAAGTGGAAAGAAGGAAGAGGAAGGAAAAAAGAGAAAGAAAGAAAAAAGAAGGAAAGAAAAAAGAAGACAAAGAAGGAAAAAAGAGAAAGGAAGAGAAAGAGGAAGAAAGAAAAAAGAAGGAAGGCAAAGAAGAGAAAGAAGGAAAGAAAAAGGAAAGCAAAGGAGAGAAAGAAGGAAAGAAAAAGGGAGAAAGAAAAAAGAGAGAAGGGAGAGAAAGAAGGAAGGAAGAGAAAGGGAGAGAAAGAAGGAAGGAAGAGAAAGAAGGAAGAAAAAGAAGAAAAGAAGAAAGGGGAAGGAAAGAAGAGAAGGATGAGAAAGGAAGGAAGCAAAGAAAGAAAGAGAAAGAAGGAAAGAAAGAAAAAAGAAGGAAGAGGAAGGAAAGAAGGAAGCAAAGAAAGAAAGAAAGAAAGAAAGAAAGAAAGAAAGAAAGAAAGCCAACGCTGCCAGCGGGGGGGGGGGGAACCCCCCGGGGGGGGGGGGGAGAGCAGACCCCAGCCCCGGAGGCTGATCCCGGCCCCGTGCTGGGAGGCCGGGGCCGTGGATTAGCCCGGCCCCGGCCCCGGGAAGTCGAGGCGGTCGGGGGGTGGGAGCCCAGGATCCCGCCGCTGCCGCAGCCACCCCGCTGCCCCGGCTGCGTGGGGCAGGCAGGCAGGCAGGCCCGAGCTCCTGAGCCTGCCTGTCCCACGCTGGGGGCGGGGAAGGACAGCCCAGAGGCAGGGCGCAGGCCGGGTGTGCCGCGGCAAAGCCGCGGCCCCGGGGCTTGGAGGGAGCAGCGGGGGCTGCCGGGCTGCGCAGGGGTCCCTCACTGCTGCGCGGGGGGTGCAACGGCCGCTGCGCGGCCGCGCGCCTGCGCAGCTTAGAGGGAACACTGGCAGCGAGCCAGATGCAGCCATCAAAAGAGCCACATCTGGCTCGCGAGCCATAGGTTCCCGACCCCTGCCTTAGGCAATAGGTATGCCAACCCTTTTTGCCCAGTCTCTGCCGCATTTAAAGAAAAGTATCACATTTGAAGAAATATAAAACTCCATCTTGAAAATGTAAAATTCCATCTTGAAAATGTTAAGCTCCATCTTTGACCAATGTACCCCATCTTGTGTGAAATTATTTCTAAAGTGAATAGCTTACATTGTTTGAGTAAGGTGTGGATGGAGGGTGTATATATGTGTGAACCAGTCCCAAAGTGCCAGCTTGTCCTGATGAATACGAAGTCCATTTCAACGGCTGAAGAATGTGAACACAACCCCAAAAACAAAAGGATCCACCCCAGAGACAAAAGGATAAAGTTAATCAAGCTATTAAAAAACAAGTTGGAAGTCACCTCTGCAACTGCCTGGTGACCAACGGACACACAGAGCCCCTGGAGCAGCAAGACCTATAAAGACTGGGTGAGACTCCAGAGTTTTGGGGGACACAGTTCTCCACACCACCTGAGAGAAGGAGACCCCACTCTTCCTCGTGTTCAGCTTCCCTGGCCAGGTAGCTGCCACAAGCAACAAACTCTGGCAACGGACTAAAGCCACAATCAGGACTGGTAATTGTATGAAAACTGCAGAATATCTTGTGGTGTGTTTGGGCGTGTGGATGAATGTGTGTGTGTGAGTGTAGGTATAAGTTAGTTTATAATTTTGTTCTCTTCTATAATAAATGCGATATGTTGCCTTTTCCCCTTTAAAAGATCTTGGGCACTCTTTTTGGTATAACAGTGGTTTTTCATCAAATAATTCTTGCCGCAGTTTTACAAATTCGATGAAATGTTAAGACACAGTGGAAGTTATTCCAATTCCCGTTCTCCGTTTTGGATGTATCTATGGCAACACAATTCTCCAGGTTGAGGTTATTTGGTTCTCCAGGTATCCAGAATCTGTAAGACAGAGAAGCTTATGTGTCAAGTGTATTATTATGAGTGACACAGGAGAAAGAGTTGTAGCTGGTTAGGATGAAACAGTGTTGGGAATTACAACCCATGAACCATCCAGAGAGATTCCCTTTCCTTCCTAAAATGGATGTGTAGCTTCTGACCATGTTGCCCCAAGAAACCTTCCTTTTGCTGGCCTAGAGACATTTAGCTTCAGTAGGTGGCCAAGGTCTCTCTCTCTCAAACACATACACATCTACTATACTGTATGTGAATCTCTTGGACTAAGGGGAGGGTGATAAATAGTTTTCATCTCAAAAGGTACTCACGCTGCCGACGCATTATATGGAGTCCGATCCACCCAGTGCCACTGGCCTTTCTCCTGCTGAGTCAAACCAATAAAGTAATTCTCCACTCGGAAACCAATGACTGTTCTTTTTATATAATTGGAAATGAAATCCTAGATAAAAAAAAAAAATCAATGTACCAAATGCACTTGTGAGCAGACAGGAATCCCTGTGGTATGTGGATCTGGTGCTGGGTGTGTGGATTGCTGAGGAAGCCCAGGGGTGAACAAAGATGGAGACCGAACTACTCACTGAAATTCAAGAGCAGGTGTGCAAGTGTGAAGGTCTACTCTGGGGCTAGGCACTGAATTTCCAATATAGTGCGATCCCTATCAAGTTACCTGCTCAGTTCCTGTGATGATCGATGCCAGGTGGGAGTCCATCCCTGTGCAGTTCTTCTCACTGGCGTGCCAGTTCATGATGTCTTTTGAGAAATAGTAACAACTGGTTTGAAAGGGCTCCCAGCCCAAGGGGCAGCATGTCCAGACTCGCCCTGTGAGGGGAGAGAAAGCCACAGAGAACCAGAGATGGAAACTGCTGGCCTACACCTTTGCCATTGGCCACAGGCAATACTGCCTTGGTCCCTCCGGTTTATTCGCAAGGGTTTATTTGACCTTCCCCACTCTACATCTTTGGCCAGTCTAAGATGGAAGATGTGCTGTTAGAAGCTGTTCGTTAACATGGTCAGTCAGTTGAGTGTAGACAAGGCAATGTAGACTAATGTGTTCGCTGACATGGTCTAACTCCACATGTTTAAGTTCTCTTCTGGACAAAGCCAAAATGGATGTTAGCTAATATGGTTTCCACCCCTTTGCTTGGGAACACATCCACAGTCTAATGGGTATGGATGAGAATGTAGGATTAGGAAATGTTTCCTCTTCCCCAACTTGAAATGCTTTTTTCTCTCCTTTATACCTCCTACCTCTGACCATTCTCAATTAACTCCTCCCCATCCCCTTGTTCACACCCTGCCTGTGCTTATAGAACATGGCTGCTTCTCTCCTTAACCTCTGCTCAGTCAGTCTGTACAGGCTTCATTGTGTCCTCAGAGCTGAGTCCCTCTAGCCCACCGTTGTCACAGTTTGCTTTCAGTCCAGACCTGGGGGTTAATCAGGTGACAAACTCGGAAGATGAACAAAGGGGTGATTTCCTCTCTCTCTTTCAGTGCCCACTGACCTTTCCCTTCATCTCTCCCCACGACACAGTGCCACTCTTCGGAACCCTCTGGCAGGGCCTTGTGCGCTTCACAGCTTGGATTTCCCTTCAGAAGACTGACTGGAAAAGCAGAGGGAAAAAAAAAGAGAATGCATCCAATATTTCTCTCCTCTTTCTCTAACATACAACCTGATTTATTTTCAGCTCCTGGCCAAAGACTGTCACAATGTGGTACTTCTACATGGACTTCCTTTATTTTCATGCATACCCATATCTAATCTTCTGTAGCAGGAGAATAGGGCAGCTTAGCTCCCTTCCTCTCTGCTGGCTGTGGGGACCAGATATACTGACTGGTAGATGCCATCTGGTCAATGAGGCAAGAAAAGTGTCTGACCCAGATGGTGTAGGCGGGTGTGGCCAGGAAACAGCACATTAACATTGCCCTCCTTTGCCGAGCAGTAGCAGATGTTGGGGTCCTTCAGGCCAATTTCATATTGGAGGAGAAATCAGTATTGTGGAGTCTAGGTATTTTCTTAGTATGATTTGCCTATTCAGAGACTACATCACTCCATGCAATCCCCTCTTCCAGAGCTCCCAGACAACACACCAACATCCCAGGAAGCAACTCTGCCTCCCCAGGAATTGAGCCTAGGGCCAGAGATTAAAGCAGAAAGAAAATTTGTGCTGTTTGCCACAGTGCCCTGAAAAGACCCTGCCTCACAAAACGAAGACCGGTACAGCTCTACAAACAAGGGAAAAGCAGAACATACTGGAGGTGAACCACTAATTATGGGACTGGTGTGAAGCTGAAGGTTTGCGTGCTGTGAAACACTGGACACATTCCAAGGAGAGACGGGGCTGTACAAACAGAATGGCCTGCATCTCACAGATGGGGAAATAGTCTTCTAGGTGGGTGCCTAGCTGGGGCAGCCAGGAGTGTGTTCAGCTAACAACACATGGGAGAAGGTTGTAAAGGGGAAATGTTGTACTAACATTTAAACACATAATACTTAAAGTTGGGAACTTTAAGTTGTGAGGGGGCAAAGAATTTGAAGAGAAGAGCTGTCTCAGTTGCTTATGTATCAGTGTCAGTTGCCTAGACAATGTATAAGAGGAACTGGAAATTCTCAGTGATGAGAAGAAACATTTTAAAATCAGAAGGCCCAGATAACATGCACCTAAGAGTCCTAAAAGAGGTAGGTGAAGAGTCCTCTGACCCACTGGTGATAATTTTTAGTAAATCTTGGAATTTCAAGGAAATCCCAGAAGACTGGAAGAGGGCTGTTGTGCCAGTATTCAAAAAGGACAAGTGGTATCATCCGGGTAACTGGGCCAGTTAGACTGACATAGACATGGACATGTTTAAAGAAATTTAGTTCAAAGTAAAGAAGCTGTAAGAGAGAAGAAATTTCCTCTGGGAACTGATGCCCTAGATGCCAAATCGTCCATTTACAAGTCCTCCTGAGCCATTTTGTCCCCCTGAACAGGAGCCAAATTGAAACCAGCATCTGAGCTCAAAGACCTTGTATCCCATTCCCCACTTCTCTTGAGTTCCCATCAGTTAGGACTTGATTAAAACTGATGCCCTAGATCAGAATCCCATTCTCTGATTCCATAAACCCTCCACCCTCCATGACGTGAATCTGAATTAGTCCTGGCATCCTCATATGGCTCTATTTATGGTTCTGTTATCCAGCTGACCCATCTCAGTCTCCACCACTGCTAGTTAATATTTCTGATCCTCTGGACGTATCCCCCATACCACCCAACTCCTTCTATTGCCAAAACCCTTTTTTATACCCCAGATTTACTCTTCCCATGATAGCATCTTGCCTGCTGCCCATTGCAAATATTGTCTATCCACTCCCCCATTCCCCTTTGCCAGTTAAGGAAGAAGTTGTCCCCACAGTGTATTCTTCAGGGCTTTCTTCGAGCCCAAATGTTTGGGCTCCTACCCAAAACTCCCCTCCAGGAGATTTTTCTTCGGTGTAATGTAATTCTCTGTTAGGGAATATTTCTTGACAGTCTCAGCTGGTGTTTCCCACTTTTTGTACTTTCATCCACAGAAAACCGGGTACTTTTCTTTTGCCTTCTGGGCTCAGAGCATTTAAGGCACACTCATGTCACATTCTCAAACTTTTCTCTCCAACTCTGAGTACTAGAAACTTCCTTTTTATTTTCTGTGGGAACTGGGATTGCCCCTTAATCACTTGATTCCAGAAGGTGGTACTTTAAGTTAAAAAAAAAAGTCAAATATTGTAAGGCTCATGCTAAAATCATGAAAGTCCATTATCGAGTGTGGGGAAGCTTTGAACTGATTAGGCTATTTGTTATTTCTCATCTAATGAGGCAGTAACCACTGTTTTAAAGTCCAGGACAGCCAACTCCAAGTGCTCAAAGATTATGAATCAGCCGCTTCCCACAAATGATGACATTTTATAACATCATAATTGTTGGGATCTTGTCATTTGCATTCTGGGTTTTGCTTCTTTCAGATTCATGTTTTTTAGGATTTTTTTTCTGGAACCAGGAGGGCTAAAATTTTTTTTAATAAGTGCAAAGATTCCTGTACCACCACATGACTACTGGATCTGGGAGTTTAAGAAAAACAGCAGATTTTGTGAGATTTGTGATTAATAATTACAGTTGGTGACACTGCTCAACAGACTTGGAAATACTAATAACTTGTTTCCCTCCAGTCCATTTCTTCTTAAAGGAAGCCTCAGCTCTTTACTGATTGTATTTACAGGAGGTGCTTCCCCAGACACAGAACAGCAGCTTCCTCTGGGGTGAAATGTGGTAGCTGTTTAATGACACAAAGAACAGATCAAGACAGTAGAGCATAATCTGTCCTACAGCATCACTGTACACAGCTCCAGGCAGTATACTAGAGCCACGCCTGGCTGCGTTTGCTTCTCAACCCATGGTATTGTCTGAGACAGCAGGAAAGGATGGCCCAGTAACAGTGACAGAAAAATAACAAACTACCAGACACAGAGATGCCTTTTCTCTGGAGCCTGGGGACCCAGTCAGACTCCTGCCAAGACTGTCGAGGTCCCTGGCAGGGGTGAGTGAAGGGAGAGGGACATCCAGTGACATCAGCTACATCACACAAATTATAATGGGCTTTATCATACTTGGGGTAGAAACCACCGAAAACACAGGCATGCTGCGTGGAGTGGTGCTGCAGACTTAGGAAGGGAAACTTTTCTTTCTGTGTAAATAGGCAGAGTGTGTGTGTGCGGGGAGCAGTGGATTAATTGTAAAGAAAGACAACGTTGTTCCATCTAGTCCAGCACCAGGCTTCTGGGAGGGTTTGGTGTCAGATGCCTCAATGAAAATAATATATCTTCATATCTGCCTTCCTGTCCCGCTTCAAGGTGGTTGTGGGTGGTTCTTCCTGACCTCTGCAGAGATTGTTTATCCCCTAATGCATGAGGGTTTATTACTTTTTAATTAATGATGGGGCTCCTTTTATAACCAGCAACCGCATCAGACCTGACTGATTCCCTGAAGCTGGAAGTTCCACAGCTTGACTTTACAAGCCCGCCATTTTACTGATTCTAAATTTCCCAGTCACTATCTTAGTTGAGATCCTTTTTGTTTTTTGTGAGGTGGGAAAAACGAAAGAAGCAGGGGGACAGATCCGAAAGAGAGCAATAAAATCCCTTCTTGTTTTATTCATTTACTTTTTCTCTCCAATGCAGCCCAATAAACAGAATCCAAAACTCACCCAGGCAGCTGGAGATGACACAGGCCTTGAGGACAAGGGCACAAAGAAGAATGACCCAGGGGTTCAGCCAGAGAGAGAATTTCCTCTTCTTTTCAGGAGCTGAAGTACAAAAGGCAAGAGCAGGAATCACACATCCTTCCCAAATATAAATTGCAGCAGAGCCCAGAGGGCCCCATCTGCCTGATTCCAACACAGTGTCCTGAGACAGGTGAGGGATCTCCCTAGGATCACCCCTGAATCCAGGAGCCTGTAATTAAAAGTGGCTCGGGTGCCGGAGCTGAGATTAACGCAAGGTGTCCCAACTCCTCTCTTTTTCTCTTTTCTCCTTAGCTGCAAGACCAAGCACTCCTCCTCTCTTCCATTGCTTGATCCCCTAGCACCTCGTTTTCTCCCCATAATATCTCCTTCCACATCTCTCTCCTTCCATCTCCCCTTCTTTTTCTGATTGCATTCTCTTACTCCATCTTTGTCCATTTCTCCCTGTTTATCCCACCTTTCCATCCCCTCTTCTCCTCTACTTCCTTTTCTCTCCCCTTCTCATTCCCTTTTGTTTACCTTCTGTACTCCCTTCTCTCGCCTCTCCCCACCTTGTCCTACTCTTTAGGGATATGGCTACACTTTGAGCTAGAGGTGTGATTCCCAGATTGAGGACACACACCGGTGCTATCTTAGATGAAGCTACTGTGCCACAAATAGACTGTAATCACAATGGCACCACCTTGATGACATGCCAAGCATACCAGAGGAGCATGCACTGGTGGGAGCTCGCCCCGCTTGCTAGTCGCTCAGCTGTAGATACACTCTGTTTTTTGTACACTAGCTGGAACCAAGCTAACGTGGGTGTGTTGCCTTGAGCTGGGAATCACACCCCCAGGTCGAAGGGTAGACATCCCAGTGTATGTCTACACTTCAAAGGGAGGTGTTTTTGCTGCATGGAGAAGGAATCCCTGTGCTAGCTTTAATTTAGCTGGGGCAGAAAAGAAGGGTAGCAAGGCTGGAGAGGCAAGGGTTTCCACAGAGGCTAGCGGTCCCAGTTCAAACCCATTTGGGACCCTGTGAGGAGGAGGGATACTTGTATTGGTGGGTCCATGCTACCACATTTCCACTGCAATTGTTAGCCACATAGATGAAGGCTAACACATTGTATGGCTCCCTGTAGAACAGTCACACCTCTGTTTGTGGTGTATATGTAACCTGTCTCTCTCTTCCTCGCCTGATACATGCAGGTCTGTGCTCTAAATTGCCCATGGGATGGAAAGTCCAATTCAGCTCATTATATACATTTGTTTATAAAAGCAGTCAAAGTTGGGACAAATAGTTTATTTTGAGAAAACTCATGATGGCTCTTCAAGGCACCTGGTAAAGTCAGAGATTGTCATGGTAATGAGCTGTAAAGTGTAGAAATGTTTTTGTTGAAATCAGCCAAATGGGTTTCAACAAGTTAATTGAAGAGGTGGCCACCCCTTCTTGGACACTGTTTTGGGGGTTGTTGAAGGGGGTGGAAGGTCACTGCTTCTCTGTCCTAACTTCATTCTTCCTTCCCCAGTTCCTGGGGGCCATTCTCCATTCCTGTGACCCTTTTCTCTGTCCCTTTCCAGCTATTGCTCTATCTATATGGTCTTTATCCAGAGCTGATCTCCTCTATCAGTCCCACTCTATTGCCTTCCCAAATCTTTATTTCAACCATCCCAGACAGCAGACCAAGATGAAATCCCCATTCTCACCTGTGGTTCCAGGGTTGGATTCTCCTCTGGGGTTCATGGCCTCTCTCAGAACCTCACTGTTCCCACCAGTGACTCCAGAGTATCCATGTGGCCACCAGTACAAAGTGGTGTTCTGCTGAAGAACAGATTATATTCTGAGCTGGTCAAACACAAATGAGGAACCTTAATGATGTCTGATAGAACGGCGAGGCAGAGAGCCAGAGTGTGGAGATAGCTACCGCACAGAAAGGCGTGGAGGGAAAGGGAAGTTTTCAACTGCTCTTGTGCTGGTTCACTTCACACTGGAAGTACATTGGTATAAGAAATAAAAGAACCTAACCCTCCATCTGACTGTCCCGTAATATATTCATAAACAAAGTGAAGAAAATGTGGATGCAAAAGAGGAACCCACCCCACCTCCGAAACAGTCTATCTTGAAATTACTCATTCACTTTTGCAACATGTAGCTTTGCAACATTAACTCTCTATCTGCTAGGTTTGTCCTGTGTCTGTGGGGTGGGATGGGGGAATCTTTAGCTTGTCAGATCTCTCGCATGCTAAGGATTAAGCCAGTTTGGTGCTGGCATGGGTGTAGTGTCTGTGGCTATGTCTACACTTGAAAAGTTAAGTCGACTGTGTTAAGTCGACTTAACAAGTCGACTTAACTTTTCAAGTGTAGATAAGGCTTTGTGGCTCCCTGCTGAGAAGGGACCCATGGGTACCTTCCCCAGGAAGCCGGGGTCCCAGCCAGAAGGGATCTGGGCTCCTTTTTCCCTGGGACCTGTGCTGGTCTCGGCAAAGAGGGAGCCACGGCTCCTTTCGGGACCCAGGGCTTCCTGGCAGAAGGGAGCCGTGGGTTGGAACCGGGGCTCCCTTCTTGCTGGGACCCCCCCACGGGTCCTGGGGAGAAGGGAGCATAGGCTCCCTTCTACCCAGACCCCCGTGGGTCTGGGCAAGAAGGACGCTGCTGGCGCTCCAGCTGACAGGAGAACCTCCCGGGATCCCCTGTCCAGGGAGCGCTGCTCCCTTCTTCCCCGGACCCCCATGGGTCCCGACAGAAGAGAGTGGGGCTCCCTTCTGGCCAGGACCGCTCGGGTCCTGGGCAGAAAGGATCCCGGCTCCCTTCTCCCCAGGACCATGCCCTAGTCGACTTATAGAATAAGTCGACCTACGGCAACCACACCATCTTTAGGTCGACTTAACCATTCGACTTAAGAGTTAAGTTAACCTAAAGACCGGTAGTTATTAAGTCGACTTAAGGACGCTGCTTAATTTAAGTCGACTTAAGCCTCCTTAAGTCGACTTAAATTGCCAGTGTAGACACAGCCTGTGGGTTTTGTGTAACAAGACTCAGTCAGAACTTGAGGATTATCAGAATATATTATTTATTACAAATTCAGCTCTGCAACTTGAGCAGTGGCCTCAGGCGTGCTCGCAGCTCCCCCTAATGGATCTGATCAGCTACAGCTCTTACAGGGACATATCTTCACATCTCCCTGTTCCCAAGGAAACAACATTCAGCATTAATCAAAAGGATATATATAAGCAAAGTATCTAGATACAATTAAACTTGGCTTGTTATGACTTCAACAACTCCCAGTTCATTTCTGAGGGTCTGCCTGATCTGTGTGATAACAGAGCTGTATCTGCATCAGATGGCTGAGCTGTCTCCATCCTGCTCAACTTTCCATTCCACTTCAGTCTTTGATGTTTCCTTCTTTGAGACCATACTGTGCATGTCTCCTGTTCCTTCAGTAAGTCTGTCATTCAGCAATACCCACTTCCTAAGACCTAGGAGACACTATTCTTACAGCTTTGATCAATCTTTGCAAAGTCTCATCCAATGCTATGGCTGCTGAAACAGCCCACATTTTGATAGAGACTGGGTAGTTTCTTTATAAGGTTCATATGCACTATATCAGATTCAGAGTATTTTTCTGGTACAGTGTGTGGAAAAAGAGACCTACATGTCTTTGACTAGATCTGGCCCTGAGACTGTTTTGCCCAGCAATGTACGCAGATTTAGTAATTGACTATGCAAAGACGTAGATCCGGGTAATCTTGCAAAATCATCAGCAGTAGAGAGTCCCTAAAGCTGTTCCAGACTGCCACAAAAAGAACCACCCAAAAGTAAAACAGAATTAAGAAATGATTTTGCAAGCATAGGAGTGTGCCTATAAAAGCAGCGCCCCGAGAACAGCAAGGGTGGAGTCGACAGGAGTAGCGCCCTGACAAGCCGTCGGACTGATCACCCAGAGGCAGCTCCCCGGTCCTAGAATCTTTGGACCGAAAGAAGGCCACCCTAGAATCGTTTGGGTTGGTAACCGTGCACGAAAACTGGAACCAGTCTGTACTGCTGACTGATGATAACCCGCGAATGAAGTATGAAAGCAAACCTGTAATCAGAATGCTATTGCAGCTGCTTCTGCTTATTGTTGGGTAAATATATCTGCAAATAATACTAACTGTAGCTAAAAGTTACTAACAGAGCAATTTGTGGGAATAGGAGGAGGAATAGTCATAATCTTGTTTTAGCTTGTCAGATTTAGAATGCTGTGTGAATGTTTGCTGCGTTGTTTTAGGCAATTAAAAATAGTGATTTGTGTTAAAGTATTTAATCAATAAAAGTTACATAAAATAGTGTACACCAAAATCAGTGGTCTCAGGCATTCTCCTTGGGTCCCCACACACCACTCTTGCATCATAAAAGAACAAGATGGTGTCAGAAGTGGGGTGCATAAAGTGCCCATTTGGGGAGTGTGTTGAGACTCCGGTGACCGTTCTTAACCATTGGTTTTATCACACAAGAAATGAAGACACTAAGGGGATAGACTGCTCGGTCTTAACAACCCATAAGAGGGAGAACGGTGAAGAGCGTGTCTACAAGCTAAATTATTTTTTTTTAAAAAGTAAAGCCTTAAGGGCAGAATTAAATTATAAAATATTATGGCAAAGAAGGCAGCAGGATCAGGCCAGCAATAGCCATGTAGTAAAAAGTTTAAAAAAATGCTGTAAAAGGAGCCCAGAGAGGCATTGTAGTAAAAACCAGAAAGGTGTAAATAGAGACACGGGACGCAGTATAGGGAATTTAAATCCCTAACCAGTGCTTTAAATGGTAATATCTAAGCTGATAGAGGTGTCCCCTGAAAAAATAAGCAAGTAATTTAAGAAAAAAAAGTAAGTAGTAAAAACTGCAAAGTTTGGAGGGACAGCTGAAAGTTGTGAAAAATTTTATAGACTTTGCAGCCATTCTGAAAAAAAAAAAGGGCCCTTTTCCTAAATAATTAGTCTGCAAATATAAAAATAATTGAAATTAATTGCCTTAGGCAAAGTAATAATGTGAATTAAGTTATTTGAATTTAAACAATTTAGCCAAATTTACTAAACCCCCATGTTCTTTTTCACTGGAACTTAACTGCCTGCAATGTTGTAAAGAATGTAATCTGTATAAATGTGTAAAAACAATTGCAGCAGTGTAAGGGATGTTAAAAAAGAAATTTGTATGTATGTAAATATATTGTGTAAATATTTAAAATATTCAGAGTTTAAACCAATACTTTTGGTTTGTAAAGTTTTTTGTTTTGTTTATTTAAGTAGTGTTACTAGAAACTGAATTGAATTTTCCATTTGAAGTTGTAAAACTGACAAGTATTCTTGCCAGACATAAGTAAACTAGTGTTGTTTGGCTCTGTGGGCTTAATCTCTTAAAAATTCAGGGAGCAGACCAATCCTTTTCTCTAAGTACTTTGGAAGTATTTTAAAGTCTCTCTGAGGCCATGTAGAATGAGAGCTTGAGCAATAAACATCAGGACACTCTTTGTAAAATATTCCCTATATCTTAAAGACAGAGTCCAAATTTTAAAAATAGAAATTTAAAAATTACTAAGCAACCTAGTGTGTGGCTTAATAGAATTTACCTGACTTACTGGCATGGGAAGAATTGGCCAGACTGGGAGCTGTTAGCATGGGAAACACCTAGTAAGACAGACCTAAATTGCTAGTGTAGACAGACCCTTTGTGCTCCTTCTTTGTCTACTGTGGATGGTATGTTTGTGTAAGCAGAGTCTGAATGAGCTCTCCCCCTGACATCTAGTGATGAACTGGGGAAGAGGACTTCAGGAGCCAATCTTTTATGCGTGGACACACTTGCTCTCTGTATGATGGAGCTGCTTTGCCCAGGTGTTGAGCAAGTCACTTTGTTATTGTGTATAGGGATAAGAAAGCTCCAGAGAGATAGCTGTGTTCAGCAAAAGAAATAAGGAGTCCTGAGGCACTTTTAAAGACTATCAAATTTATTTACTGCATGAGCTTTCATGGGACAAAATCCCACGTCGTCAGATGCTGGAAAATGGAAAAAACAAGCATAGGCAGGAGGGATAAATGCAGTGAAGTGTAATCATGGGATCAGGTCAGATTATGTCAGCAAATCAGACAAGTTGTATTGATTCCAACTGAGGGAACGACAGAAAGGGAGGCTGAGGGAGGTGACAATCATTGGTTATAATGAGAAGGCCAGGAAATAACTCTACTCAAACCTGAGCTGATGGCCTCTAATTTGCATATGAATTCGAACTCTGAAGTATCTCTGTCTGTTGGTGGGGTTGTGTGGAGATCCTGCGACTGAAACAGCAATAAGGTGGCAGGTAGCAATGCTTCCTTTCTGACTCAAGAGGCCTCCTGTCTGCAAAATTTCATCCCAAAACATTGGGATTCTGTCATTTTGCAGGAGATTGTGATTTGGGCCTTAGGAATTAACCAGGATATCCTCTGTATTTCAAAAAAAGATTTTAGTTAGATAAAGACATCTAAAAAAACACCCTGACATGATCTGAGAGCAGTGATGTCCTGTAAGGACCACAGGCTGCGTCTACACTGGTAAAGTAAGTCAATTTAAGCTTGCTTAAGTTGACTTAATTTACCCTGGGTCTACACTACACTTTCCTTAAGTCGACGTAAGCAGCTTGCTTACGTCGACTTAAGGAAAATAAAGTCGACTTAATTAAAATTAAGTCGACTTTATAACACCACCTTCTTATTAGACCTAAGGCTTAAGTTGACTCCCTAGAGTCGATTTAAGCCAGTGTAGACGTGGGGTAGCCCTAAATAAACATAGGGCTACCCCCCGACAAAACCCAAACCCATCCCGCCCGGGGGGGGGGGGGCGGAGCACAGGCGGAGCCTGGCAGACCCCTGCCCACCCTGCCCCTATGCCCTGCCAGGGTCCCTGTCCCCCTTTGCCTCATTGTACCTAGGTACAATGGGTCAAAGGCTGAGCCCCCTGGCACTGAGCAAGGGGTGCCCCCCTTGCCACCATGGACCTCCCCTAGGTGATGGTCCCCCTAAGCAACTAGAAGTTGACCTAGGCGTCCAGTGTGGAAGCTCTAGGTTGACTTTTTAAGTTCCCCTTTAAGTCGACTTTATTTTTAAGTGGAGACACACTAAGTTGACCTAACTAAGTCGACTTAAAGTCGACTTAGTTAGGTCGACTTAGTTAAAGTCGACTTAAATTAACAAGTGTAGACATAGCCACAAAGCCTAGGAAAGAGTTCATTCCAGCCCCGATGGTTCTCACACTGTTTGGAAGGTCACGGCTGGTTTCTTAGGAAATGGGTGGCCCAGAATGAACTAGATCAGTGCCTGTTTTTACATTTTGATTTTATGAAGATAAACAGAGTAACAGACTACAGTCCTGTAATGAGCAGGGAATTGAACACCGTGAGAGTTAGGAATAAGTAGTAATCGATGGGACAACACTAGGTGATCCACATCCAGGAGAGGCTCATGAAGAGCATCCGACATTCCACCTGAAAACTGATCAACAATGAGATCTAGACTTGTGGTCTCTTCAGAGGAAATAGTGGCAATGCCATCACTCCTGCCACTTCCAACTCAAATTAGACAAAAACATGAAGAATGCACTGCAAGGAGGAATCCATGCTGAACCCTGGGGAGTAGGAAACACCTGCATCATAGATCATTTCCATGCCCAGGACCTATAGTCTAAATCAGTCTCTAGGTGGAAAACTCATTCTCATTCTGCATAGCAAGATATATTAGTCTCAAGGGTGCATCTACATTGGCAACTTAGGTCGACGGAAGGACATTTAAGTCGACCTACACAAAGCCATGTCCACACTGGGCTTTTATTAAGTCGACTTAATAACACCAACTCTGAAGGTCGATTTAAGCCCTAAGTTGACCTAATGCCCGAAGTTGGCGTCCAGCTGGGTTATGGGTTGGGGAGAAGGGAGCGTGGTTCAGGGGAGATGGGGCTGGGGGGAAGGGAGAGCCGCGGCTGGGAAGATGAGTTGCCAGCTCCCGCATGGCAGAAGAGCCCCAGCCATGGTGAAAACCCTGTGGCCCCAGGGCTCCAGCCACAGGGAAACTCCTGCCGCACTGGGACTGGAGTTTCCCCATGGCTGGAGCCCTGGGGCTGCAGGAGGTTTCCCCGCAGTGGGGGCTCCTATGCTGCATGGAGCCAGCAACTGTGTGCAACTGGAGCTCTGGGGCCTTGGAGTTTCCCTGGGCTGGGGCTCCTCTGGAGCTGGCGACCCATATGGCTCTCCCTTCCCCCGAGCCCATCTCCCCCGAGCCGCGGCTCCTTTCTCCTAAGCCCCATCTCCCCCAGCTGCAGCTCTCCCCAGCCCGATCTTCCCTGGCCACGGCACTCCTCTGTCAACTTAGCACCTGCCAGTGTGGACGCAGGCAGTTGACTGGAGTGTTAAGTGTGGACGCTCTAAGTCGACTTAACTTAACAAGTGTAGACATAGCCAAGGATGGAAATCTGCCCTCCCTTAGTTTTAAATGATTGGGCTCTGTTACAAAGGAAATGAATTTTGGGTGGGGAATAATGAACTGTGTGGCCTTTTCCTCAGTCCCAGTCAGAAATTCCCACTGGGGGTGGATCAGCTGAGAGCTCTGAGATTTGGACCTTTACTGGGGCATCTTTCTCCTGAAAGCTGAATCGCCTATTAGATCCTATATTCAGCAGGGCAAAGTAAACAGGTTGCGACGTTCTCCCATTGACAGCACACACATCTACGGAGAATGCTGTTTTGGGCCTGTAGGAGAGATGATATTTACAGGAGAAGTTGTTACATTTAGCAGGGATTACTGACCTAGCACAGAAAATAGCAACTCTCCCTTCTATACTTTAAGACAAATATGCAGGCTGTGCCCTTCCCATCCCACTTTTTCCATCATACATGCAGGTGATGTCACAGATAGTTTTTGTGACATCATAAATAGAACTCAGCTGAAAACTGGTGGGGGTTTTTTTTTTATGTTAGTCATTTTTTTCTTCAGTTAAAGGTTTTTCTCAAAGTATTTTAGGTGTTAGTTCAGGTCACTGAGTATGGTAACCTTCATCCCACCTCCTGCATCATTACAACCGTGCCCGAAAACACCCCTGTATTCACACTCTACACGCTATTGTTATAATCTTTGTACAAAATATGCCTTGTGAGGTATCATTTGAAAACTAACAGCTCACTGTTCAATAATGTATTGGTGAAATGTTTGTACCAACATTATGTGCAAAGTTATGGCATCTCCTCTATGGGTGCATCTACACTGGTAAATTAAGTCGACTTAAGCCTGCTTAAGTCGACTTAACTTACTCTGCGTCTACACTACAATTTCCTTAAGTTGACTTTAGCTGCTGCTTAAGTCGACTTAAGGAATTTTTAAGTCGACTTTATAAAACCTAGTTTAAAGTCAACTTTACTGGCTAAATCGACTTTATTAAGTCGACTTAGCCAAAGTGGACGCAGATTAGCTCTAAGTCAACTTTAAGTCGACTTAAAGGGCTTCAGGGCTCCCCCACAGCCCTCCCTGACAGGGTAGCAGGCACAGCCAGAGCCTGGCGTGCCCACCCATAGGACAGGACACAGCCCTGCACAACCCGTTCCTATACCCTGCCCCTGTCCTGCTCAGCCCCCATTGTACCCTGGTATAGTGGGGCAAATGCTGAGCCTCCTGGCACTTTGAAAGGGGTATCCCCCTCCCACCATGGACCACTCCCAGGTCCACCTAGCCCCTAGAAGTCAACTTAGGCATCCAGTGTGAACGCTCTAAGTCGATGTGGCAAGGCCTACTTTAAGTTGACCTAATTTTATAGTGTGGACATGCTAAGTTGACTTATTTGGCCAAGTGTAGACATAGCCTATGATATCTTAAACATATGTTCAAACCTCACAGTTCCGCAAAATCTGTTAAACAGAGCTATCCAAAATCCTAATGTCTGTCTTAATTTACATGTACAAAATAGACTTTATCAGTGATGATTTGGGGTATGTCTACAATAGCAATTTAAGTCGACATAAGGACCATTAAGTCAACCTAAATGACTCCCTGTCTACACCAGACTTTCATTAAGTTGACTTAAAAAATTCCTTAAGTTGACTTAATAAGAAGCACCCATTGGGTTGGCTTAAGCCTTAAGTTGACTCCTTAAGTCAACTTAAGGATGGTGTGGATGTGGAGTAACCCTTAAGTCAACTTTATTAAGTCGACATAAAGGTGGTTAGGGCGCCTTAACAAAGTGGACTAAGTCGACTTAAAGTTAAGTCGATTTAGTCCACTTTAAGTCAACTTCATAAGGTCGACTTAAAGTCGACCGTATTAAGTTGACTTAACAAAGTCGACCTAACTTTTTCTACTGTAGACATAGCCTTTATGTTTTCTTTCAGGTCATTAATAAAAATGTCAAATAGCATAGGGTGAAGAACTGATGTTGCAGTACCCCACTGGAAAAGTGACCATTCAGTGATGATTCCCCAATTACAATTACATTTTGAGACCTATCAGTTAGCCAGTTTTTAATCCATTTAATGCGTGCCATATTAATTTTATATTGTTCTGGATTTTTAATCAAAATGTCATGTAGCACCATTAGAAATGCCAAACAACGTCTATGGGCTTGTCTGCACATATAGCAATGCCATGGCACAGCTGCACTGTTGGAGCACTGTAGTGAAGATGCTACTACGCCAACAAGAGAGTTTCTCCCATCAGCATATTTATTCCACTTCCCTGAGATCCACATGGCTTCTCTCATTGATATAGCACTGTCCACAGAGAGATAAGAAGGGTGGATTTTTCATACCCCTGAGCAACATAGTTATACTGATATAAATCTGCACTGTAGACCTTGCCTATGTATAATACATCAGCACTGTTACCTTTATCAGGCAAACTTGTAATTGCACTAAAAATTACATCAAGTTAGTTTGACAGGATTTATTTTCCATAAACCCATGTTGATTGGCATTAATTTAATAACCCAACTTTAGTTCTTTATTAATCGATTTCTAGATCAGCTATTTCATTATCGTGCCTAGGATTGACATTGGACTGACAGGCATATAATTAGGCAGGCCATCTCATCTTTTTAAAATATTAGCTTTCTTCCTGTGTTCTGAAACTTCCCCAGTGTGCCAAGACTTATTGTAAGTCACCGTTAATGTTCCACCAATTTCCTCTGCCAACTCTTTCAGGACTTTTGGATCTGAGTAATCAGGACCTGCTGATTTTAAAATGTCCAATTTTAGCAGCTGCTGTTTAACATGCACTTGAGCCATTGGTGAAATGGAAAGTTTCTTATCATATGATATGACTATATCATCTGTTCTTTTCCTCAAAATACAGAACAAACATATTTATTGAATATTTCTGCCTGTTCTGTAGGATTTTGATAATTCTACCATTTTTCTATCTAGTAATGGTATAATACCATTGTTAAGATTTTTTTTTTTGTTCACAATATTCTTAAACTTATTATCCTTAACTTTGCTAGCCATAGATTTTTTTCCTGGTGCCTTTTGCTTCCCTTATCAATTTTGTGTAGTTCCTAGCTTCTGATTTCATTACTTTCACCTTCCACTTTCTTCCATTTCTTATATATTATTTTTAATAGCTGCATGGTTTCTTCCATGAGTGTAGTATTGTGGCTTTTTTAACATCTTGTTCTTAAATAATTTCTAATTTTCAGTCCAAGCTGATTTGGCTCATAATTGCATTGTGAAAATGTTTCTCTCAGTCTCTCTGTCTCTCTCTTTCTGCCAGTTTAGTTATCATTCACTTTTAGTTGTGATCAGTTCTATTTTATAAGTCATGATAAAATTAAATCTTGAATTTCCTCATGTTGGATGCAACCCTTTTTGAGTTAGGAAATGGTCATCTATAATATTTAGATATTATATGTCAACAATATGTTAGTACTGACACCATAGGTATGTCTACACTAGCAATTTAGGTCGACTTAAGGACTCTTATGTCGACCTAAATTACTCCATGTCTACAGCTGACTTTCATTAAGCCGACTTAAGAAATTCCTTAAGTCAACTTAATGAAAGCTTAAGTCGACTTAATAACAACTGCCCATTAGGTCGACTTAAGCCTTAAGTCAACTCCTTAAGTCGACTTAAGGATGGTGTGGATGGGGAGTAACCCTTAAGTCGACTTTATTAAGTCAACTTAAGGCCAGTTAAGTTGATTTAACAACGTGGACTAAGTTGACTTAACTTTAAGTCGACTTAGTTCACTTTGTTAAGTCGACTTAATAAGGTCGACCATAAGTCGACTTAAAGTCAACCTTAACTTTTTCTAGTTTAGACATACCCAATGAAACCTCCAGCATATGTCACTCTAATTGAAGTCTACAGCGATCACCTAGTTTCCCCTCCCCACACAGTTTAAAGAAAGATGATTAAGGAGACAGTCAAAGCATGACTTGAGAATGTAAGCACACAGGCTATGTCTACACTGGCAATTTAAGTTGACTTAAGGAGGCTTAAGTCAACTTAAATTAAGCCATGTCCACACGAGGCTTTCATTAAGTCGACTTAAGAAATTCCTTAAGTCGACTTAATGAAAGCTTAAGTCAACTTAATAGCTACCACTCATTAGGTCGACTTAAGCCTCTTTAGGTCGACCTAACCCTTCTTTAGATTGACCTAAGCCCAGTGTGGACGCATGTAGGCTAGGGGCGCTGCCACAAAGGCCGCTGGCCAGTCCCCCGACCAAATGGGTTAGTCACCTCGGCCCCTCGGCGGGGTGGCAGGTCCTAAAGTCGGTTGCCCCAACCCCTAGGCAGGGCAGGCAAGCCCAAAAGAGTCAATTGGCCCCGGTCCCCAGGTGGGGCGGAGCGGGCCCAAGAGTCAATTGCCTCCAGCCCCCAGGCGGGGCGGGGTGGGCCCGAGAGTCAAACCCTTCAGCAGGTTTAGTAGGGTTTGAGCATTCCTGGTGGTCGAGATCGACAAAGGGTGAAGGGAGGGGGACACAGGCCTACCTGACTCCACTGTGTCCCAGCTCAGGGCCCTATCCAGTGGTGGAGTGGTCGCCACTGGAGCCAGCGGGGCTCTGACCAAAACACACTGGTGCCAGCTGGCTTGGCCACCGGCTGTGTGGTGGCTAGCCACCCCTGGGCCACTTCCTCCCTTTCCGGACCCGGGTACCTGGAGCTAGAGAGTTTCTTCCCTGTCGGTGGGGTAGATGGCTTGGGGGATCCTGGAGAGGCCCTGTGTATCCATTGGTGGTAGGTCTGGCAACTCCTCTGGCTCTTCGGTAAATGGCAGCTCCTCCAGGTCATAGGGCCCAGCAGCTGGTGGCTATTCCTCGTAGGGTTCGGGGTCCTTGGCTGATGGGAGTTCCTCGAGGTTGCAGGTGATCAGCGATTCCTCGGGTTCCCCTGGGGAGAGAGGATCTGGTCTTGGCTCATGGTGGAGCCAGGAATGCTTTCTCCAGGCTCCAGTCTCGGGAATCCCCTCCCAGTCGCTGGGGCCCGGTAGACTGGGTGGGCCGTATTGCCCTCCAGCCGGGGGCGGGCCCATGACTGCCCTCCGGTCAAAGCCCGGCCCGGCCCGCTCTGTGGCTTCAGAGGCAGCACGTCCTCCCTCTGCGGCCGCTCAGGCCCTACTGAGCTGCCTGGCTGGGCTTTTATATCTCCGCTTCCTGCCTGTGCCCCGCCCTTCTGCTTCCGGGGCTGAAGACCTGCATTGCTAGTGTCTGGCCAGGGGGGGCGTTCAGGCCTGTCCTCAGGCCCAGGCTCAGAGGAAGGCCAGGGTCCTTTGCTACAACGCACAAGTCCACTTTGTTAAGTCGGACTAACTAGCCAAAAACTCCAAAGGTAATAACAAATTGTTTTTTAAGTATATCAGAAGCAGGAAGCCTGCCAAACAACCAGTCGGGCCCCTTGATGATGATAATACAAAAGGAGCGCTTAAAGATGATAGAGTCATTGCAGAGAAACTAAATGGATTCTTTGCTTCAGTTTTTACGGCTGAAGATGTTAGTGAGATTCCCAAACCTGAGCCGGCTTTTGTAGGTGACAAATCTGAGGAACTGTCACAGATTGAAATGTCACTAGAGGAAGTTTTGGAATTAATTGATAAACTCAACATTAACAAGTCACCGGGACCAGATGGCATTCACCCAAGAGTTCTGAAAGAACTCAAATGTGAAGTCGCGGAACTGTTAACTAAGATTTGTAACCTGTCCCTTAAAATGGCTTCGGTACCCAAAGACTGGAAGTTGGCTAATGTAATGCCAATATTTTAAAAGGGCCCTAGAGGGGATCCCAGCAATTACAGACCGGTAAGTCTAACGTCGGTACCGGGCAAATTAGTTGAAACAATAGTTAAGAATAAAATTGTCAGTCACATAGAAAAACATAAACTGTTGAGCAATAGCCAACATGGTTTCTGTAAGGGGAAATCGTGTCTTACTAATCTATTAGAGTTCTTTGAAGGGGTTAACAAACATGTGGACAGGGGGGATCCAGTGGACATTGTGTACTTAGATTTCCAGAAAGCATTTGACAAGGTCCCTCACCAAAGGCTGTTATGTAAGTTAAGTTGTCATGGGATAAAAGGGAAGGTCCTTTCATGGATTGAGAACTGGTTAAAAGACAGGGAACAAAGGGTAGGAGTAAAAGGTAAATTCTCAGATTGGAAAAGGGTAGCTAGTGGTGTTCCCCAAGGGTCGGTCCTAGGACCAGTCCTATTCAATTTATTCATAAATGATCTGGAGAAAGGGGTAAATAGTGAGGTAGCTAAGTTTGCAGACGATACTAAACTACTCAAGATAGTCAAGACCAAAGCAGATTGTGAAGAACTTCAAAAAGATCTCACAAAACTAAGTGATTGGGCATCCAAATGGCAAATGAAATTTAATGTGGATAAGTGTAAAGTAATGCACATTGGAAAAAATAACCCCAACTATACCTATAATATGACGGGGGCTAATTTGGCTACAACGAGTCAAGAAAAAGATCTTGGAGTCATTGTGGATAGTTCTCTGAAGATGTCCGTACAGTGTGCGGAGGCGGTCAAAAAAGCAAACAGGATGTTAGGGATCATTAAAAAGGGGATAGAAAATAAGACTGCAAATGTATTATTGCCCTTATATAAATCCATGGTACGCCCACATCTCGAATACTGTGTACAGATGTGGTCTCCTCATCTCAGAAAAGATATTCTAGCACTAGAAAAGGTTCAGAAAAGGGCAACTAAAATGATTAGGGGTTTGGAGAGTGCCTCGTATGAGGAACGATTGAAAAGGCTGGGCCTCTTCAGCTTGGAAAAGAGGAGACTGAGGGGGGACATGATAGAAGTATATAAAATTATGACGGATGTGGAAAAAGTGGACAAGGAAAAGTTGTTTAAATACTCCCATAATACAAGAACCAGGGGTCACCAAATGAAACTGATAGGTAGCAGGTTCAAAACAAATAAAAGGAAGTTCTTCTTCACACAACGCACAGTCAACTTGTGGAACTCCTTACCTGAGGAGGTTGTGAAGGCTGGGACTATAACAATATTTAAAAGGGAACTGGATAAGTTCATGGTGGCTAAGTCCATAAATGGCTATTAGCCAGAAAGGGGTTAAGAATGGTGTCCCTAACCTCTGTTTATCAGAGGATGGAGACGGATGGCAGGAGAGTGATCACTTGATCATTGCCTGTTAGGTTCACTCCCTCTGGGGCACCTGGGCACTGGCCACTGGCCACTGTCGGTAGACAGATACTGGGCTAGATGGACCTCTGGTCTGACCCAGTACGGCCTTTCTTATGTTCTTATGTTCTTAAGGGCAGTTAGGTTGACTTAACAAAGTGGACTAAATTGACTTAAAGTGTTGCCACTTGTTCAGTTGATTTTAATAAGGTCGATTTTAAGTTGACCTTATTAAAGTCAGCTTAACAAAAGTCGACCTAACTTTTCTAGTGTAGACATAGCCACAGAGACTTCAGACAGAATAGCTCATCATTGCAGCCTTTAATAAGGTACCACCAAACAGAAAACAAAATGCCTAGATGTTCCAAAAGTCAAACCCTTTCATATGTTTTTTCCAGCTGGATAATTCTCTCAAAATAAACTTGTGTTACTGTCTCAGTGAGAAGAGCTCCCTCTACTGAGCATCCAGCACGACTCCCTGCTGCACTAGCTACATTACTGCCTATTTACCCATCCAATTACAGCAGGTCTCAACTGTGGTTTCCACTTCATGCATCTGATGAAGTGGGTTATAGCCCACAAAAGCTTATGCCCAAAGAAATCTGTTAGTCTATAAGGTGCCACAGGACTCTCGTTGTTCTTGTTAAGTTGGTTTAACAGAGTCAACTTGGGTGCATCTACACTTAGAAATTAAGTCGACTTAAGGAGGCTTAAGACGACTTAATTTACTCCGCGTCTACACTGGACTTTCTTTAATTCGACTTAAGCTGCTCCTTAAATCGAATTAGGGAAAAGTTAGTTTGAATTAATTACACCTTGTTTTAATTTGAACTAGCGCTTAAGTTGACTTTATTAAGTTGACTTAAGCCAGTGGAGACACTGAGTAATGCCTAGTTGGACCTTAAAACGTTAAGTCGACTTAATGAGGCCAAAAAGGGGCCTAGTCTACACTTGAAAAAATCGATCTTATTAAGTCGACTCCATAAAGTCAACCTAACTTTTCAAATGTAGTCAAATTCCAAAGGGGTAGCAGTGTTAGTCTATTGTAGAAAGACAACAGAGTCCTGTGGCACTTTTAAAGACTAACAGATTTATTTATCGCATGAGCTTTCGTGGGAGAAAATCCCACTTTGTCAGACGCTTTGAAAGCGTCTGACGAAGTGGGATTTTCTCCCACGAAAGTTCATGCGATAAATAAATCTGTTAGTCTTTAAAAGTGCCACAGGACTCTGTTGTCTTTTCAAATGTAGACATAGCTCTTAACTTTCTAGTCTAGACATAGCCAGAGAGTGTGATTTAGGGTGGGTGAGCTTTTACTGGGTCTTTATAGTTGGTGCATCATTTGAGACACAGGTTTGCTCTGAATACATAGAGTCTGTTTCCAATGAACCCTTACATTATCTGTCTAAATCCATCTTCCATCCTTAAATCCTATGAGACAAAGAAAGAAGGCTGCGTCTACACTTGTAAATTAAGTCGACTTAAGCTTGCTTAAGTCGACTTAATTTACCCTGCATCTACACTACATTTTCCTTAAGTCGACTTAAGCAGCTTGCTTAAGTTGACTTAAGGAAAATAAAGTCGACGTAATGAAAATTAAGTCGACTTTATAACACCTCCTTTAAATTCAATTTAAGGCTTAAATCGACTCCCTAGAGTTGACTTAAGCCAGTGTAGATGTGGGGTAGCCCTAAGTCGACTTAGGGCTACCCCAGGACTACACCAATGCCCTCCCTGCCGGGGAGGGGAACAGGGGGAGCCTGGCATGCCCACTCACAGGGCAGGGCAGAGACCTGCCCATCCTGTCCCTATGCCCTGCCAGGGTCCCTGTCCCCCTTTGCCCCATTGTACCTATGTACAATGGGGCAAAGGCTGAGCCCCCTGGCACTGGGCAAGGGGTGCTCCCCCTGCCCCCATGGACCTGCCCTAGGTCCCCCTAGCCCCTAGAAGTCGACCTAGGCGTCCAGTGTGGATGCTCTAGGTTGACTTTGTAAGTTTCCCCCTAAGTCGACTTTAATTTTAAGTGTAGACTCACTAAGTCGACCTAACTAAGTCGACTTAAAGTCAACTTAGTTAAAGTTGACTTAAAATTACAAGTGTAGACATAGCCGAAGAGCCCTGCATGTAGGGGTAGGGTTGCAGTGGTGGAGCTGTGTGGGGAGCCCAGGACTGGATTACAAGAGGGGCTATAGAGCAGGATTGAGGAAAATTAGTAAAGCTGGGGTCCAGGCCATGAGAGGATGAGTGAAAGAGACTGGATAAGATTTAATCTCAGCACACTGGGATCTCTAACTTTGCAGGAGGTTGGGTGTGGTGTCCAGGACTCAACCATTTGAGATTCTGTATATTAAGATATAACTTTATTAAGATAAAGGTTTCAACAGATACTGTTATATCAAAAAGAGTGCCCAAGATCTTTTAAAGGGGAAAAGGCAACACGCCGCATTTATTATAGAAAAGAACAAAATTATAAACCAACTTATACCTACACACACACACACACTCATCCATGCGTCCAAACACGCTAGAAGATATTCTGCAGTTTATACAATTACCAGTCCTGATTGTGGCTTGAGTCCGTTGCTGGAGTCCGTTGCTTGTGGCAGCTACCTGGCCAGGGAAGCTGAACATGAGGAAGAGTGGGGTCTGTCGGGCGCGCACTGATGCTCCTTTTTCTCAGGTGGTATGCAGAACTGTGTCCCCCAAAACTTTGGAGTCTCACCCAGTCTTTATAGGTCACGCTGCTCCAGGGGCTCTGGGTGTCCGTTAGTCACCAGGCAGTTGCGGACGTGACTTCCAGTTCGTTTTTTGATAGCTTGATTAACTTTATCCTTGTGTCTTTGGGGTGGATCCTTTTGCTTTTGGGGATGTGTTCACATTCTTCAGCCTCTGGAATGGACTTTGCGTTCATCAGGACAAGCTGGCAGTTTGGGACTGGTTCACACATATATACACCCTCCATCCACACCTTGCTCAGACAATGTAAGCTATTCACTCTAGAAATAGTTTCACACAAGATGGGGTACATTGGTCAAAGATGGAGTCTAACATTTTCAAGATGGAGTCAGTAGTTCAAGCCCTGCACTCGCCAGCAACTATATGGGGTGCAGGGTCTGAGAGAACAATCCTATTTAACAATGTAACTCATTATAAATGTCAATCATTATAAACAATGTTACAAATAGGGACCCATTACAAATGTCAATCATCATGAACCAATTAAGGCTACACAAGGATTGGTGCAAGTTATGAATTAAACCAATTAAGACTAGAGAAAGTTATGAAGCCAATGAAAACTATATAAAGGTAGAGATCGATACAAATAGAGATTGACAAAGTTATAAAACAGCAAAATCAACCGCATATCCCTACATTATAGCCCCAAAGTGAACATATAAGTAATAAAAGGGGTAAAAAAATCTAGAATCCCACCAGGAGAGAGCCATCTACACAGTATCTGACATTTGTTTTCTAAATCCATGAACATGGCTGAAATGCCTTAAGGGGAAGTGATGGAAACCTCATTGCTCAAGTCAGGATGAGATGAGGAATTGGGGCATGTGCTTGAAATGGGAACTAGCAGATCTTTTCAATTCCTTGGTGGTACAGTCTTTGGATCTGTAGTCAAAAATCTGCCTTCTATTTGTGCCTCAGTACAGCAGGGTATTTGTGAGTCTAACACAATCGTTTATTCATTTAATCCTGGTATGAATATGTTTAATTTTTGACAAGAATCAGTGGCCATAATTCGTACAGCTTGGTGTTTTTACAGGGGTTTTTCAGTCTTTCTTCTCTTCTACTACTTGTGACTATTTCTCCCGGACAATTATTATTAGGAATAGTAGCTATTCACTGTACTGCTTAGGCCTTGTCTACACTGCACATACAGCCAGGTGAAAGATCCCAGATAAAACAGGAATGTCTCCTAACACAGTTTCACAGTGCTCAATTTTGCTGATTTCAACTGTGGGCTTGTCTCTATGAGAAAACTGCACCAATTTAACTTATAGAGTTCAGGTGCTGACTGAGTAATTTGATGCTGCCTCCTCCATGCAGACACACATTTCTTGTGTTAAAAAGACTAATATTAATTTAGATTACATGATTCCTCACTGCCTTGGTATAAAGCATCAGTCGTAAATGCCTTCACATAAGTGGATTGCACCAATGTAACAAAATCAGGTTGTAATAACTCTTAGTCTAATCAGTCCGTGTAGACAAGCCCTTGTCCCTGAGTGATGCTAAAGCTTTGGACTATTCAAGGCTTTTAGCATTGCTTAGGGATGTGGACAAAGTGCCGTATCTGTCACAATGAAGAACTGAATTGTAGCGGAGTCAGGGGAAAACATCTCAGACCTGGTTATTTTTGCAGCATAGACAAGGCCGTATCCTTGTTTTAAACATCCTTGCTGCAGTAAGAGGACAATGCAAGTTGTTACCCTGGACACCACTGGGAGAGCAAATATGCATAGAAAACCTCAGCATTTCCCAGGGCAAACCCCTTGGTGCTTCCTTTCCCAGCCTGCCTCCTCCACCAGACTCCTGGGAGCTTCAGTGAAATCACAGGCAGAGCTCACTGTACTTTGGGTTTTTCCCCTTTAGACCTTTTCAGCATTTACATTTTTTTCCCCAAAATTGATATTTGTGTGATATTTGGGCCCCACCATCTCCAAGGCCTGCCCCAATGCTATGATAGCTCAGGTTTGATCCTAACTCTCCCATCAGCTCTCTCTGGGGGCTGACCTAAGCAAGAGAAGGACTGATTCTCCCGTCTTACATCCAGGATGGGATTTCTTCCCTCAAAATCTAAGTGCTGCAGTTTCACAGATTCGATTAAATGGTTTGGAACAAAGGACATTCTTCCAATTCTTGTTTCCACGGTTGGTTTGTTTTCCCAGCACACCCATGACAGCACAATTATCATTGCTTTGATGACTGGGGTTCCCAGAAATCCAGAACCTGTAAGATACAGAAGCACTGAGGTTAAAGATGCTTCATTTTAAATGTCATAGGCGAAAGAGCTGCAGCTGGCAAGGATGAGAGGAGGAGAACTGCAACATTTGAATCAGCCCCAGACACTCTTCTTCCAGGACGCTGTCCTCTAAAATTCATTCACAGCCTCTATCCATGTTCCCTTTGTAAATCCTCTCTCTATTTGACCAGATATAGTTAGCTCCAGTAGTGGGCAAGGCTCTCTGTCTCTCAGGCCTGGTCACTGCTGGTGGCGCTGATGGGAGATACTCAAGCTTCATACTGAAACTTACGTATCTCCCGTTGACTTACTAATGTTCCTTTATAACAGCCTTTCCCTCGCCCTGCATCGACAGGAAATGCCCTCTGGTTGACACAGTGTTACTCTTTTCATGGGACAGGTGGGAAGATTCACTGCATTGGCTGGAGAGCACTTTCAGGATCAATTGTGCAGGTCTCCACTGCCAACTTAATCAATCTCATTGCATTGATCTGTGGAGCCCAACGCTGTCTCTGCAATGTAGACATGGCCTCTCTCTTACACATATACACACACACACACACACACTCTCTCTCTCCTCCCTCCCCCATTATACATTAATCCTGGAACTAACTGGGGGTGGGGGGAGGGGGGAGAACTGATCTCCATCCCAGGAGTTACTCACGCTATACTCTTGTTATACGGAGTGAAATCCACCCATCGCCACTGTCCGCTCGTCTCCCGCTCAATCAGACCAATATAGTAATTTGTTTCTTGGTTGCCTGTAACTATTCCATTGATGCGAGTGAAGATGAAATCCTGGATAAAAAGAAAATAAAATCTCCACCAGGTGCAGTCACTGGGCAGACAGTAGGAGAGTGGGGGCCCTCTACGGGGTATTGTGGTGCTGGACGTGAAGAGGAAGCCCAGGACTGAATGAAAACAGAGCCCAACCATCTCTCCAGGGCTGCACTCTGAGTCCCCAGAGGAGCCTGAGTCCCTGCAAGTTACCTGCTCAGTTCCTGTGTTGATCACGACCAGGTGGGAGCCCATTCCTGTGCAGTTCCTTTCACTGTCACGCCAGCTCATGGTGTCCTTAGAGAAGTAGTAGCAGCTGGCCTGGAAGGGCTCCCAGCCCATGGGGCAGCATGTCCAGACTCGCCCTGTGAGAGGAGAAATGAAAAGTGGGAAGGTTTTTAAAAGTGCCACAAGACTCCTTGTTTGTTTTACTCCTATTTATAGTCTATGAGCTCAGTCAAAGCTAGCGAGTGTATGTCTCCTTCAGTTCCATTACAGACATTCCCTTAGTCAGTAAACTCCCTGAAGCAGGGATCTGTCACTTGATTGGTTTTTTAAGCATTTTGTGCACCTAAGTTGTGTAAATAAAAGATGCGTATCTCCAGGTTATCACTTGTCCAGTCAACGGGGTGCCTATGCAGTGGCATAGTAGTATCAAAGGAAGTCAGTAAACTATTTTAACCTATACTCCATTGTTCATAAATGAGAAGTGGGTAAACTCCATTTACCCTCAACCTCAATATTGTGTCTATGCAACCATCTTATTCTTTCCTCAAAAGTCTCTCTCCCCACACCCATTACATTATTTGCTATTAATTTAGGTCTGGATACAAGTCAGGCCCCAACCCCAGAAAGCTGACAGTGAGGTCTGTTCTTCTTTTGTAAAGTTATTGACCTTTCCCTTTAGGTTCTTCTTCAACGCAGGACTTCTCCTTGAGACACTCACGCAGCACCTTACAGTCTTCACATCTTTGATTTGTCCCGAGGCCAAAGTGTATAACTGTAAAAGGAGAGGGAGAGAGAAAAAAAGGGGATAGAATAGTTCCTTTCTTCTTGCCATCACTTCTATGCATCATGGCTTCTCATGGTCAACTTAAGCTTTCATTAAGTCGACTTAAGGAATTTCTTAAGTCGACTTAATGAAAGCCTGGTGTGGACAGGAACTAAGTTAGGTCGACTTAAGCCTCCTTAAGTCAACCTAACTTGCAAGTGTAGACATAGCCCTAGACACTCCAGTCATAGGGACAAGTTACCCTTGTCTGAAACGAATAGAAATTATTGATAGAAAAAAGCCTATGAGCTCACAGTTTGTCTATCCCACCCGCCACCTTCTCTTAGCAGGCCAGTGCAGGACTGGTCCATATAGTATAATCTCCAGTTTGTTCAGAGGCAAGTGTTGGGGTTTCCTCTTCTCTTCAGAAGATCCTTCCAAAGTTTAACAGGCTTCCTCACTGTTAGGAAGTGTTCCCTGATCTCCAGCCTGCATTGACCATCTTTCGCCCCTCGTTTTTCTCCTCTGTAATATCCTCACTTATGGGTTGGTCAGGAAGTGTTGGCTAGTGATCGAGGCCACAAGCTGGGACCAGCAATGGTGTTGTTGGTAGAGGGAACCCAGGCTCTCTCCCTCCACTGGGCTCCAGCCCCATGTCCTTTGGGGCTACTAGGAATCTAGCAACTGAGGCTGCTTAAGACTGCCATCACCAAACCATTTCCTATCTTCTCCCCTGTACCTGGCCAGCTCTGTTCAAGGCTTCCCCTGCTGGGATAGCCCAAACCAAGAAAATAAGAAGGGATTACTAGATTTCAGGGTCCATATGCAGGGGAGAATGACTCTTTCTGGGGTCAGTCCTCTCTTCCCTCATAGAGATTTTTGCCTTGCCTTGCCTGGCCTCCCTCTCCACTCTTCCAGGTCTGTCACCAAATGAGCTGTTTCCCTGTGCTTTAATTACTCCATCAGATGGAGCATTTGCTGCAGGCATGATGGGAACACAGCTGGCTGAACCCATGTAATTTCTTAAGACCTTGTTGCCCAATGTGTGGTTTATACACTGTATCACATCCTCCTGCCTCGAATTAGCAGCCCATTTATACTTACCAACAAGGGCAATGAGGAGAGAGACAGCCAAGACCAGAAATAATGCAGCAATCAGCCATGGGAGGCACGGGGTATGCTTCTGGGCTGCACCCTGTGGTGTGCTCTCCTCTTGGTGTGCTAAAGATGAAGAAACCCCCACCCCCAGAACAGTCAGTTCTATTCTTATGTGCTCCTGTCTCCTAAGGTTTTGCAACCAAATGAAATCTTTTTTGAAGAGCCCACACTCTGGACAAGACTAAACAATCATATGTGCAGCTGTTGCTGTTGTCTATTGATCCTTATTCCAGGTTTTAAAATGTTATCAGGGATGGGAATTAACTAGAATGCAGGGTCCATTTTCTGATCTGCAGCAGAGTAGATATAGAGCTGAACTCTCCAGTTCCTCTAGTGAGCATATATTCAGACTCCAAGTACTGGGGAGGGCCCAGCATCAGGTTAAAGGTTTAAGGGAAAATTAGGGGGTGGTCTAGTCCAACCCTCTGCTCAATGCAGGACCAACCCCAGCTAATCATCCCAGCCAGAGCTTTGTCAAGCTGCGCCTTAAATATCTCTAAGGATGGAGATTCCACCATCTCCCTGGGTAACCCATTCCACTGCTTCACCACCCTCCTAGTGAAAAAGCTTTTCCTTATATACAACCTACACCTCCCCCACTGCAACTTGAGAATATTGCTCCTAGTTTGGTCATTGGCCACCATTGAGAACAGCCTACTCCATCCTCCCTGGAACCTCCTTTCAGGTGATTAAAGGCTGCGATCAAATGCTGCCCCATTCTTCTCTTCTGCAAACTAAACAAGCCCAGTTCCCTCTTTCTTTCCTCATAAGTCATATGCTCCAGCCCATAATCGTTTTTGTTGTCCTCTGCAGGCTCTGTAGCCTATAAATCTAGCCTGCTTGCTCATATATATATACTTTATATACTATATATATATAGTTTGAGTATAAATTTATGTTTCTTTACAAGTTTAAGTGTTTGCTTTATAATAACAGAATCCTAACATATATTTAGCAATGCTAAAAGGCAAAAGCCTGCAGGCCACATCCTGCATGACAGCTAAGCATGCATATGTTCAAAACCTTTAACCCCCAAAGAGTCAGAAGCTTCCATATGTGGTTATAACTTTAGCACCTCAGTAGGCAGCAGGCATCAAATGGAGGGAGGGGGTGGTGATCAGATTATGCCCAAGCAAACTTCACAAATCCACCACAAAACGCATTAAAAGGGCCAAAAATAACAATAAGTGTAAAAAACCTGCTGTCTAAAACCATCTGGAAAAAGGCAGGTATATCCGACATGTTTCATTAATACAAATAAATGTGCCAGCCTATTAAAGAGGCATACCCCCAAAATCTGGGGGTGACAAAGCCAAGTTGGAAGAAGGACCCATATTGCTTAGGGTATAAAAAGGGCAAACAGTGTTGCCAGGGTGTGTTCACCAACTACTCTTTCTTTAATCTTCTTTTCTTAGTTAGAATCATTTGTTTTAAAATATTTAAGGATTATCAATAGTCTTATAGCTCTTAGCTCTAGCTGCCTTCCACCCATGCACGCCAAAGTTGAGGGACCAAACATCTCTCTCAGTTAGGTCAACAAAAAAGTGTGTAAGTATATTAATCCGAAGCATGCAATAAAAATATAGTATATATCTATATATCTGTTGTGCATCCCAGGGATCCTTGCAAAAATCTCCGTAGCCTGACTCCGGGACTAAGAACCTCATTGACGTCTAATTAAATACATTGGTGAGCCTTTACCCCTATCCAAACTACTAAAGAACCAAAGATCAGACAATTTTTTTTCCAATTTGTCCACATCTTTCCTCTAGTAGAGGGCCCAAAATTCGAACCATTACTCCAAATGAGGCCTCACCAGTGCCGAATATGTTCTAGTTCTTATTCCCCTTATCCCGTGATTTTGGATGCAGTAGGTGGCAATGTAAATCACCAGTGCCTCAGCAGGTGGCCTGAAGGGAGTGGGAGAGATGGCACTAGTAGATAGGAAGGGAGTGTTAAGGTGCAGGCACTCATTAGACCAGTGGTTTCCAGATTTAGGGTTGGGATCCAGAACTGGGTCTCAGGCACTCAGTTGCGGCCCCACCTGCTGCCACCGCCACCAGAAGACTGGAGTGCATTGCTGAAAGATGTAATTGTTGGGTTGTTGGCATAAATGATTTTTTTCAACTGGGTCCCGAGAAAAGAAGTTTGAAAACCACTGCATTATTGTCCCACCAGCCCCTTCTGCAGCTGTGGAAACCAAATCAGGAACTGAGGAGACTGTGTGTGGTGACATTACATGTGTCAGGCCGCTAATCTGGGAGCTCAGGGTCTAGCAACTTCACTAACGAATCCTCTTTATAAATAAATCTGTTAGTCTTTAAAAGTGCCACAGGACTCTGTTGTCTATCTACAATAGACTAACACGGCTACCCCTTTGGAATCCTCTTTATATCATCATTCCTGAGGTCTATCTTCTTCTCTACCATGAGGGACTCTACAGACACCAGGAGGGTGAAAGAGGTGGGAGGAGGTGGATCTCATGCTGAAAGGGAGGGGACGGAGGGCACTCCTGAGGGACTGACTGCCCCAGGTGTAGGGTTACCAGATACCAAAGCATGGAAAGGAGGACAGGGAAGTACGAAAAGGAGGACATGGAGAAAATGTAGTATTAATATCTGCCCACCCCCC
>ML685928.1:0-11099 GCA_007922175.1 Pelusios castaneus | reverse complement strand
CCCGCCCCCCGGCGGGCCCCTCCCCGCTCCGTTGGCCCCCCGGGGGCATTTCCCCGGGTTTCTGGCCCCCCCCCCCCCCCCCGTAAGCCCTCTCCAGTCCCCCTTCCCTGGCCGGAGGTCCGGAGCTGCAGCGGTGGTTGGCAGAGCTGCTCCTGGGCTAGACCCCTTCCGCCCTGAGCACGCTCTGTTTGAGCATACTCAGAGAGGGGGGTGTGAAACTCCCCAGCCTGGCTGGAGCAGGACAGGATGGAACAAGTGTTCCACCCGAGTCTGCTGCTTTGCTGGGCCCCTGGGCGGAACACACCAGAACGCAGCGTTCCGCCCCGGTTTTGGCTTTGATCCGCGGATTAGCCGAACCCAGCTTTTCAGGCATATTTTGGACCGTAAAATTCTCGGCTTATATGTAAGTATATACGGTAGCTTCATACAAAAAACTGAAATTTTAATCATAAGTAAAAAGTCGGACAAAATCATGTATTTTTAAAATGCCTGCTGGACGGAGGACGTGAAGGCAAAAAGGAGGACATGTCTTCCTTTTTCCCGGACGTCTGGTAATCCTACCCAGGGGGCATCCAGCAGGAACACGGGCGAGGGGAGAAAAGGATGACACTTCCAGCAGTAGTGCCTTTCACAATTGCAGGAGAGAGGTAAAAGAAGTAGAGATCCTCTGCTGGCCCTTGAATGCCTGTAATAATTAACTTTAATAGATCCAGAAAGATCCAGTTAGAAGGCTGAAAGGCTCCAGAGCACAATTCCTAATCCAACTGAGCTAGCCGGTGCCCCTGACTTGGGGCTAGATGGAGCCAGTGTCACAAAAATGAAAGGCTCCATTGCTCATCCCCCAAGTTCCTTGAGCCCATTCCCCTAAATAACTTGTTATTTACCTGTAACCTCTGCAGGTGGTGGGGCATTATTAAATCTCAGCTCCGCATAGGTGATCTCCGACGCCATTCAGAGACTGTGTGGCTGATCCCTGTTCTTCATAGATTCTTATTTTTTTCACATTTAAATATTGTTCTTTTAATTCCCTAGAGCCAGTTGATGACACCTGCCACTCACTGAATCCTTCCCATCAGGAAGGTCTTTCCCTCTTCCACTGGTAAAAGGAAGAGAGACGCCCCTCAGAAGAGCTGGGAGCCGTTTGAAGACAGAGCTACACCCAGGACAGCTCTGTGGACTTCTTCACCCAGAAACTAGCAGCCTAAGATTTCCCGAAACCCATGAGGAAAGAACACAAAACAAAAAAATCTCAAGAAGCTAATGGCTAAGAAGGAAGTTGCACTTCCACCCCCTAATGAAAATGCACATTCATCTCCCAGTCAGAACAGTTTCTTTTTCTTTCTCCCCATCTTCTGCTCTCTCTTTGCACAGTTCCTTTTTATAATTTTTCTGGTTCTCTTTCTCTTTCCACCTCAAAGCCTTTCCTTCTGCCATTGTTTCTGTCAGTTGTGATGCACAACCTCAGCTACCTTAGCGAAATTACCCTTTGCTGACAACGTGTGTATCCCCTGCATTAACCTCAGGTGCGGGCAAGAACAAGCAGTGTCAGTACTGATGGAGACACTATACTTAAGCCCTGTCTCTCAGAAGAGGGACAAGATGTGAACTAGGAGTTTCTTTCCATGTCTAGGGTCAGTCTTTCAGGCTTATCGACTTAGGATATTTTTACTAGTTATACCAGTAACTATAGTTAAACCTTGGTAGCTGTCCCTGTACAATTCCCCATGAGTAACCCTTATTCTAGGCTTAGAGTATTTTTTTAATTAAGTGTCAACCCCTTACAAAATGACATAAACTAAGCTAGAGAAAGGTGCTCTTAAACGAGAATAGGAGTGCTCCTACAGGGAATTATACCAGTGAAATACAGCACTTTGAATTCATATCCCACCATATTCTGGTATAATTTACCATGGAGACAAGCCTTGGTTTGAAAAACCTGCTCTCTTTCTGTGCCTCCTCACAGCAGGGTATTTGAGTCTCTAAAACGGGGCGGAGGCCTTGTACACACTACAAAGTTATTGCGCGATAACGCTTGTTATCGTGCGATAACAGGCACAGCATACACACACAAATCCATGTTGTTGCGTGGTAACAGCCGTCTTACTGCGCAACATGTAAACCACCAAACCGAGTGTGGTAGTGGCTACCGCGGAACAGCTGTTCCACGATAGTTAGTGTGTGTACGGTTGCTGAGCAATATGAAGCCTCCGGAAATGTCCCAGAATTCTAATTCCATCCCTTCTGCACTTCCTTCTGCGCTCTGTGGCTGTGATGTGACTGTACCCGCCCTCCCATCATTCCCAGGAATTTTTGAACTGTTCACTCTTCCTGTTTGTTCGGCGTGGAGTGCAGCTGTGTTCTCCAAGAGCAATAGTGGCTCAATGCAGCAAACATGCCCCAGTGTGGACCACAGCCGAGGTGCATTGGGGAGAGTCCGCTGTGCAGGCACAGTTACGTGGCAGCCAATGGAATTTCGATATTTTTGGCCAGATTTCTCAGGCATGGCAGAGAAGGGGTACGAGAGAGACACTCTTCAGTGCAGGGCGAAGGTGAAGGAGTTGCGGATTATGTACCACAGAGCCAGAGAGGCAAACCGGAGCTCTGGCTCAGCACCGGCTACATGCTGATTTTACAAGGAGCTGGAAGCAATCCTGAGCAGGGATCCCACAACCACCCTGAAAGCTCCTTTGGACACGTCAGCACCCCCCATGAAAAGGATACCGGAGCAGGCAGTGACGAGCAATTCGTGGATGAGGAAGTGGAGGTGGAGGATGACCTGGAGGGTGAAAGTGTTGCAGCCGACCTAGGGAGCCAGAAGCTGTTCTCCACGCCACCTGACATGTGCTGCCCAGATTCCTTCTCCATGCTGTCTTCGGATGCAGCAGAGGGGAGCTCCGGTAAGTTTCATCGGAAGTGGTTTCTGTGCTTGCTGGATAAGCTTTGTGGGAAAATGAAGAGTGGGCGGGAGATGGGCATTTTGATTTTCATCCTTTCTTTTTTCTTTTTTTTTTTTTTTGGATGGGGGGCTTTACTTCACATTACACGAGCAGTGCATCAATGCATGCTGTAATTCCCAAGAAATCCTCTCCGTTGAGCTCACTGAAGGTCTCCTCGATGTACTTCCACAGCCCCCTAGTTAAATTTGATGGGAGAGCAACTGTTTCCCCTCCCCCATAGAGGGATACTCTCCCTCGCCAGTTGCAAAGCACAGCAGTGGGAACCATGGCTGCGCACAAGCCTGCTGCGTACGGTCCTGGCTTAAAACCAGTGACATGCAGGATATGCATTCTGGCTTGCAGGGGCAATCTAAGCAGCGAGATATCGGCTTCCATGGCAGTGCCATATGTGAACTAATCACCCAAAGCACTGCAAATAGTTCACGGAGCTGTGTGTCTTGTCTCGGCAACCCAAACCTCCCTTTGCAAAAGCCCTTTCAGTCCCTGGCAATGACCTGTCCTGTGGGCACTGAGGAATGTGGCGGCAGAGCATATTACCTTCTCCTTAACCAAAGTGAGAACAATAGCACTACTTATGATGTTTCATTTTTCCTTAGAAACGATCTTCGCCGGTCGGTGGTCTGCGCCAGCTGACCGGCTGAGACAGATAAGAAGGAGGCCTTCCAGGAGCTGATGTAATCCAACGAGGCAGCAGCAAGGGAGACTAGACAATGGAGGCAGGAGTGCCGGCAGGAGCGCAAAGAAAACAATTTGAGGAGGCAGAAGCAGAAGGATGCCCTCATAAGCATCCTACAGGAGCAAACCCAACTGCTGAAGACCATGGTTGGTCTGCAGGCCCAGTTGCTCCAGGCTCGCCCCACCCCCTGCAGCCACAGCAACACTTTCTTTCTCCATCACCCCATTCTCCCTCAAAGCAGTTCTTTGAAGCCCAGGGACCCTCCTGGTACAATGTTACATCCACTCCTGCACCAAGCTATGGCATTGAGACACACACCTGCACGCATCTATAGCCCCTGGTGCAGGCACTGCTTACTGTAAATATTTAATGTTTTCTAATAATAAAATTGAATCACTTGAACTGTGCACAGTGTCTTTATTGATACACAATAAAATTAGTTGTTGCATGTTTACTATTCACTCATTCGAGCATAGTACAGTACATGCCCACCGGCACCGACCGCCCCCCTCCCCCTCGTCAGCACCCAGTAGTGTGTAGGAACACTACTGCACAGTGGTGCAATGCGTCCTATGAGTCCCCATCACTAAAATGCTGCCTAAGTGTCTCCCTTATGCGGATGGCTCTCAGCTGTGCCCCCTGATACTCCTAGTGGCTGGCTGCTGGAAGGCAAACTCTAGCTGCTCAGCCTCCACGTCCCATGAAGGGGGAAATTTCTCTCCCCTATTTTCACAGAAGTTATGCAGGACACAGCATGCCGCAATGATGGCTGGAATGTTGTCCTCATTCAAGTCCAGCCTCCCGTACAAACAGCGCCAGCGGCCTTTTAAGCGCCCAAAGGCGCACTCCACGGTCATTCGGCACCGGCTTAACCTGTAACTGAAGCACTCCTTGCTGGGATCCAAATTTCCAGTATAGGGCTTCATGAGCCAAGGCGTCAGTGGGTAGGCTGGGTCTCCTATGATGACTATGGGCAACTCCACATCCCCAACAGTAATTTTATCATCGGGGAAGAAGGTACCTGTCTGCAACTTCCGGTAAAGGCCTGTGTTCCGGAAAATGCGAGTATTATGCACCTTACTCGACCCTGCATTTATGTCCGTGAAACGCCCCCTGTGATCCATGAGTGCCTGAAGCATCATGGAGAAGTAGCCCTTCCTATTAATACACTCAGTCGCAAGATGCTCCGGAGCGAGAATAGGGATGTGCGTGCCATCTATTGCCTCTCCACAGTCCGGGAATCCCATGGCCGCAAATCCATCGACGATCTCCCACACGTTGCCCAACATCACTGTCCTCCGGAGCAGAACACGATTAATGGCTCTGCACACTTGTGAAAGTGCTAACCCGATGGTCGACCTGCTGACTCCAAACTGATTCGCGACTGAGCGATAGCAGTCTGGAGTCACCATTTTCCACAGTGCGATTGCGACATGATTCTCCACGGTGAGGGCAGCTCTCATTTTGGTATCCTTGCATCGCAGGGCAGGGTCTAGCTCCTCACACAGTTCCATGAATGTGGCTTTCCACATTCGAAAGTTCTGTAGCCACTGCTCATCATCCCACACCTGCAAAACGATGCGGTCCCACCACCCGGTGCTTGTCTCTCGTGACCAGAACCGGCGGTGCACCGTGTGCAGATGCTTTGTGAAGGAGCTCAGCAATGCGGTGCTGTTGTTCTGCATGGCAGTCACCAGTCCAGGGTCATCCGAATCCTGGTCTGATTCAGAGCTGAACGCATACTGTGCCACCAGCCGAGATGTATTCATTATGCTGAAGGCGACAGTCGAGATCAGAGCTGGATCCATGTTGCTGCAAAAAGGAGTTCTGGAAAGCAACGCGGTACTGTCAAAAATGGGGGTGAGTTGCTAGTAGCAACTCTTGTGATGCAAGGGAAACAGAATGCACCATGGGAAACCAAGACTTTACCCATGGTGCTCAGCGCTACTCTCCTTCTACCCAGGGTTCTTAGCAACAAATCAGGATGGATGGAACTGTGGGATAGGTTCCCACAATTCAATTGGGTTTCTTGTGAAATCGGGAATTGTGGGGTCGGTTCTGTTCCGTCATAAGCGGCTCAGTGTGGACGCGATCCTGCGCCAAAAAAACCACATGACTTTTAAAGTGCAAAGGGCTTGTTGCACGATTATTCCTGTAGTGTGTACATGAGTCTTCTTCCTTTTTCTTCTGGTAAGTACATATTTAATGAGTCAGTGGCCATACCTGTAACAGTTTGTGGTTTTTACAGCCCTGCTGCTCACACAGCACTTGTGAATCTTTATCCCAGACAATAATTATTAGCAATAATAGCTATTCACTGTCATGCTGAGGCCTCATCTACAAAGTACAACCAGGTGAGAACGGTCAGTCAACACAGTTTCAGTAGGGCACCAGCTTGTTCATTTTAATTGAGGTCTTGTTTCCATGAGAAAACTGCTCTGATCTAAATAAATGGGTTTAGAAGGTGCTCGTTTAGTTACTTTGGTGCAACAGTCTTGGTGCCCACTCTCTTTTTTTCTGTATTAAAGTGTCACACCATTTAGGTAGGACAATTCCTTACTGACTTGCATATGTACGGAGGGTCTGAATGAGCTCTCCCCTGACATCTAGAGGGGAACAGGTTTCAGGAGCAAACTGTACTTACCTGAACACATCCACCCTGCCTAGGTATCCAGCAGACAGAGCTGTGTGCAACAGTGATCAGTCTGGGATGGTGTTTTGGTTACAAATCAATGTAGTGTTGAACGCAGGGATAATGCAACGCTGTTATCTTTATTATCTTTATTTGTTATCTTTATTGTATGAGTACAGGGCAAGAGAGCTGTGCTTAGGCTGTCCTATTCAGGGTGTCATGCTCAGCTGAACTTGATTTGCTAAGCAGGGTGGCTCGGTCGGATGCCAGACCCAATTGAAAGAGAAAGGCGGTGGAACAAGTGTCTCTTTAAGCTTGCTTAAGTCGACTTAAGTTACTCTGCGTCTACACTACACTTTCCTTAAGTCGACTTAAGCCTACCTAAGTCAACTTAAAGTCGGCTTAGGGCTCTCCAGGACTCCCCCACTGCCCTCCCTGCCAGGGGAGTGGCACAGGGAGAGCCTGGCATGTCCCCCCAAATTTCTTAGTTCGAACTAACCGGCCATTGAAATGAATGGGGATCGCTAATTCGAACTAAGCAAGTGCTTGCTTAGTTCGAACTAACATTCCAGTGTGGCCATGCTAGTTCGAATAAAGCTAATTTGAACTAACTAAAATTAGTTCGAATTAGCTAGTTTGAGCTAACTAATTTGAACTAATTTTAGCAAGTCTAGATATAGCCCTTGAGAGCTGGGTAGAACCTCAAGAGACTGACCTGCATAGGTCACAGTAGAGCAGAGGCGGTTTTGCAGTAGGTGACGCAGGCTGGAGAGAAGGCCACCGGTGTAGGAGGCCCAGGAGCCCCAAGGCCCCTAATCCACCTCTGTCTACAGGCGACCAAGGTGTCATGTGCAATTGACCCAGGGTTCCTGGCTGGGGACTTGAGCTGGTTTTGTGTTGGATTGTTGAGAAGGAACCCCTAGATATTGAATGTGGCCCTTACCACTGCTGATTCCAGCTGGAAGAAGGATTACACAAACTATTGACAGAAGGCCCTTGTCATTAACCATAGTAAAAGCCATGCAGTAACACTAAATTAACTAAACCCTGAGTTGTTCTAAGACTTCATGTGGGCATCTCTAAAAAGCTACTGTAAAAAAGACCCCTCCACAGCCTGTAGACCTGCTCCTTGTCTGAGTTCCCAGGCTAACTTTACACATTTGCTGCCTTCTGCTCCTGTTAGTCCTGCAAGGCCAGCAAAGCTCAGGGAGAGGAAGCTGGAGTCTATTCCTGCCTCTGCATCATGATCAGATTGTGATGTGTTAGCCACGATGTGTGGGAACTCCTTAATCAGATTAGCAGGCAGTACGGTTGATCAGAAGTGAGGCACATCAGCAGACTGGCGAGAGGATCCCAGGATTGGAATAGCAGGGAGGGGACTAGTTAAGAGTGAGATGCAATGGCAGAGCTAGGATCAAGGACATGGGAGCAATGAGTGAGGGCGGTGCTTCCTTGTATGAATGAGAAGATTTCATCACAGCATACTGAGGTTCTCTGCATTTGAGAGAGATTAGGGCTTGATGCCTAGGAATTAATAGGATTATATTATTTATTTTGCAAAGTAAATTACTTTATGCAGATAAAGACATCACTAGACACATCCTTGAAGTGAGTCGAGATTTGTGTGAATCAGGGAGCCTACGTAAGAGGTTGTCCCAGTTTGTTGGGGTTCTCTTCAGGACTGGTTTCTCATGAAAGGGGCTTCCCAGAATGAACTGGATCAGAGTCTGTTATCTACATCTTGACTTTATTAAGATAAACACAATAACAGACACGGCCCTGAAATGAACAGGGAATTCATGAAAGAGAATTGTATACAGTAAGAGTAAGGAGTGAGCAGAGAGAGGACAGCACTAGAGAGAGACTTTATACAGAACATCAGATGTTCCTCCTCGAAACCCATCAGCAATGAGCCTTAGCAATGTGGTCTCAGAAGAAGTGGTTGAAGCTCCACTGCGCGTGCCACTCAAAACTAGAACTAGACAATGCAGCACAGAGAATAATCTAACGGAGAATGCGCCATACAGAGCTATCCAGCCTGGGCTCCTGGGTAGGGGCAGCCTAATAGTTCCTCCATCCCTAGAAGCAACAGTCTAAGACCAATCCAGACTTTGAAAGCCCATCTTCTTTCTACAGCTCCTCACAGCAGGACATTTCAGTCTCTAACACCAGAGTCAGGTATTTTTCTCCTTGCAAGAATGTATATATAATTACTAACATGGCACACTGCTTGCCACCTTCCAGAATTTGGCCCGTTTTCCCATCCATATGACTGCACTCTTTCCACATATAATAGGGGAAAATAACCCTTCAGTTTACATCTTATGCCCCATCTGGTTTAGAACTACAAATGTGGTGGGGGAAGCAGTCAGAATGTGATCATGCCAGCACAGTTCTCTCTTGTGAAGATGGAATCTACACAAGGTCCTTAGTCTTAACTACCTAAGGCTTTAGCCCCGTCTACACTACAAAATGGAATGGAGTTCTAGGTGGGCTAGAGGAGACCAGCTTGGACCTAGGTGTATTTATAATATATACACAGGTCTGAAACAAACTGCTTGGAGGAGAGCTGTATGCAGTAAAAATAAGATGTGTGCAGGATTGAGATGGCACACCAATAGGCAATACAGATCCCCAGGGTTTAAATTTGTCTGCTTCATTATAAGAGTGAACAGCAACTTTCCCTTCAAATCCAAGGCAAATCTCCTGGCCTCCCAACCAGACCTGTGGGGTGATGGCCCCGGCAGTTTCTGTGACATCACAGACTGGGCTCTGCTGACAGGTGGCATTTTTCCACTTTAACATTTTCAGCAGCTTACGTTTTAAAAAAAATATTATTTTGGTCAGCTTTGGCCACTGAGTGCGGTAACTGATGCCACCACCCCCTATGCTCACATAACTACAGCCCAGGGCCAATGTAAACCCTCTGATCAGATCTTTGTCAGCTGCCTCCAGTGAGGAACAAGTCCGCTCTCCACTCTGACATCCTGGATGCTTTTTTAATCAAACGTTTGTTGCTGGAGTTTCACAAATTCGATAAGTTGTCATGTGGCACTGGAGGTTATTCCAATTCCTGATCCTCTGTGAGTTTGTGTTTCCCCTAACATCCATGACAACACACTTCTCCATGTTAAGGTTATTGGGTTCCATATCTTTCCAGAACCTGTAAGAGAGACTCATCATGAGTTTCAGAGAGGAAAGAATGAGGACGGAGGAGCCGGGAAAAGTCCAACTTTTGAATCATGCAGACAGGCTATATCTGCACTAGAAAAAGTTAGGTCGACTTTATTAAGTTGACTTAACAAAGTGGTTTCCATGGACGTGGACTTAGTCCACTTTGTTAAGTCGACCTAACTGCCTTTAGGTCGACTTAACAGAGTGGACTTAAGCGTCCACACTGTGCTTAGGTCGACCTAAAGAAGGGTTAGGTCAACCAAGGAGGATTAGGTCGACCTACCTGGCAGGTCTTATTAAGTCAACTTAAGCTTTCATTAAGTCAACTTAAGAAAGTTCTTAAGTCGACTTAATGAAAGCCTGGTGTGGATGGGGACTAAGTTAGGTCGACTTAAACCTCCTTAAGTTGACCTAACTTGCAAGTGTAGACATAGCCACAGGGTCCTCTCTTTATACTGTTCCCTAAAATGGAGTTGTAGCCTCTGATCATGTTTCCCCAATAAACCTTCCCTTTGGTGGTCCAGAAACATTAGCTCCAGTAAACGACTGAGGTCTCCCTCTCTAAAAAATACCTCCACCCCCCTGCCATCCTCATTACAGTGTATGTTAATCTGTTGGGCTAAGGGAAGGTTGGTAAATAGTCTCCATCCCATGAGATACTCACACTGCAGTCTGATTATACGGAGTCTGATCCACCCAGCGCCACTGGCCTTTTTCCTCTTGCTGAGTCAGACCGATGTAGTAACTCTCTACTGACATGCCTGTTCCTTTTCCAAGTTTCCAATTGGAAAGGAAAGCCTGGGTAAGAAATGAGATTTAAATCTCAACAGATGCTGTCACTAGAAGGAGGGCAGAGTCCCTAGAAGATGTGAGTCTGGTGTTAGTGTTGATGATCTATGAAGATTGGGATGGAAGGAACATGGAAATTGAATTTCCCCCTCAAGTGCAAGAGCAGCTGTAAGTGGCTGGAGGTCTCCTCCAAGGCTGGGCCCTGAATTCCCACTGGAGACCAAGTCCCTGGCCAGTTACCTGCTCATCTTCTGTGTTGATCACCACCAGGTGGGAGCCCATCCCTGTGCAGTTCCTCTCACTGTCACTCCAGCTCATGATGTCTTTCGAGGACGAGAAGTAGTAGCAACTGGTGTGAAAGAGCTCCCAGCCCATGGGGCAGCATGTCCAGACTCGCTCTGTGAGGGGAAAAAAAGCCAAGAAAAATGACTCATAATAATTACAGCTAGTGAATCCCTACTAAGTAACATCTTTGCCTTTCTCTGTGAACAATGCAGGATTTTTTACCTATGATTTATCCCACAGGCTTTTGACCTACCCCACCTCTAAGGCTTTTTCCGCAGTAGGATAGAAGGTGTGTTGTCAGAAGATTTTGGCTAAGGTGTTCACTCAGCCTAGCATAAACAAGGCAGTGTAGACTAACACATGTTAGCTAAATTCTAACCATACCCCTGTAGACCCTTGTTTCAACAAAGCCAAAATGACTCAGTTAATATGGTGTCCTCCCCTCGGGGAAACTCACCTATAGGCTAAAGGCCTCAAGGGCTATGTCTACACTGGCAAGTTAGTTCGAATTAAGGAGGCTTAATTTGCCTACCCTAGGCTTTAGTTAGTTCGAATTAAGGGCTTCCTTAATTTGAACTAATAAGTT
>ML685927.1:2706581-2721292 GCA_007922175.1 Pelusios castaneus | reverse complement strand
TTACTAATCTATAAAGTTAATGTTTTAAATCTAAATCATTTTGAAAGTTGTCAGGTGTTTTGGCTGTAATGCCCCAGAACCAAAGACTGTTGGGGGAGGGTGTATGTAAGACTGACTAAAGAACTGGCCATAGCTTAAATGTATTTGCTATTTCAACACTCCACAGAAATTATCTCAGTTTTTTAATTGCCATCTGTCTTTTGCCTTCCTTCATTTTTTGTCCTTTCAGTTTCTGCTCTTTTAGGGTGCGTCTAAGGAGCCTTAAGTCGACCTAAACTACTCTGTGTCCACACTGGGCTTTCCTTAAGTCAACTTAAGGATAAGTTAAGTCAACTTAACACCTCATTTTAGGTCAACTTAACGCTTAAATCAATCTTATCAGGTCGATTTAAGCCAGTGTGGATGGGGATTAGCTCCTAAATGACCTTATTAAGTCGACTTAAAGTGTTAAGTTGATTTAATGAGGTTGGAAAGGGGCTATGTCTACACTAGAAAAGTTGTCGACTTTCGTTAAGTCGACTTAAGGTTGACTTTAAGTTGACTTAAAATCAACCTTATTAAGTCACCTTAATAAAGTCGATTTAACTTTTCTAGTGTAGATATAACAGAGGTGCACAACCTGTGACCCGTGAGCATGCCTTTCCACAGGAGATTTTCTCTTTCCATTCTTCTCTTCGATGCAAGGTCAAAAGGGAGACCTCTTCACAAAACATGCACTGTCCAAAACAGCCAATCACAGGGCTTGGCAAGTTAGAATATATGCACAGAATGTGCAGACCATATCAGATGACTATCCTATTTGTGTATTTTTTGTGAGATGCAGCCTGAAGTATTCTGAAAATATTCTTGGTATTGTGTATGAATAAAATCTGAACCAGGAACTTGTCAATACTTTATTTAAATAATTAAAATGCATTGGGTGACATGCACAGAGACTTTATAGACACAAACTATAGAAAGAAGAAAAAGTCACTGAGCTAAGTAAAGCAAATACTGATGCCTTTGTGGAAGGAGATAGTTATTCTTCTCTCTGTTCACTTTGCAGGTTGTGGCAGTGTGGTCTCACAGCTGCTTGCTGTGGGGATCTCTGTGATGCACTAAGTACAAACCGGTCCCTGACTGAGCTGGAGCTGAGTGGGAATAAACTGGGAGATTCAGGAATTAAACGTCTATGTGAAGGACTGAAACACCCAAGATGTAAACTGCAGAAGTTAGTGTAAGTCATTCCTGGATTCCTTGATACCTTCCTTATCAGACCAGCCTTTTCCAAAGTGGTCTCTAATTTTGCTGATAATACTTTGAGGTTCCATTTTCACATATGACATCATCTGCACTTGCAGCAACAACTAGATATACATTTGCTAAATTGTGTGCGCAGACATTTGGGCAGGTAAATATGGGTTTTGTATATTCAGTATTATGGTTGTACACAAATATTTATAACAAACACAGGAAAGTCCATTTTCTATAGGACACTGTTCAGCATTTTCTTAGTCCAAGAGCCATTTCTCCCACAAACGTTAATTTTATCTCTGTATGCTCTTCTGTATTCTTGTGTGACCATGGTCACGGGTCACAGAAGGAGTCACTTTCCTCTGACAATGAATCCAAGAATTTTATTAGAATAAGGAAAAATTAATCTCTCCCCTTCGTTCTCAAGCTTTTGCCTGGAGCCTTCCCTCACTCCTCATGCCTGGTTTCCCTCTACAAATTTAAAGAAATAGTGCACACATCTTCACAAGCACTGGAGCAAGAGTTTCTGGTTTTCTTTTAAGTTTGGGCTTTTATTTTTATAATGCAGGATAGTGAATGCTCATCCTTCTTCCCCGACAGATTTTCCTCATTCTCAGAAATAGCTGGACTGTTTTGGTTTTTTTATCTCAAATATCCAGAAGAAAATGAGTAGGGCAATAGTAACCAGAATGTGAACATTTCATCCCAAAAGTAAGATTTAGAAAGTCCTGAGTGATGAAATCATGGTAACCAAGTGGAAGTGCTGATGCAGCCTGAACTATAGATATGGCTAGTGGTTCAGCACACTGATGAATGGAGTGAAGTGGTCAGTTCCTCTCTGTTCATGCTGCACATCTCCGTCTCTGCAGGGTTTGGGATTGCCAGCTCACTGATGCATGCTGTGGAGATCTCTCCTCTCTGCTAAGCACAAACCAGTCCCTGAGAGAGCTGAACCTGAGTGGCAATAACCTGAGTTATTCAGGAGTGAAGCTTCTGAGTGAAGGACTGAAACATTCAAACTGCAAATTAGAGAAGATAGAGTAAGTGACTTCTCGTTTTCTGTACCAAAAGACTATCATCTGTTGCAGTGGGTACTGGGCTTCAGATGACCTAGATGGGTGTGGATTGCATGAACCAAAGAAGTGAACTGAGCTTATCTGTAAGGGCTGAGTCTGTGTTTCCAGGTGGCACTGCACACAGGTGCAACCAAGGGGAGCGGGCCAAAGTGGCTATAATTCACCTTTGCATCATTGTATCTCCAGGCTAGTCTGTTGACTGTTTTAAGCCCTATGTAACTGAGGCCTTGCACACACTACAAAGTTATTGCGCGGTAAGGCTCCTTACCGCGCGATAACAATCAAAGCGTCCACACACTAAAGCTTCTTGTTGTGCGGCAACAGCCCTCTTGCCGCGCAACATGTAAACCACCTAAATGAGGGTGGTAAGGCTTACCACGGAACAGTTGTTCCATGGTACAGCCTGTGTGGACGCTTTTTGCGCTGTTGACAGCCTCCGGAAATGTCCCAGAGTGCCAAACCGGGCCACTCTGGGACATTGGAGCTGTCAAATATGTCAATTTCACTGCTCTAGCAGAGCAGTGAAATTGAGTATTATAGGAGCTTCCCGGTTTGGCAGCTCCCCTGGACTGAGCTAGGGGGTTGGCCTGAACCGGCTCCCCACGCCGGTTTGGGCCAGCCCCCTAGCTCAGCCCTGGGGCTTCGGGTGGTGGCAGGGGCAGGCGCTGCAGCTCCCGCTGCCACCCAAAGCCCTGCAGCCCCCTAGCTCAGCTCCTGGGCTTCGGGTGGCTGCAGGATCTCCAGCGCTTAAGTGCTGGAGCTTCTGCCACCACCCGAACCCCGAGCTGGTTCGGGTGTCAGCAGGCATTGCGGCGCTTAAGCGCCAGAGCGCCTGCCGGCACCCAAAGCCCGGGAGCTGAGCTGGGGGGCTGGCTCGAACCCTCGCCGGTTCGGGCCAGCCCCCAGCTCAGCCTCGGGGCTTGCCAGCCCCCACTGCCACCAGAAGCCCTGCAGCTGGGCTAGGGGGCTGGCTGTGGACAGTGCATGGTGGGACAGGTGCCCACCATGCACTGCTCTTCTTTTACAAAGGAGCATTCACATGGTGAATGCTCCTTTGCGAAAGCAGCACATGTGTACACGAGAAAGCGCTATATTTATAGCGCTTTCCTTGTCCCGCAATAAAAGTTATTGTGGGACAAGTCTGTAGTGTATACATGGCCTTAGGCCTTGTACACACTGGAAAGTTATTGCGCGATAACGCTCGTTATCGCGCAATAACAGGCACAGCGTCCACACACAAATCCATGTTGTTGCGCGGTAACAGCTGTCTTACCGCGCAACATGTAAACCACCAAAACGAGGGTGGTAGTGGCTACCGCAGAACAGCTGTTCCGCGATAGTTCGTCTGTACGGTTGCCGCGCAATATGAAACCTCCGGAAATGTCCCAGAATTCCAATTCCATCCCTTCTGCACTCTGTGGCTGTGATGTGACTGTACCCGCCCTCCCATCATTCCCGGGAATTTTTGAATTCTTCACTCTTCCTGTTTGCTTGGTGTGGAGTGCAGCTGCAGCTGTGTTCTCCAAGAGCAATGGCGGCTCAGCGCAGCAAACGTGCTCCAGTCTGGACCACAGCCGAGGTGCTTGATCTCATAGGCATCTGGGGAGAGTCTGCTGTGCAGGCACAGTAACGTGGCAGCCGGCGGAATTTTGATATTTTTGGTCAGATTTCTCAGGCCATGGCAGAGAAGAGGTACGAGAGAAACACTCTTCAGTGCAGGTCGAAGGTGAAGGAGTTGCAGATTACGTACCTCAGAGCCAGAGAGGCAAACCTCAGTGCTGGCTACATGCCAATTTTACAAGGAGCTGGAAGCAATCCTGAGCGTAAGTGCCGCAGCTCCTGATGACAGCCGAACCAGCTGGGGGATCGGGTGGCAGCAGAAGCTCCGGTGGAACCCCTGGACTGTGCTGGGGGGCCGGCTCCAATTCGAGTTGGCCCCCCAGCTCAGCTCCCGGACTCCGGTTGTCAGCCGAACCAGCTGGTAAGGAGGCTTACCACGCAATAAAGTGATCGTGTGTACATACCCTGAGTTTCATGCCACAACTTACTGGCAGGAAAAGTATCCAAGCTGTAACAGACAAGACCTGATAGAGAAAAGTCTACAGAGACAGGCTTTAATGTTTTTTCTAACAGCTGCAAGGAGGAGCCCCCAAAAGGCCAGTGCTAGCTTGTAGCCTTTTTTCATCGCATTAGATATGTGATATGGTTTAGAGAAGCCACCATCAGAGAGTGATTGACCAGTCATGTCTTCATGGAATTGACATATGATGTTAATGAATTTCGTGGAGCAGACAAACTTTTCTAGAATTTTCCAGGGGTGATTTCTAGTCACAATTTTCAAAAATTTTTTAAAGATCAGTGATGACATCATACAGTTCCATGTTTACTTCAATGAATTTTTCTTGAATCTATCTTACAACGTAAATCATGTCAGTGACGTTACTCTCTGCTGCTTTTAGACACACATCTACCTGACATGGAGGGTGTACTAGATGGCAGGGGTTAGGCGGGCAGGGTTAGTATCATGACAAGTTCAAGAGGGGTAGCCGTGTTAGTCTGTATACAACAAAAAACGAGAGTCTGGTGGTACCTTAAAGACTAACACATATCTTCAGGCATAAGCTTTCATGGGCTCTAACCCACTTTGTCAGATGCAAGGGTTAGTATTGTGGTGGGGCCTTTATTCTGCATTTTTGAACTTTCCGAAGTTGCCTTTTCTTATTGTAAATTTGACTCTGACTTTCTGGCATCTGTGGAATTATAATGCTCTGTTTATATCTATTAAATATTTACAGACCTGATACTACATTGATAATTTTTTGTTGTGGTTTATTTTTGTTGTCACAGCTTGTCTGGAAGCTACATAGATGAAACAACAACCAAGGAGCTAGAAAATCTGCAGAAGATAAAACCTGGTTTGTTGATTGTGCCTAATATAGCATTCATCCTTCAGAACCCAAACCCAAAGACAAATTGCTTGGCATGTCTTCTATCTCAGCGCCGTACATTCATCAGCAAACTGATGTCTTTGAGTGCAAATATGGCATGGAATATTTTTGTGATACACCATTGGAAGGCTGCAATTGTTTTGCTATTAAGCATTGTTATATATTATTGTCTCTGGTTGATAGATATTTAAGACTCTGAAATACAAGGCCAGAAGGAGGGTTAACAAATCTTGATATGGTTTTTGACTCCCTAAAAGGAATCTTAATGGTGTAAGAGGTTTTAAGTGAGAGCTGATTTCCTCTTAGAGATGGAGTGTAAAACACCTGGCCAATGTGATTATTTTTGTTGCTGCATCTCATACTCAGACTCTGTGCACTCTAAGCTTTTCTTTATTGATTTTTTAACTGTAACTTTCTTGATCTCATAGTTGTGAAGAAAAATTCCTATATGTGAAGTGTGTGTCACTGATGCAGTGATTTCTGGCTGGTACTACAGAGGGCCTGAGAGCTCTAGAGCCAAGGAACAAAGTTTCTTCAGATTATCTTGCATATTTTGATTTGCACTGTTCCTGGGTGTATCTAATAAACTGTATAAGAAAAGCATATACACAGCCGTGAGCGTTTTTGAATTTTGTGTAAAATCTTTCCCTGCCTCTAGCTGTTGTTTTATAACAGTGCAGGTGATCCAACACACAATGGGGACAAAGCACATGGTGAAATGCATCTCATTCTGTTTCACAAAATCAAAAGCTGTTGTTGCATCAACAGTGTTCTCAAAGAACTTGTGGAAATATTCTTTCCTGTCATCTTCAGAAAATCCCATGATCTCTGCATAACGTGAGCACTCCAAACACTGTTGGAGCTTCTCTAGAGCAGTGGGTCTCGTAGTGATCATTAAGTGGGATTTACGAAGCAACTTTTTCCTAAATAAACTGCTCAATGTAACTTCTGTTGGTGTCTCCTTCCCAGGGTCTGAGTTCAAACTATCTTCCTTTTGATCAAGGGAAAACCTCAATTCATCAAAACCGTCAATTATGAAGAGAAGTTTTTCTTCGTTTAACAAAATCTCTTTAATTGGTACATTTTTGTCAGGACAATTTTTTAAAATCAAGTCAACCACTCTTCTCTGCTTACTTCCACAGTTTATTTCTCTACAATTTATGTAGACAATATATGCAAATCTGTTCTCAAAAACTTCTCCAGAGGCCCAGTCTAACATGATTTTTTTTGCAGTCATTGTTTTCCCAATACCTGCAGCTCCTTGCAGAACAACAATTTGTGGTGTTTGTCCATTTTCATCAGGATTAAATAAGGAGTTCATGGTAATGGAAGAGCAAGCTCGTTCAGTCATGATTTTTGCATGTCTCCATCCTGACGCCATTATTTCATGTTCTCTCTCCTTTATACAGCGAAGCTTGCTTATAATAGTCAGTTTTGTATACCTTTTGCTTAGATTCACATTCTCACCAAGATGAGAGTTTCTTTCTTTTATTAACTGGTACTGGTTTTTAATATGTTCTTTATACTTCACCCTGTAATCTGAATCAGTGACAAGAAGTGTTACAAACAATGAAGCAGAAGCTGAGAGAAAATCATTAATTTGTTAAACTTTAGCTATTTAAACCATCACAATAATAGTACATAAAATGTACAGAATGCCTTTTATCCTAGAGGATTTCAAGTCACTTATTATGTTCCAGATTTTGCAGCCCTATCTTACAGTTCTAAATGCGCACATACAAGTGTTTTGCTGAACTGGGGCCACATACTGGGATCCTTTCAACTACCACTGTCACCTCTAGGGTGAAACTTGTCAATCTGCAGTGCTTACCCACACTGCACAAATGTATTATGTAAGTATTATAACAATCTCCACATTATGCAGCATCAGCAGATCTTGAAACCTGAATCCTTAGCACTGTAGCAGATATTGCAAGTTATGTGATTAGGACGCCTTCTGTGGGAACTCACAAAAACATAAGCTCCTGCCTGCATGCTTTTTGGGAGTGGGAAACGGAAAGAGTGTAACACACAAGCAAGCATAAGGTGCGTGCATAAGGCCAATGAAGGTGCAAGCCAGACCACAGGGAGTTCTAGCCTTTGCTCTTCCACAGATTGCTGTGTGTATGTCTAGGCATTGCACAACCCAGGCCTTATACTACTAGGTTAGGGGAGGTAATTATCATTCCCCGACCTTACAGGTAACACATCCAAGAGCTTGCACAAGGCCACTTCAGAAAAGACTGAGTATAGACACCAGTTATCCAATATCATAGACCCAAGTCTCATCTACTTTGTCGCAGTGAGTTCTAAAAGGATTTAGCTAAGTCATGTGTTTGTGTAACAGGGTAGCTCTGTTACCCTCCTAGGCTATGTCTACATTGGCAAGTTAGTTCGAATTAAGGAGGCTTAATTCAAACTAACTAAAGCCAGGGCTACACTAGGCTTTAATTAGCTCGAATTAAGGGCTTCCTTAATTTGAACGAATAAGTTCGAATAGGGTATTCGAACTAAGGGGTTAATTCAAACTAACTAGTTCGAATTAACCAATGTGGCCATGTTAATTCGAACTAATTTCTTAGTTCGAACTAACCGGCCATTGAAATGAATGGGGATCGCTAATTCGAACTAAGCAAGTGCCATTCATGGCACTTGCTTAGTTCAAACTAAGTTTTCCTAGTTCGAATTAAGCTAATTCGAACTAACTAAAATTAGTTTGAATTAGTTAGTTTGAACTAACTAATTGGAACTAATTTTAGCAAGTGTAGACATGGCCCTAGTGCCTAGACCAGATGTAGAGATTTATGAATGCTAGTGCCTTCCTCCTAAGGCTGACCCTTTAGCTGAAGTGGTGAAGATTCATACTTTCATATCCAGAGGTCTGGTGCTCAGTCCCCACAGATGACCACCATGGCATTACACTTGGCAATGCTGTCTATAACTGTCAGGCAACACTGTTCACAGAGCCAGGAAAAGAAACCAGGAATAGACACTCATCTCTCCAGTGCTGTCTCAGAAATACTTGTGTAAACCAGTGACAATGTATGGGATTTCTCCCTCTATGGGCTTGTCCACATAGAGGATAACAATATGCTTTCCCACTGCCAGTTACTCCTGTGGCAAAAATTTAAGTGGTCTGTGCTGCAGATTCAAAGACTGAGGGTATAAAACCCTACTGATGACCTAGGTAGGGTGAGTGGAATACACATGAAAATTATTGCTTTTTCTCTGATGTCAGGATTGCCCTTCTACTGAGCAATAGCAGATGTTCAGAGTCTTGCAGGTTGGCTTCCCAGGAGGAGAAGAAATCAGTGATATGGAGTCTGGGTAAATTGTAAGCGTAATGTGTGTAAATAAATCACCAATATGAGTCTTGGAGCAAAAGTGGCATTCAGGACAATCCCTTCTTCCAGGAAAGTCAGCTCAGTCCCAGTACCTGCTACCCAGAGAGTATCTATGCTTCCAGAGATATTTTCTGAGGGGAAAATAGAGAACAAACTCTCCTGTTGCTCACACGGCTGCCTCTCCCACAAAGCTGCTTCTACAGCAATCCTTACATAACCCCAAACTAACACCACCACCACAACACAACAGGTATTTTTAAGAGTCAAAGTTTAAAACTAATAATTTAGAAAACAGAGGCATTTGCCATAACAATATATGTGGTTTTTTGTTTGTTTTTTTAAATGTAAGGGGCCTGGAATAATTGCTAAGAAAGTCATATTGTATTTAAAAGTGAATTTTGATGTTTTAATATTTTTAATATTTGTGATGGGAGATTTTGCTTGTGTCTCCAGAAAGTAGATGACCCTGGCTGTGTAAGCTCTGAAAGAATCCAAACTTGATTTAATAATCGACTATTTCTCAAAAATAAGCCTTTATGCTCCTAGAGGGCATTGCTGATAAACTACAGAACCTGTTATCTTTAGCGCCCCAGTTTAAGTGTTGCCCAGCTGAACAGGAATTGAAAGTAGGTGGATTTCATCTGTTCACGTCAGTGTAACTGAGCAGAATTTGGCCTCACCTCTCTCCCACAAGTTTCCTTTTCTTCAGTTGATGCATACCCATCAGCCAAGAGGGAAAGACTCAGAAGTTGCAATAACTTTAGATTTTCTTACCTTTCTCTATAGCCTTTCTGAGTTTAGCAGCAGAGTCTCTGACACACATCCTGTCAAAATGCCACAGAGTAACATTCACTGCATCTTCACTATAGAATTCTACCAGGAGTTGCACAAGATCTGTGAGATAAGCGGCCTTTTCTAGTTGATGTTTGGAGATAGTTCCTTTTTCTAGGAAGTTAATATGTGATAATCAGAATTTAAACGTTTTAAGATAGTCCGCTGAGAGATTCTCTAGAGCCTTTAGGAGGAGTTCAGCCATCTTCTTTGCTTGGGTTGAGAACACTAGAAAAAATCTGGAAACAGAGAGAGAGGATGAGAATTAAGTTACTCAGGGCTCACACACACTATTGTTTGCTCCCAGTCGGCATATGAGCCCCACTATAGCTGGATTTCTTGCCCACCCATGCTGGTCAGAACCTGATTGATTTAGGAGGGATCTGACAAGGTGGGGCAATAGCCAGCCAGGGTGGTTTTGAGCCAGATAGGGAGGGCACTGAATTGTGGGGTGGTTTGGGGGCAATAGCAGGGGGCTGTTTTGAGCCAGGGGGGTTGGTTTTGGGCCAGACGGGACAACAGCGAGTGGGTGGGGGAACTTTTGTGCAAGAGCTGAGGCATTAGCAGCCAGGGGGTGGCACCCCCACTACCCTTTTTAGCCCCTGTTCCCTCTGCATCAGGGTCACCTTTTGCTCAGGGTTTGCTCATGAAGTGACTGTTCTTCCTCTGTGGCTAGCCTGGGGGACGTGAGCAATGGGGACACCTTCTGAGATAGTAGGGTTCTGGAAAATGTCCCAATCTATGTTTCCTGGAGAGGAGGTGGCTCAGAGAGTTCACCTCTCCTGCAAATCCTATGTGGCAAGTTTATGACCTAAACCGTTTAAAAAAGATATAATAATAATAAAAACATCTACCATTTCATTAATGCTTCCTAACTACATTGTTGTTGTTATCTATTATATCATGTTAGTGCTTGCAAAGGACTTTCCCACCAGCACTTGTGACAGATTATTTGTGGCCACAATACTTTAATATATCAAGTGTTGTAAATAACTGAGCTCTGTACCCCGGCCTTCCACAGAGCTGAAACCTGAGGAGAGCAGGAATAAAGCACTGTACCCAACTGCTGGGCATTATCTGAATGTGACTTCCCTGATGTCATGGGTTACCTGGAAGCACGTGGTAGTCTCAAAGAAAACAGGAGCAGAGCTGACTGAAATGGATGCTTGACAGATAGTTGGAAATGGCTATTTTAGTGCCTGGAGTTTGCAATCACTGGCTTTTTCATAAATATCTTTAAGTAGCTATTTCCCAAATGTCTTTGGATTAGGAAGAAAGGGTCAAAATAATTTGTAATGTAGCTTTGCAAGGTGCAGGGGAAGAAGTGGATTCCAAAAGCCTCCTGAGCCCAGCTTTATCCTGGCATAACAGAGATAACAGGTTTCCAGTGGATAAAAAGTGGCTACCAGGAGGAAGGAGAAAAATTGCTCTTCTTTACCTCTGAGGCTAGGACATGAAGCAATGGGTATAAATTGTAGCAAGAGCAGTTTAGGTTGGACATTAATGTATAAAGAGGATTAGGTTAATGGGAATTTATATTATTAGGGGAAACTAGTTTTAAGAGTAGTAGTTAGCAAGTATAGGCCCAAGCCTGAACCAGTTTTCAAAGGCCTTAGCATAACCGCTCACATGAACCTATGCCAAGAACTCAGACGTCACCTAATGAGCACCTGCAGCCCTAACGAGCACCCTAACAAGAAGAGAACTCCCTGATAGCTCCCTGATAAGCTTACAGCTAACTAAAATGATCAATGGCTGACAGCTAACTAAAATGATCGATGGCAATGTGGCAAAGTGTGGGAACCTCTGTAAAAACAGGAGGGGCACAGGGGGCTAAAGCTCTATAAATATCAGCCCCACAGATACCCCCTTCGGACAGGTTTGGACTGACTCAAGACGCCCAGTGGCTCCGGTCACTGTAGCGACTGGGGTCAGTCCAGAGAAGAAAGAGAAAGGTCAGGTCCTAGTCATGAAGCTGACTGGACTGGCACGTTGGCCCGAACTCATCAAAGAAAGGTCAGCACCTGATCCCCGACGGTGGCGAAACTGACACGTTGGTAAGGAGTTCGGTGAGTATTAAGAAATCACAAGAGGCCTCGGTGAACACTGGTAGCTACAGGTATATAAGTAACAGGTATATGTGTAACAGGTATATAAGTAACTGAAATAGAAATTGAAGCTTAGTACCCCGAGTCCTGGTGTAAGGACAGAAGTAGGTTAGAACCCTGGTCCCCGAGGGTACGGGGGGATAGGTATAAGGTTAGGGATGTGTAGGGCTCAGTCCCCTTAAAGGGATTGCAGCAGGAAGGTTGTTCTTTTAACAACTGGATAAACTAGAAGTTAGTTTTAGTTCCCCAAACCTAGGTTGTAAAAGGTATTGGGCTAAGGTTAGGGATCAAGCAGTTTAGCACCCCAGCCTCGGAGTACAGGTAGATAGCCTGCCGTCCCCTTTGAAGTTAGGGGCACCCCTTTGTTGCTAGGGGCAAGTGCAGAGTAATAAGAATAGTTTTAGTTATTAAATAACAAGTAATTCTAAAGCATGCTGCAGCACAAGAATATCATAGTATAACAGCATAGATAAACCTTGCAAGTGTGTAACAGTTAAAAAGAGTGCACGAACAAAAGAGATAAGCAAAAATATGTCTTCTTGTACCCAAGATGATCTGTAATAAACACTTTGTACTTATAATTCTCTTGATTCTATTCTATTGTTATTTGCCATGGTACTGTTCTATTGTTATTTGCCATGGTACTGTTAATTCCTGACACTCCACTCCCCCTTTTTCTGTTTCCCCTATGGAAACAGCACTTAATTCCTTTGGTAATTACCTGGGTTATCGGCTGGCTCGGTTTAACCCTTTATTATTCAGTTCTAGTTCCCCTGACTACTGATGTATCTGTCAGCGCCTCCCTTCCATCAGATCAAGGCCGGGCTATAATCCCGGTGGAAAAAGAACCCGGCGTCTGCCTGGTCCAACACCCCCGAGGGGTGACGCCAAACAGTATAAACAGTATACAGGCTCATAGAATTAAGTAAAACTTCCCAATTGTCAGGGTAATTAAGCACTGGAATAAATTGCCTCGAGGGGTTGTGGAATCTCCATCCTTGAAGATATTTAAGATCAAGTTAGGCAAGCATCTGTCAGGAGTGATCTGGATAACAGGGCTGTCCTTGGGGGGGGCGAATGGGGTGATCACCCCAGGCCCCACAGTTATGTGGGCCCAGCGCTGTCCCGCTCCCAGCTGGGGGCAGTGCAGGGCCCATGCTGCGCCCTCCCCCCCCCACAGCCTCACTTTGCCCTGCCCCTGCCAAAGGCAGCAGGGTGGGAGGTTTTGCCCGGTCTCTGGTCAGGGTCAGCCCTCCCTGCCCCTGGGGCAAAGCAGGCAGCCCCTGGGGCGGAGCAGGCAGGCCCAGGGGCGGGGCAGTGCGGGGCCCGGACTGCCCCACATGGTCGGCCCCAGCCAGCGGCGGGGCCTCAGGACCCGTTCCCCGGCCGGGGCCAGCTCGTGGCCGCAGCTTCAGCTGGCGCCTGCTCAGGGGAGGGGAGCTCCCGGGCAGGGGAGTGGGTCAACCCGGGCCTCCCTTCTTCTCTCCAAGGTGGGGGTGAAGTGGGGCCCCCCCAGACCTGTTGCCCCCAGGCCCCGCTCCCCCCTAGGGATGGCCCTGCTGGATAATACCTAGTCCTGCCTTGAGTGCATGGGACTGTACTAGATGATCTCTCAAGGTCCCGTCCAGTTCTTGGATTCTATGTGCCCATGACTTGCTGTAGCTCCCACTGCACCTCTGGCTGTCATACACGGTTTGAAATACTGTCTGAACCTTGGCTAAGTTACCTTTCTCTGGTCCAGTGTGCTGTGCCATCCACTCACGGTATCAAGTCATATCCTACTGATGAGCAGAGTAATGTCAAGATAAATGCTGTATTCTCGCCAGGAGGTAGGTACAGAAAGGCAGCCATGCTCCGGAGCTTAGTGGGTTTCTGTGTGTTACTGCCCGGAAGAAAAAAAATGTGGTAAGGAAATCCAAGACTCCAGGAAGTGTGTCACAGTAAAACTAAAACTACATGTGTGCAAGAACAAGGGCATCTCTACACTTCTGGAGGACTTACTCTATAGCACAGCCCAAAGGCATTTGAATTGAAGAAGGCCCAAAACGCCACCAGCCCTCTAGATCCCACCTTACGTAAACAAATGGGATTTGATGTATGGCTCACAACCTCTGAACCAGTGGCTAATAGGGTTACCATATGGCCATTTTGTGCCAGAGAAGTCCTCTTTTTCATATATAAAAGCTCTGTCGGGCTGGCTTTTTTGGATGTCCAGGGAAAGGGGAGGGAGGAGGGGCCCCGGAGAGAACCACCATGCTGCCTGGGCTCTCCTCAGCTCCCTCTCCTCCCCCAGCACAGCTGCTGAGGTGCAGAGAGATGTTCAGGGGCTGGATCCAGCCCCTTTCAGGTGAGGGGGGGCTGGTCAGGGCAGGGGTCAGAGAGCCCACACAGCAAGGCTGGGGCAGGGGAGTCCCTGAGGTAAGGGCTGGGGGAGGAAGGGGGATCCTGCAGAGGGGGGACTGGGGAGGGGGCCCACAGCAGACACATGCTACTCGTGGAGGGGACTTACCGACAGGGCTGCTGGGGTGATGACCCAGGGCCAAATATTTGGGAGGCTGTGGAGTCCCCCTTCAGGCTGGGGCTGGTGCTACAGTCCCTAAAGCCCCTGCCTTAATCTGGCCCTGGGCCCCACCCGCAGCAAGAGCCCCTTGAACCTCCCTGGCCTCCCCACTCATGGCACAGAGCTCCCTATTCTCTTCACCCCACCCATCACCCCCTAAACTCCCACTCACTACTACTCCAAGTCCCCCACACCTTCCTGACCCTGCCCTCACTGCCCAGGGCCCCCATAATCCCCACCTATTGTCCCCAAATCTCCTGACCCCCCCACCATCCCCACCCATAGCCCCCAAACCTCCCTGACCCTCTATTCACTGCCTAGAGACCCCATTATCCCCACCCATAGCCCCCAAACCCATCCACTCACTCCCAGAGTGCACACTCCTCCCCCCCGCCCCATCATCTCCTCTCCAGCATGTCCTCTTTTTTGAAAGTTCAAATATGGTAACACTAGATAAGTAGAACCATAAAGCTAAGGGAACACAGTATAGCTGATATGTTATGAGTTTCATCAACGCTGTCCCGTGGGGGGAGCAGGGCCCAGGGCCAACTGGCCTAGGCGGGACCCCCTCTCCCCCATGCTGGAGAGGAGTCGGGCTGCTCCACCCCCCC
>ML685927.1:2691134-2701581 GCA_007922175.1 Pelusios castaneus | reverse complement strand
ACTGAGCCTGTGCAAAGAGCATCACGTAGTTTCAAGCCTGTATGTTTCTCTCTGTAATCAAGTTCCAAAGGGGTAGCTATGTTAGTCTATTGCAGAAAAAGAAACAAAGTCCTGTGGCACTTTTAAAGACTGACAGATTTATTTATTGCATGAGCTTTCGTTGAAGGAAGAGGGATTTTCTCCCATGAAAGCTGATGCGATAAATAAATCTGTTAGTCTTTAAAAGTACCACAGGACTCTGCACAGGGCATGGCTCACCTACCGGTGAATTCTCTGTATCTTAAAGTCCTTAAATCATGATTTAACGAGGTAAATAACTCAGACATTGGTTGGTGGCCTATTGCTGGGGTGGGTGGGTGAGGTCTTGAGGCCTGCATTTTGCAGGAGGTCAGACTAGATGATCGTACTGGTCCCTTCTGACCTTACAGTCTATGAAATACAAACCCAAGTCACAGAAAGGTAGGGCCCGGATATACAGAATGGCTAACAGCGAACATCGTTATAGCTTAGGGGAACCCATCCCTGCTCAGATGCATTTTAGGAAAAGAGGGATCAAAAAATAGAGAAACCCTAAGCTACTAATGACCAGTAGTTGTCATGATCCAGTGGGCTTTGGCCAATAAGAAAGAGTTAACAGCCTCCGATTTTTCTAAGGGAGAGATGTTCACATCACTCAGTAATACCCAGCATGGCCAGCACTCGCACCCCTCCCCCCCTCGTTGTAAGTCTCAGGAGCATACGGCAGGTCTGGAAATTGAACTACGCTCTCAGTCCGCCCAGCAGTTCTGCAGGTCAGCGCTCATTAGCATTGCAGTAAGGAGAGGAAGCTCAGATTGCTGTTGCCTCTATGCTGTGCCCTTTCTGTGAGCACAGGATTTCTCCAGAGCTGCCAGCACTAAACGTACTTTTAAAACATGAAACATGGAAAAGGAGAAGAAATTCAAGGTAAGCCAATGAGAGGGATAGCGGCATCCAGGACTCAGGCTTTCCTGTGCATGAACGACCAGCCTTGGACTTTGGATTTCTGACTAGTCCATGTTTACCCAGCGTCAGTTCTGAAAGCGCCTGTTCAGTGTACAAACATTGAGATTACTGGCCAGGCTGAAGGGAACTGAAGTTCAGCTACAGGGAATGCGAGAGGAAGAGTGAGTGGCATTACAGCTTCTCTGGCAACAACACAGGTGCTGGAGCAAATGGTTCTGATCTGCAGCAGAGGGTGACGGAAAATGGTGGGGAACTCCACCTGCCAAAGCAACGGCATCCACATGCTCCTGGCTATAAAACATGAGGCTGGGCAGAAATCCAAGCCTCCTCCACCAGCCACATTAAAGCTGCTGAATGACCCCCAAGAGTGCACATTCACTACAGCGCATGCAGGATTCAGCACCATCTGGAAGATCACCGTGTTGCCCTGTTAAACTACAGCCATCAGCCCACTGCGCCATGGGAGAAAAGGGTCAGCCACCGCCTCGCTCAAGGCTCCAAAGCCCTGCACTCTGGGCCTAGCCAGCAGCACAGGCTGGAGGAGAATGAGTTCAGGTTCAGCATGGTCTGTCTGTGGTCGACATCAGAGCACTCATTTTCCTGGATCCACTCGCCCCTCCTAAAATCATACCTGCAGCACGTGCTCTTTAATTCCCTCCTGTTGACTCACTTAAAGAAGTCATGGTACCAGTTCCAGGTGCTTCTAACACTGGTGTTTCTTTCAGAGAGCTCCACTCTGTTGTGCACTATATTCGGGTTTGGCATACAAGTAATGTATTTAATCCATCGATCAGTTTTCTATTGCTTTTTCCTTTCTGGAACATGCTAACATTTGGCTCTTCTCTGCTGCGGTTCATCTAAGGAGCTCCAAGCACATCACAAAGATTAGTTAAATACTGCCCCCCCCAACCACACACACACAGCTCCAGTAAGTGCTACCTCATATCACAGCGGGAGAAACTGAGCCTCAGTTACCCAAAGTCACACAACTCACCAATGGCAAAGCCAAGAACAGAACTTGGGCTTCTTGGCTCCTAGTTGCTGCACTTTAATCACCAGACCACACTCTCATCTCTCAGAAACATTCATCCTGTTTCTGATGCTAATTTAAAAGGACTTTATTTCTGTAGGAGAAATGGTCTCCTTAAGCAGATCTCTCCCTCATGGAAGTACTTTTCAAAGGTCCCACGCCAATGCACTTGAATGTTTCCATCATAGAGCCTTTATTGGCCCCCTTGCAGTTGTGAAATAACACTGGTCATGCACAGGCCAGCTCACACATGAAGCAATTTCAGACACTCTCATCCAGAAGTCTCTCTGCACTAAAAGGAAACCATATGTGGCTGCCTATTCTTATCGGAGGGTGTGACTAAGCAACTCCCCCACCAATCAGAACCAACTCCTGCTAAGTTAATGTTGCAGGCATGAAGCAACTGCACTTGTTTATCACTTTGACATCTGGCACCAGTGCAAATAACTCGCAAACCTTAAACTGCCTTCCTACAAGGAACTTGTGACACAGACAGCTGCAGCTTGCAGCCCACAGGCTGGAACTAGTCGCGCTCCCTACAAAGGGTACAGAGCCTGGACTGGAAGAGAACACAGTAGAAAGGCCATGTTGGGTTTTCAACGTGCATTCAGGTTGCTCAATGCAACAGTGAGGAATCAGCTTGTTCCCAGAGTAAAACTTACATCTGGACCACCTGAGAAGATTACCACTCCAGCTGTGAGTAACCTTTTGTTAAGGGGAGGGGCAGTCAGCAGGCAGGCCCTGGGTCAAATGTGGACCACTATACACTTTTCAACATATCACAAAGTGAATTTTTTTTTACACCTATTGTCATTTTCTCTGGAGCCTGGACCTTGGCTATACCTTGACCAATAAATGTGGATTTTGACCCCCCACCCAAAAAAATATGTGCATATCCCTGAGGGAATACCAATAATCTATTATTGCAAATGTAGCAATTCATTGCCTTCTGGGCACTCAAAACTGATTAAAATAACTGATATGGGAATCTCCTAAAATGAAAAGTATCTCCTGTGTCTGAAAGGAAAAAAAAAAGAGGAGGGGTGGGGGGAGCAGGAAGAGTCTCATGGCAAAGAAAATATAAATAATGCAGGAAGAAATTTAAATAATGACTTTTTTTAAATAGGAGAAACTTAAGTTTAAGTTTTCCTTGGCATGAGGATAGGAGAAGCTGCTACTTGTTTTTCCTTTTGTTGAATTTCATTTGGGGATGAAAGTAAAAGCGTAAACAAGAGCGGGATGGCAAGTTTAACTCAGGAATAAAACTAACCCTTTTCTTAGAAATTGCTGATCAGGTCACAACAAATTCCCCTCTTAGTGGCTCTGCTGAAGTCAGTGGCTGTAGCTGAAGTTGACTCACTTTGATTCCCAGGGGTTATTTTTCTTTATACTCTTTCTTCTCTGATCAATCAAATGACAGAAAGGGACCTCTTTTCACCTTGTGCTTGCACCAGTGGGCAGGGCAGGGCTATTCAGCTTTGTGTGTGAATACCCACCAGGCCTGAGCCTATAACAATTCAAACCACAATCCTATCCAAACCCAGAGTGGGATCCAGACCTCTACGCTATATGGCTTGGGCCCATCTCTGCTTCATTTGGTGCCATCACATACGTTGGTTCTGCTCCTGATTTTGATAGGAAATGTTCTGTCCTTGAAGATGCAATTCCCTGGTTTGTGAGCTGCTCTGCATAGTCAGTAACATGGAGACCCCAGACAAATGCCTCTGATCCTGCAGAGATCTCTATGATATTGGAATCAATGGGAGTTTGCAGCAGTACAGGGATTTGCCTGCATGGCATTCTCTGCAAGATTAAGGGCAAAATGAACAGACACAAAAATCTCCCCTTTCTACTCAACTTAAAATCTGTTTGGCATCTACTTGGTTTAAAAAAAAAAGCCTCTTTGGAGGCTGTTCCATAGTTAAGTCGGCATCCATTGTTGCTCAGATCTATTACACGTACCAGGAAACAGTAATGATCAGTCACCTGCAAGCTGACTTATGGTGTGAATTTAAACAAACAGCCAGTGGCAGAAACTAAACTCTTTTCCTTTTATTATAATAATCCAGCTCCCTGTTTTGAGGAGCCTACCAGGAGTGTTGTGTTCAGAGGTGAATATGGGTGCTTGTTTCTTATATGGACCAATAATAAAAAGAAACTTAAAAAAAGTCACAGGGAAGGAAGACACTCATTCTAGCTATTGAAAGCACTTCCCTTGTTGGTGGGTGGGGCAAGGGATCACACTGCAACGGCCTACCATTTTAACTCTATTGCTAAGATTTAGCAACAGTGCACATAGGTATTTCATAACAGGCTGCGTCGCAGTTTGCTTCACACCACTTTTGTTTTTTTGTATTTCTACAGAGGTGCCTTTTAGCCTTTCTTCTCTCTGTTAAATAACTTCTCCTCACCTCCAACAAACTCTCATTTTAATCAAACCTTTAAAATGGGAATTTCACCACTTGAAAGTACATCTGCTACCATCAGCATGTAGCGGTCCAGAACACACTGTTGTATTCTTGCTTTCCTCTCTTTTTTCCAAGTGATTATGTGTGACTGGGGGCACAAGCCTATATTAAATAAGAAAAAAGTCAAATCCTGAGACACCGACTTAATTGTCACTCAGTTCCCCGTTTCTTACTCAGGACCCTCACTGAAATCAACAGAAGTTTAGACAGAGTATGGTCGAAATAAAAATGGAGTAAGAGTCTCAAAGTTTGGTACACCCTTTTAATGCGCTTTGCTCTCAGGAACAGAGCACAAAAGATGAATGCGTAGAGTGAATGGAAGAGTGTTTGCAGCCAGCACAGATGACTTATTACTAAGTGAAACTTTGTCCAGGCCATTGCTGCTGCTCTTGGCACCTCGAAGTGATTTGAAAGTCAGACTGATTGTCCCTGTGCCCTTCGGAAAAGCATTATGCACAGACTGCAACCTTCATGCTGAATCAGATGAGTAGGCAGGCGCATGGTTCTGATCAGTGACCTTGGAAGGCTGAGAGTGAGCAGGTGCTGCTGGGTGATTCTGGATCTCTCCTACACCTGACAACATAGCTGAGAAGTTAAGAGTGATCCCTCCATGCATGGGATGAATTTTATGACCTGGGCTTTCTTGAACTGTGGGAACAAACCAAACTGGGAAACAGAACAGGAAAGCTCAGCTCTATGCCAGAAGGCAGAGGTGGGAGGAGCCTGTTTTCCAAAGTAAGTGCTCATGAGCCATGTTGTCCCAGGCCAGGTCCTGGCTAATGACAAGCTCTGGGCTAGGAAACTGGATTACTTTCCGTGCCCAAATTCAGAGGCAGAAATACACAAACATGCAGTGACAGAAATAAGTTGACATATCAAACCACATTTAGGCCAGAGATCATGGGAATCGGTATATTTAGCCACAGTATCTCCTCCTCTTCCCCTTCCCACTTCTCTAATAAACCAAGGCTCCTAGTCTCACTGTGAACCTGTTCCTACAGTCCCTGCACAGCCAAACTTCTGAGTGAACTCAGTAAGAGTTTCCATGTGCATCTGAATGCAGGCTGGAGATCCACTAGCTATGCAGGCCACAGTCTGAACCCACAAAATCCAGTAAGATGGTTTCCCACCTCCATCCTGATTCATGATGCATGGAACACTGCAGAAGACCTTGCATGACCTCTGGCTTCTCTCTCATTGGCAGGAACAAGTCATTGGGCTGACTGTGATTTTTGCGACCTTCCTGGTCCCCTCAGGCTGGATTCTGGCACATCTGGAGGACTACAAGCACAAACCTAGTGAGTGAGAGACAGGAAGAACCTGTGTAGGAGAATGGGAAGGGAGAGGAAACTATCAAAGAAACCCCTTTATGGCAACCTGCCCCTGGAGGATTTTATCATTAAAACACCATGAAAAAAACACAATGGGCTGAGTAGGTTTTTGTTTGGGTACAATAATGGAATTATACAGACTGGTTAGGGTAGAGCTAGAGCCTGACCCAAATGACACTCAGCACAATGGGACTGAGTCGTGACTGGGGCCTCTAATGTTTTTTCAATACAAACATCATCCTCTTACAGCAAGCTCTGACTAGGGAGCTTTTAATTTTCCTCTTAAGCAGGACCTTTCATGCATCTCCAGTCATTCACCAACTTTACACAGCATAGCCTTAAATCAGGTCTGTGAGAAAAGACGTAGGAGCAACTTCATTGCCGAAGTGCATTCAGTGTGCAGGCCCCACCACTAAAGTGCAATAGAGCAGACACACTGGCAAGAACAAAGAACATGCTACAGTCAGTAAGGTCTGGTCTACATGCACCACAAAATATGGCAGCAGTCAATGGGAGATATGCAAGCTATGCAGAGTAGCACGCATTAGCTCGCAGCAACTTCCTAACTTCTACTTCCCATGGCATTCCAACTATGCTGCACCAATGTGAAATGCCCTCCCATAAACACAGCGTTAAATCTTTTCGTGGGGCTGGATTAATGCTGTTGACTTCTGGATTGATTGAGCCGGTTGCCACTGCAGCTCAACCGATCCTGAAGAACCAAGCCAGTGCACCAACAGTGCTGCTGTAAGCAAAGACATACCTTAACTCTGTAGTAGGACTGGAAAGCTGTTAAGTGGGGACTGCTTCTCAGAAGTGCTGCGTATCCACAGTTCTTTCACTGGGCGTGTAGGTGTTCAGTATACCTGAAAAACCAGGCCCATTGGCCTAGATCCACAAACTTACATAGGCCCCTAACTTCCATTGCAATTAAACTATAAATATGTCTAAATACTTTTATGGATCTAGATGGCCCTGTATCTGGTTTCTCCCCTTCTCCCATAAAATAACTGAATGGGAAATCAGGGGAGTTAGTGCTACGCAAACCCAGCCAAGGCTGTTCCAGGGAAGCCAGCTGCAAAAGGTAATTTTAAAAAAAGGCAGTAACACCATTCTATTTGTACAACCAAATTACATTCAGACACGGAATATCACGTCCCTGGAGCCTGTCCAGATTATTTGAAAAGGTCAACACAATAAAAGTTAACTGAACATGGTTCACTTGGGAAAGTGGAAACATTTTAACTCACTTCTGTGCTCCCTTTTCTCCAACTCATACAAAATCTAGCCCTCTCCCCACACTACTGAAAGGACTGTAATGAGATTTCTGGGCTTCAAAAGAGGATTAGGAAAATATTAAGTATTGCAGTTAAAACTAAACTGCCAAGTGATACATTAACTATGCTTTATTGTGTTTTTTCCATTACTCTCCAATTTGCATTGGCTTTCTGTCACAGGGAACTAGTGAGGTTCCACCTTCTTTTTAAAAGACCTCTACTTACCCCAGTACTGAAGTATGAAAGAAAATATATTCCTAACCATGGGTATTTGCTCCTTCTGCATCATAGACTAAATCACGAGATGTGACAGTACATAATGAGGATGTCTTAGAAATGAAGTTTGAGAGCAGTTTTATGTATATTAATGACTTGGACTATGAACTGGGACATAAATTGGGGAAATACTCAGATTGCACAAGGTCGGGAGGAAAAAATGGACCATGATACTTGCAAACATCCTAGAATTATTTCAGTTACTACAACAAGGGAGAATTCAGAGACTTTGAGTGGGGTGGGTAGGAAACATAATTAAAGATGTGAAAAAAGGGGGTAGGTGCTAAAATTAAAACAAAATTTAAACTCTAAGGAGGAACAGATGTTTATGCAGTATTTCCCTGCCAATCAAGGTCACTGAGCCAAGTAGGGAGGTCGGAGAATAAAAAGGATTAAATCATTTTATAATCACCTACAAATTCCATAGATGAGATTGGTGTAGGTTGACTACATCTAATCAAATCTCACGCCTTCAGATCTTCTCTACCTCTGTTCATCATTGCTGCAGAGATAACATGCAACCTATAGTGTGGTGTACTTGTCATGAGTGTGAGGAAAGACCTAAAGAACAATCGCAGAGCTACAATAGTGAGGAAATCCCAGGGATGGCTGGAGCCTTTGCCTCAGTGAAGAAATCAGGTGTGTAGTTTGATAAACTACTAATGTAAGTATTAGTGAATAGCATGTCTGCTTTCAGAATAAGACAATCCTAGGATACTGTCCCAAGTACATGTTCAAGAATAGAAGTATTGATCTTACTGTTCAAAGCTAATTCTATAAAGCTTATTGGAAATGTATCACTACAGTTTATTTTTCATCATGACACCATCTGCCCAACTGATGGGTAAGAAGGGGGCTCCCATTGCTGCTTGAATCGACATCAGAGATATCAGTCGCATAACCAAAATAGCACCAGCTATGTAGCAGAGATTAAAGACCTGCGTGGATAGCAGCCTGACTATTTTATTGCTCACAGGCCACCTTTCCATTAGCACTTGTACATCATAGCCTAAGGCAAAAGACAACCATCTCCTTAATGTGGAGCCTGCACTCCCACCCTCCAACCCCCAGAGTTGCTCTGCTTGTTCTGCCAGCTGAAGAAGTGGCCGAGTCTTTCACCCATCTCCAACTCCTCCCAAAAAAGGTGGTTTTTCAAACAGGCAGCTCACACACTCCTTTACTGGTTCTCGCTCCCTGGTGGATGAAAGAAATCCACCACCTTCCTGAAAAATCCAAACTGGCCCTGCTACAAGTGATACTATGGAAGAGGGACTACATTACTGAACTGAAAGGCTATTTAAATAAAAACTGGTATAAGAGCCATGGGAAGTGCAGGCACACACAGGCAGACTAAACCAATGCAATGGAGCTTTAAGCTGTATTAAAAATATTTTCATTATTTGCAGCCTGGTTCTGTCTCCCTTCCTCACAGTAAGCTGCTACTCCATGTAAGTAAGGGTGAAAGAACCAGAAATGTTTCAGGAACGCAGACAGAACCTCAAATGCTGTCCTTGGCAGTCATCCACGTTATAATTCATTGTTAAGATGTATTGATCTGTAATGAAGACTACCCTTGAATGTTGTGTAAGATCTTAAGTTACTCAGATTTTGAAAAGTCTTTCAGTTCCCCTTTAAACAGGACATTCAACCCAAAAACAGAGTAAGAGCACGTGAACAGAACTGCAGAAGAGGGAAGGCAGATAATTTTATTCCAGCAATACTGCTGCACCACACTTTATTCTAAAGTGTTCATGAAAGACAAAAATAAACCCAAAAAGGATAAAAAACCAAAATGCACTAAATTAATTATTTTATTCCTGGGAAACCCATTGATGGAGTGAGCAGCTCCCTCTACTGCCAACTGGGGGGAGATGGTCTTGGTAATGCTGCCATGGGGTTACTGGGAGCAGGGGCCACAGAGAGACAGCCATGCTCCTTCACATCCAACCACCACCTCTACAATGCCTGATAGTAGGACTATGGCATCTCTCTCGAGCACAGTTTAAGACTGAAGCACCCAACTATGGAGCTAATGACTACCAAGTAGCCAGCAGCACCCTCCAGTACAATAGTTTGACACGAAGACTAATTCATCCACCATTATGGAGCCCTTACCCCCCTTGGTGACAGTAGGCTGGGAGCTCCTATAGTCAGTGCTAGCAGACTGTTGGTGCACAGGGAATTCCTGATTCAAGCACCAAAGGGTTACACAGTAAAGGCCACTTCTCCTCTGTACAAGCATCAGAAAGTAGTTCTTCCCCACCTCCCCCTGTCCCCCTTTAATATAATTCTGTACAGAGTCAGTGGTCTCAGCACCACCAGTTTCAGCAGCAGCAAGAGTTTTTCACTCAGGCAGTGCATGATCTTCTATGTAAGGATATCGTGGGCTTGATGTTCCACCAGCATTTCCATGCTCCTCACATCTGTGCACCAGAACTCTAGACGGTCTTTCATCCCTTTGATCTGGAAAGCAAATCCACAAGAGCTTTAGGAGCCGAGACACTGACAGGAACCACTAACTGTCCCACCCCAGGAATGGGCATGCTGCACAAAGAAGATTTCACACCACATCCACTAAATTTAAAGGCGATACATGAAAGCCAATTCAGCCAATTAGAGGTAGGGCCACAAGAAAAGCATTAGCAAAGGTAAACTAATTCAACATGAAGGACAACAGAGTCCAGTGGCACTTTTAAAGACTAACAGATTTATTTATCGCATGAGCTTTCGTGGGAGAAAATCCCACTTCGTCAGATGCTTTGAAGATGGGAAAGTCACAGAATGGGAGGAAATTAAATGCAGGGGAGTGTATGACATAGGATCAGGTCAGGCTGTAACAGCAAATCAAAATAGGTGTTAGGATTCAAACACTGGGGAACAGCACATAGAGGAGGGTGAGGTCAAATCACTTGTTGTAATGAGAGAAAAATCCATAGTCCCTGTTTAACCCCAAGACAACTGAGTCAGGCTATGTACACACGATCACTTTATTGCACGGTAAGGCTCCTTACCACGCAATAAAGCAAATAGCATACACACGATCAATTTCTCTGTTGCACAGCACCACCCTCTTGCCGCGCA